>CM059194.1:87541820-87580264 GCA_030323885.1 Branchipolynoe longqiensis | reverse complement strand
ACTCCCATCCTACAGCTTACAAGTCCCACACCCTAACCAGTAGACTACAGAACCCACAAGTGTTTTTATTGTGTCTCTACACCGCCTTCCTTCTTCGCACATGCTTTTTTTAGGGCAGCTGGACTGTACCACCTCATATAGTTTACTAAATAGATTCTATCAATTATTAATGAAACTTTTCTTTTTCTATGGGAATTTGTTTCCCTTGACCACAAATATATGATTGTGAGCTTTCTAATTTAATGAGTGTCTATTGGCACATAATTGATTGTCTGCTTTTACATGTAAAAGCGATGGTTTGAACAAAAACAAACATTTCTCGCCGTGAATATGGCCTATGCTGCCGACACGGCATAAAGCAACCACCAATCAATCAATCTTCTTCGCACTCAGGTTCACGATATCCAGATCAGACCAACTCAGCAGGTGAGCTGAACCGTGACAGATCTGCGCCCTCCATCAGCAGCTAACTACTGACCCCCGCCGGACACTAGCCGACATCTGGAATGTGCAGTTGGTGTCGCTGGTTCCCGATGTAATGCTCCAGACAACAATGTATCCCACCGAAGGAGGCTACTCACTGCAGAAGGTAGTCAGTCTATTGCCTGTAGGTATGTTCTGAGTTCCGCTGGTCCCCCCAGGAAGGACGGCAGCTGCGACCGGGCACGTTGCGTCACAGCTTCAGCGTACACGGCTCGTGTAGGAAGGTGAGGGGGATGTAGTGAATACATACACACAAAGTGGTATTTTATCTAATGTAAAATATTTGCTAGGACAATTTCACTGCAATCTGCATTCGCGATAAATGTACGGTAAGAATGCTACCAAGTTTGGTTATCAGGAGGCATGTGGCTATAGAATATTTTAATTAGAAGCTATGGAGTCAGTATGGATGTATTATGTTGTAAATTATATATGTCGTAAATAAAATAGTTAGTGTTCGCTACAGTCGGATGAAAGAAAGAAACAGATATAGGTTTAGATAGAAATTTAATAGAAAAACAAGTCGGCAACCTATGTAGTCTATCAGACATGAGTCAGGAGGCAACCAGGGCCAAGTAAACAGGTGCTGACTGGAATGCGCAACCAGTAATGAAAGTTCTTGGTGCAGGAGAGGAAGGTGTGCCTTATTTTGAAACGGAAAATTATTGGCACTAGACACAGCGTGCCATATTGTGTGTATGGGTGTGATTGGGGTTTTATATCTTTGCAACACCTAAGATTATATCAGAACAGCTGCCGACTTATGACAGGGCGCACTTCTGATGACTTTATAGTACTACCCCACTGGGATGCTGTACCACTGGAACGATGACCCGATATCACACTCAGCCGTATTATCCTGACACCAAGCCAGCCAGTCTTTGTCCTGTCATAGCGATGCCAAGTGCAAAAAAAAGGTGACATGTGTCGACCTTTCTTTTTGTGAGTCTTAGGTTCCACTCGGGCGGGGATCACACCCACGACCGGAAGTACACAGGACGCGGACACCCTAACCACTATTTAATGCAATATTAGTGCGAGAAAATAAACTCATGGTCAATAAACTCATGGTTCATCCACTTTGATTAACTACATGTCATTGTATGTAATTATACTGTGAAATAAAAGTTATAAAAAACAAATAATCATCGATGTTCAGCATTTATTATATCCCGGAAATGCTGGATTGTGTTCTAAACAGCGTTGAGTTATTGGGGTTTTTATTTTTGTTTAATTTATTCCAACTGAATAAAGATTTCTATTTTTTGTTCTCATCATATAGGCTCTGGCCTTGAAGGCTTTATAATACCGCCCCCCCCCCCGCCCCCAATGCTCGTACTCATAAGGTGGAAAATGAAATCACCAAAATCCATCAAACGGAAACGGAAATAGCCCTATATGGGCTCCTCGTGTTGAATAATAAACTAGATCACGGTTCCGACTGCGCATGCGCTGAAAACGGCCTTGGGAGCAAAGCAAAGGCGTACGGCCATTGAGTTTGCCTATACGCGCAGTGAAAAACGTTAGTTTTATTCAAAATTAATAGAAATCCAAAACCCTAACCATATCAATTTAATATAATCTTTTTGATAAACATGTTTTCTATATGTGTTCCAAGCGGAACACATATAGGTGGTGTGGTTTTATCAATATTTTACTTTTTCTGTATGGAGATTGCTCACTGCCATTGACAATGCATTGAGTACACTGGCTATGGCTCTAACACTAGTCTGAGTGCCTAGATCTTTCTAAATCTAAATGCACATGGCATAAGATGTGCTGATTATATTGATGTAAATGCAATGCTGGATAAAAGATTAATATCTTAATTTATTATATATATTTTTTTAGTTGGTATTCTATGTTTCAAACAAGAGCTGAGATGATCTGAAACTAGCACATTTCATAGCTGCACCCAGTGTATTAGCATGTGCCATGTGCTTTTGGGGGGCATGTTTTGCTCTGATGCATCCCACAATGCACCGCGCCGCTGGAACCGTGATGTAGTCTATATAAATCCAGCAAATGCAAACGGAAATAGATCGTTGAACTTGGCTACGCAGCAAAGAGGTTTGACAACAGCCATTGGTTAATAATATAGTCGAGAGCAAGACAAATGCCCACTGCCATTGAATTTACCAAGACACACAGTGCAAATCTTCGATTTTATTCAACATTAATAGAAATAAAGAACAATTTGACATAAACATGGATGCATAATGGCATTAATGCCATAAATGCAATATTAATTCCGCAGAACAACGACCGCGACCGGTGTCGCAGTTTGAGCGCCCTGCCAGTTTGAGCACCCTGCCAGTGGTTGTATACTTTTTTTGTAAAATAGATTTAAAAGCTTTCATTGGATCGATTAAAAATATCTTAATGCGCAATTGAAGAGGAAGATCTGAAGTATTTAATGTAACCTAAGAGCAATTTACTCTGAAATTATTAGAACAGCTGAGTGTCAGTGCCAGTGTTAGCCTTACCAGATCATGGCCTCAAAAACTATTTTCGCTAAATAAATTCAAGAACTTCCAATTGGCTGATAAAAAAAAAGCTGAATGTAAAATTGTAGAGAAAGATCCGAACTATTTAATAGAAACAAGAGAAATTTGCTTTCAAAGCACCACAAATCACAAATTACTGTGATAGTTAGGGTGGTTTTAATGTTGTCTCTATCCGCGCATGCGCAGAAGCAACAGAAGGGCGCTCAAACTGGCAGGGCGTTCAAACTGCGACACCTGGGCTGCGTTCAGGGTCCGTCTCGGAGGCGCCGCGGAGATGTCTCGGCGATGCTTTTTGGCTTATTTGCATTCAGGGTCCGTCTCGGCGACGTCTCGGCGACGCCTCCCTTTTCATAGTAGAGACAAAAAGCGTCTTGAAAATGGCCGCCGTATCCAGTCGTTTCAGCCAATCACAGCGCAGCTTTTCCATTGCAAATGGCCGCCGCCTATAGGGGCGGCCATTTTAGAGACGTCGCTGGCATCTCCGAGGCGCCTCCGAGACGGACCCTGAACGCGGCCCGGTGTCGTATTCTCAGCGCCCGGTCATCGTCAGCGGCCTGTCGTGGCTTCTGCGCATGCGCGGATTTTAAGACATATGCAAAAGACCCATTCCCTCGCCGGCTACAAGCTCAGGCACGGTACCCGGCTGTGTTAGGGACCGATTAGGCCGAAATCTATTGAATGCGATCATATTTAACAGAATTACATACTCAAATAATGAAATTTAATTAAATTAACCTTAAATTCCAAGCGATATTAACGTAGCAGCTCGATCAGCGTCGAATCGCCGAGTGTAAACAAAACAAATAGCAGTGATCACCGCAACGTGCGAAAATCCGCGCATGCGCAGAAGCCACGACAGGCCGCTGACGATGACCGGGCGCTGACAATACGACACCGGGCAGTGCTTTTGGTTACATCCTGCGGCGAATTCCGCTGGTCCCTCAGAAAGGACTGAAGCTGCGACCCAGCACGCCGGGTCGCAGCTTCAGCTTGCACGCCAGAAATTGTGGTTGATGTGTGTCCAACCCCTTATCCTCCACTACATGCCTAAAGCTGCGTTTACACGGCCAAAAGTAAAACGTTTTAAGACAAAGCGTTCTACCTGAAACGTTTTATCGAAAACGGTTCCTCTAGACCAGTTACCTAGGTGGTATACGCCGAACGTTCCAGCTGAAACGTTTCAGCCCTAAAACGCTGCAGTGGCGCGTTTACACGGACACATTTAAAACGATCTAGGCAACTGGTTCTACCTAGGACGTTTCAACTCGCCCGTGTAAACGCAGCTTAACACTCACGTCGAACCTTTGAGTATAACCACGGAGAGCCTGTTTGATGTGAATATGGCTTTTGCTGCCGACACCAACTGAAAATTAATTAGTATGTCGTCTCCTGACAATCAAACTGGGTAAGGTATTTGTTTCTTATGTAAATCGCAGTGAGATTTTAGCAAATATTTTACATTAAATGAAATACCACTGTGTATCACGGTGTATATGTATTTATCAAAAGACGCAACTAAGAATTTCATGAGTGCCACTTGAAAACAGACCTTTATATAATAATGATAATAAGAAGAAGAAGGAGAAAAAGAAGGAAGAAGAAGACCAAGAATAATACGTTACACTTCAGATATATACATCCAATAATTTTCCTTCAATAAACTATATTGTTGAAGAAATAGTATTGTACTAAGATACTTTTAATAATAATAATAAATGACGCTGTACATGGATAGGGCGGACATTAAACATTTGCTCAACCTTGTTCCTCCTTTAATAAACTACATTGCTGAAGAATTAATTTAAATATCGGCTGATCTGTAATACAAATAATATAAGTACTAAATGGGGTATCATTGAACACAAATAAAACGTATGTGTTGGGTCGGAGTAAAAAAATAAGAATGCTGGGATAAAAGATTTACTGCTCCTCTCGACATGGAATAGTCCTGGCTTAGTTAAAATGTGGGTTGGGAGAAAATTATTGATTTTACATGCGAGATTAACCTAAGATAAGTATGGGGTTGGGATTGGAATATAAATATTTTAAAGCTGAACAGTGAAAGTATGCAATTTTCTAAATCGAAAAACTTACCTAGATTTGATCCGACATATCGAACTTAGATACTGGTGCATTTAATACAAATGTGTTAGCACATGAAAGGGAATATTAACTCAATTTAATTAGCATTCTAACTAGAGATTAAAGGCCAATAATGCCTAGAATAGCCAGAAGAGGATCTGTAAGTTAATCTGTAAGTTAGATAAAAGATGCACCCCTTCTACTACTACAAGTACCGGGTGAATCTTTTATCTACCATTCTACTAGTCATATCCAGAATCACAGAGGCATTACTGCGGCGGTAACTGCATTTCAACATGCTTGCCAACATTTATTTAGCATATTTTCAGCTCAGATATCTGGCATGCTGGATATTTATAATAAAAGCTACTTCCAGAGTAAAGTAAAGGAGGTTCTAACGATCAAGAAATATATTTACCTCAAGAAATATTGCGCGCAGAAACTCAAAAACCATCGAACGATGCATCTTCAATGCTGCCCTCTACTGGAAACCTCTGGAACCTCTCCCGAAGTTCCTGCACTTTTCAACAGATGGCGCCACCGTCATCGTGCTTCAAGTTCTCCACACATTTGTCTATAGAGGGAGTGCACGTGACGTCATCACTCAGTAGTTAGCCATCTTGGATTACACCTATGGTGCCCCCTGTCTTATACCAAGAACACTACAGCCACCACTGGGCCTACCTATAGTAATGGCTGCCGAAGTATGTGGCGCCACCTAGTGGGTACTGCCAGAACCTTTCTAATGCTTTGAAATAGCATTCAAAGTGTCAAAATACTGCGCTTTTGCACCGATGTGAGGCTACATGATTAAATAAATACTTCCCCTCCATCAAAAAACCCTTTTCCACCAACTTTTAAGACCAAACTGCTCAAAACAGTGACAAATAAACCAACAAATTGGTAAATAAACACAATGTAAGCACTTCCAAGCCTGTCACATGTAATCCAATATGGCCACCGGAAGTTGCCTCGTGACGTCATTACAACCCCTCTATATGTTGTCTAACTGTTAGGTTGGGATTACGCTGCGACTTCCACACACGATATACCCCAGCCGAAACTCTTATAACTCTTATCACCTCGTCAAAGCCAGGTAAGTGACACGACCCTTCTCCCACGGGAACTGTGGCCTGGTCAGGCGTCGCCGCGGCCGGCGGTTGGTGGGGATATTTCACCACAGTGACTTGCTGCGCCTGAGAATGTTGACAGTAGTCTGAGTAGTCGTCCACTTGGTCGCGTCACTCCCACAAATAATATGGCTCCACTCTGTTCAAAACTTCAGCCACACCCCGTGTAAAGTATATCGGTTCTCACATGCACATACGATCGATATGAGGGAAGCATTTAGGCCACCTTTATTTTATTATTGATGCGTGGGTTTTTATTTAACAATCGTGCCCTGCAGGGATTGGAGTGGTTTTTTTGGGGGTGGAGTTGCCCTAGATGTGGGAGACCTGTCACCTAGGCTTATGTCCCCCGCCCCTAACGGCTAACCGCTCATGGCCCGGTGTGGCGGTCTCCGATGCCACAAGGCTGATATGCCAATCACCCGAGCCACTTTTTGGCGCATGCGCACATCCTGCAGACTCGGGTCGAATAATCGAATACGGTTCTCCGCGTAATTATTTATTTTAATAACAAATATACGTACAGCAAAATAGGATTTGAGTTTTATGTCCTGGCACCATCTAAGGTCATATTAGGACGGGTACCGATTTGTAACTGCGCGCACTCATGACGACTCCACTCGCGGTGTTCGATTTGAAATTCTGACGACTCGGATGACCCGAGTCGCCCGGGTCGTGTTAATCGATTACGGCCTAGACGACGCTGTTGGATTCTGACGCATGCGCAGAAGCGACATTTGGCATATCAGCCTTGTGGCATCGGAGACCGCCACACCGGCCGTCAAAGTTAGCAGAAAGTGCTGCGCTTTGAAAGCGGGGGTGTGATCCTCGCCCCCCCCCCCCCATATCTCACGTGACTCTGTTTACGTTGACCTGCTCCAGATAATAGTTTGACAGTCACTGCAGCAACCGCCCTAATATGTAAAAGGAGACTGTACATGTAAACAGGCACCTGTAGTGGAGGGAGAGAGGGGACAGAACGAAGAAAGAACACTTAACACAATAGTCAATACAGGGATGGGTTGCAGCTTAATATTAATTCATTCTATACTATAGTGGTAACCTACTATCTAGTCCTAGACTTACTCACTTAGTCAGTCTAGTATATTTCTCTTACACTTAAAGTTGCATATTCTGATAATTTTGAGTTTCTGTCATTATTTGAGATAAATATATTAGGTTGGTTGTTATATAATCTACCTTACTTGAGTTTGAGGTAACTTTTATTATACATAGATAACATTAGATAGAAAGCATGCTAAATTAATATTGACATCCATATAGAAATTCGGACACCATAGGCTTTCACAGTTGGATATGTAGAAACAATTCTAGGTAAGTGTTTTAGATTACAAATTTGATGCTTTCGTCAGACTGCTTACGATTACACACATCCAGGCAATGCATTTGAGATAAATATACTTGGTTGAGGTCACGAGAATATATGGTACCTAAATTTGATCTGACATAATCAACTTAGATTCTGGCGCACTCGTTAATCTTTTATTGCAGCTTGGTGCTACGCGTTTACACAAAGCCTGTGTCCGGTATTTTGGTGAGAACATTTTGGTGTGCACACCGAAATTATTCTGCATATTTTCACTTCAAATATCGACAAAGTTAGCCGTTTCTAATCAGTTACTCCAAATTAAAGTAGATGGTTGGCTGTTGGAGTTTTACATCCTGGAAACATCTAAGTTCATATCAGGATGGAACTAATGTAGATTATAGCGATGAACTGATATATTTATTTTTTAAATATGGTAGAAACTTAAAACCATCAGATTGTTCAACTTTAATCATTAAAACAGTAATCAGAATTGTTTCTTCTTCTTCTTCTTCTTCTTCAGATTAATGGTAGAAAACAAAATTAGCAAATAAAAAGAGCTGATGAGGCTATATTATAGTTTGCGCCTGTCTACTGTAGGTGTGTGTAGTAGAGATTATATGCTTACCATTTCAAAAAAAAATTTTAACACTCACAAAGAAAATAACACAAAAGCTGAAGAGTATTTGCTCTAATTGCCAGGAATGCAAGTATTCCTATGATGTAGACTTTATAATGGAGAACATAACAAGAGACAAAACAACCACAAAGAATGTGTAATGGGGCCTGCAGAGGGGGACAAAAACTATGGCGTTTCTACCAGTAAATCTATTTATTTAGTTTAGTTCAGTTCAGTTCGAGCATGTGGTGCTCAGGCCAGGTCGTTGACCCCGCCTTGGTCATCTAGTGTGGATGCAGTGGTCATTGCCGGCAGCTTTGTCATTTCCAGCAATGAGTTGGGTGTCCGTTATTGTCAGGTTGGTATATCCTGGGTTTCTTGGTAGATCTGGGATGGTTCGGAGATATTTGATCGTTATATACTATTTTGTTTTGGAGTAACTGGTTAAAGATCGCTCACTTTGGATATATTTGAAGTGAAAACATGCAGGATAATTTTGGTGTTTACATAGATCCAAGGAAATATATATGGGAGGAAAAGATATGATGAAGGGAACTGGAGAAAAAAAAGACCATCCAATTTGAATTTTTAGTTAGATATTACAACATAGGAAATAGAAGTAAAGTGGGAAGTAAGCAATTTTTTTTTTAAACTATTAAAAAAGACAACTTAATTTTGCCGGTCCTGATATCACCTTAGATGTTGCCAGGACGTGAAATTCCAGCAACCAACCAACTTAGTTTGGAGGCATTGGAAGTTGGCTGCAATCTAATGTGCCAGGTCTGCGTTATTTCTAGTTAATTGTATACTTGGTGAATTCGCCTAGATAATGGAGGAAGGTGGCTAATTACTGGGTTACACGGTGAAACTGGTACACGCAGCGCCGCCTAGCGGGAACTGCAGACATGATGGGGTGGGTCCCGACCTGCACTGACTCCGGGAAAAGTATCCCGGTTTGGCAACTTGCCAATGTAGGGCACGGAATGTGTTTGTGGGGGAGGGGGGTAGTGGGGGTGGGTGAGGGAGGTTGATGTGTTGGGGGAGTGAATGTGGGGGCGAGAGGGGGGGGGGGCGAGTGGGCGTTGAACTTGGAAGTTGCAGTCCGACGAAAACATCACATTTTCTAACCCAAAACACTTACCTAGATTTGATCCTGCGGAGTGAACTTTCAGTACTGGTGCAGTCATTAAGCGCGTGTTGCTGCATAGAAGGGGCTACTGGAGGTGAGAGGGGCGGTAGAGGGGGCGGGGGGGGGGGGTCCCAGAGGGCAGTGGGGAACAGGGAACACGGGAGAAAGCTGGTTGTAAAGTCATTTGTGGTGCCCCAACGACACTCACATCGGATTGATGGTTTGTTGGTGTAGTTATACGGCCTGACAACATCTAAGGTCATATCAGGACGGGTACCGACTTGTGACAATGCACGATCATGGTGACTTTATAGTGCTGCCCCACTGGGATACCATGCCACCGGCACCATAACCCGATATCCTACTCAGTGACATTATCCTGACACTGAGCTAACCAATCCTTGCTCTATCCTAATAATGCCGAGCGCCAGGCTAGGAAGTGACAAGCGGGACTCCCACGCGGAAGGTTGGGAGTTCAATTCCTGGTCGAGTCAAACCAATGACGTACATAATTGATAGTTGTTGCTTCCCAGCCTGGCGCTCAGCATTAATAGGATAGGGCAAGGACCGGTTAGCTCAGTGTCAGAATAGTGTGACTGTGTGGGATACCGCCATATTAGATCATGGTGCTGCCATCCTGATTTCCTAGTGGGGCAACACTATAAATTCACCATGAGTGCACACTGTTACAAGTCACTACCCATCCTGATAATGACCTTAGATGTTGTCAGGACGTAAAACCCCAACAACCAACCAACCTCACCTGCCCACGCTTTTCATTTTGCCATTCTATGCCTGCGTTACAAAACCAGTGTCCCGCTGTCTTGTGACACTTTTGATGGCTTTTTAACAATCCTTATTCACACACACAAAAAAACACCCTGGAAATTAGACTCGCGAAAAAACTCTAAATACTAAATAGCAATAAACTGTTTAAGCGAATACTGATGGCAGCAATGTTTTAGTGGCGTTAAATACCAGGTATTAAAACATGGTATGTAGATACAAGATTGCCATAGTTACACTATTGTGTGGTGCCACTGGAGCGCTTAGCGAATCACTAAGTTGGGTAGGCGTGTGATTAACTTGGTAAAACTGCTAGTTAGGCCAATGAACAGATCAAGGTCTGGTTAACACAATGTCAAGATTGCGTGACTTGAGTGGGATGTCAGGTCATAGTCTTCTCGCTGGGGTGATGAAAATGGGGAATATTTAATGGACTACAAAGGCAATTTACTCAAACCTGTTAATTAGTGTTATTACTGAAGATTATGGTGTGAGAATTTTGATGTGTATGCCAGAAATAATTTTGGATGTTTCACATCAAATATTGCCAGATTTAGCCATTTGTAATCCAATTTACTTCAAACTAAAGTAAGGTAGATTATCAATGTAATTATTTTATTCTTCTTGTGATCATTTGCTTATTCTGCTCATAACGGTTAAGTGCATGCACTTGTTTTCGCCGCTGTGCAGTAGTCGTCATAATCCATATGGATTGATGTCCTGACGGGATGGCCGTGTTGGTAGACCATGGGATCGTGGGTTCGAACCCTGGTCGAGTCAAACCAATGACTTAAAAATTGATACTTGTCGCTTCCTAGCCAGGCGCTCGGCATTATTAGGATATGGCAAGGACTGGTTGGCTCAGTGTCAGGATGTGACTGAGTGGGATATCAGGTACTGGTGCTGGCAGCCTGGTCTCCCAGTGGGGCAGCACTATAAAGTCACCATGAGTGTGCACTGTCACAAGTCGGTACGCATCCTGATATGACCTTAGATGTTGCTAGGACGTAAAACGGCAGCCCCTTTTTGGTGGTCGCAAAGTGATCACAAGACATAGTGTGACTGAGGCCTAACCAGACGGGATGGCCGAATGAGTTAGAGCGTCCGTCTCCAGTGTTGGTAGATCCTGGGTTCGAACCCTGGTCGAGTCAAAGCAATGACTTAAAAGTTGATACTTGTCGCTTCCTAGCCAGGCGCTTGACATTATTAGGAAAGGGCAAGGAGCAGTGGACCGAGGAAGACCAATCGTCCATGATTGAAATATCCCCTGAGTAAACAACTAATCTACCAAAAGATACCAGCAGTGTGTCTGGTTTGATCACACACTCCCATCACCCGCTAGCCCCCACCAGGTGGAGCTGTGGCAGGTGCTATCGATTTAGTATACAGTTTTTGCATGGCACCACAATCAATATATTAATGGAAGTTGCCGAGTCCGACGGTTCTGAATTGCTGTCTTTTTTCTCTTCTTTTTTTTGTTGATAAACATATTAGGTTGATTGTTATAATCTACCTTAGTTTTACTTTATTTTGAAGTAATTTGATTTTTAAAAAGATTAAAAGCCAAGCTCCATGCAGACTTTAAAGCTTGCTCATGGGGACCGCTACTTGGACCTTTGGCCCATATAACTACGGGTCATGGTGGACACCACTGACATGGATGCTGCCAACATGGCAGTCATTGTCATTGCCAACATCATAGTCCCAACCAATGTTATAATCGCCGCCATTTAATACTCTTTTGTCAGATTTCTTTTTGGCGAATACACAGACAAACAAACACACTATGAAGATATTTGAAGTGCAATCGTGCTAATTAATTTTGGGAAGCACGTCAAAACTGTATATGCTTTTGCTGTAACACTGTGACTAAGCGGGTCTGTCAAAGCTGCATAGTCTGATGAAATATCAAATTTTTAAATCCAAAACAATTATCTCGATTTGGTTCTACATATCTAACTTAGATACTGATGCATTTATTAAGTATTTGTTGCCACATAGAAGGGAACGCTGAGTCGATTTATTAGAACCTGTTACTGCAGAAGCCTAAGGTATCAGAGGTTTGGCGTGCTTGCCAAAATTATTTTCACATGTTTGAATTTCAAATATCTCAAAAGGTAGCTATTTCAATTAAAAGTTACTTCAAACTAAAGTAAGGTAGATTATAATGATCAATTTAATATACTTATCTTCAAAAGCATCGGACTATACAAGTTTAAGTTTAAGGTGACTCAGTTTTCCGTCCATTCAGCAATAAATGTGTAACAAGTGCACCAGTATACAACAAACAGTAAAACACATTTGTACTTGTAGAGAAGGAAGACCAAGTAGATTGACTTGACTTTGGGGGTGGTTTGTAACATTACGACAGTTACCGGTTGCAGAACTGCAACATTAATAGAGAGGCTCCGATAAATCGGCCCAATCTTTGGTTGAAGACTTAACTTCAGTAGGGAGTGTTGTAGAAGCTGGGGACATCTTTACAACGTTGTAACGGCGAAGCGTTGAGGCGGCACCAAATCTCTTCGGTCTGGCGGTAGTTGAGCGGTAGTTGGCACTTGTATCCAGTCAACAGCAGCAAGGGTTTCGAGGAAGGATGGTTAAAGATGGGTGCAGCGGTGGTTCCAGCAACAAGAACAAAGCGAGAGAAAGCGTAAAGGTACAGGGCCCCACCCAAGCACACAACTGCCCTGGTCAGGGGGAGGAGTATGCCTGGGAGGGGGGGAAAAAGGGTAGAGTATAGGAAAGAGAAATGAGGAGAGTTGAGTCAAAGGACCGTGTCTATCTGCTCTATGGCGACCAACCAGCGAGCCATAGACACGGACATAGTAAGAGTAGAAAGTGAAATGCCGGCGGGGCCCACCCCCCCTCCTGGAACTCTTTTTAGACATATTAAGGAGGAGCAAGGCCGGCGGAGAGGAGATAGAGAGAGGTGTGGACAGAGTGCGGTCCGGATAGCAAGTAACCAAATAGATTTAACAGAACTCAACACTACTGTACTGAAGCCTACATGATGTGGGGTGTTTCAATGTGTACACCAACATTAACTTAACATGGTTTTATTTGAAATAACTTCAAATTTGTTGTTGTTGTTGGTAAATATGTTTATTCTGCTGAATAAGTCTTTTGTCAGTGCCAAAGCACTGGTCTTCCAGCCATTTTTCAATTCAGGGTTATTTACACAAAAGGAATATATAGAATAAGGTGTACAATACCTGTCGAATAGACAATTTGCACCATGTAACACAATGAAATTCTGAAACCCAAGAGTTCCATAACAATATGGTACAGTAGTGTCATATAACCAGATCAATATTAGTCAGATCAATGTGAGTATTTACATAGTATTTAGAATGTAAGCAGAAGTTATCTTCTGTATTCAGTTGGTAAACTTGTAGTAAGTTTTAATGTTCAGTTGCAGTTAGGCAAGCGGTATATAAATGTTGGTTTGTTAGGAAAATTCTAGTGTAACTCTAATGTAGTTAGTTATGTGAGTTTATGAATTATGTTGTTGGGGTGGGGTTGTTAATAATACACTGGACCAGCTGTGACCAGTGAAGCAGTGGGATCAATCCCAGTGCATTTAGGTCTTAAATTTTACATTTTTACCTGGACTGTCTCTGTCATCGTATATGGTTGACTGGAGATAACAGAGGAACAGCAACAAATTAAAAAAGTGGGGGGTGAAGGGGGGGGGGGGGAGATGTTTTGTGTAACCCTTCAAAATGAAAGTCACTTCAAGTTAAAGTAATATAGATTATAACAATCAACCTAATGTATTAATCTAAAATATATAGTTAAACATCCGGGCCGTAATACCGCTAGTCTGGTTCATTTATTATTCGCAGGTGGCGCCCCACGGGGAAACAGGTAACTACAAACCATAGTACAGTATGACCCGATTATAATCTGATCGTTCAGGTCCATATAATATTTGTTTGTTTGTTTATTGTTGGTTTACGTCCTAGCAACATCTAAGGTCATATCAGGATGGGTACCGACTTGTGACAGTGTGCACTCATGGCCACTTTATAGTGCTGCCCCACTGGAAGACCAGGCCGCCAGCACCATGACCTGATATCCCACTCAGTCACATTATCCTGACACTGAGGCGACCAGTCCTTGCCCTATCCTAATAATGCCGAGCACCAGGCTAGGAAGTGACAAGTATAAATTTTCAAGTCATTGGTTTGACTTGACCAGGGTTCGAACCCATATAATGTGATTGCGAACAAATGGTATAATAATAATAGTATCGGGAGGGGCAGATCAGGTTATGCCGACACTGGTGACCCATAGGGAGCCACACAATTACGCACAGGTATCGACACAATTACGCACAGGTAGTGACACAATTACGCACATGTAGCGAAACAATTACGCACAGGTAGCGACACAATTACGCGCAGGTAGCGACACAATTACGCACAGGTTGTGACACAATTACGCACAGGTAGCGACACAATTACGCACAGGTAGCTGGCATTTGTTTGTTGAGTTTTTACATCCTAGCAGCATCTAAAGTCATATCAAGATCATGAATGGGTAGTGACTTGTGACAGTGCACACTCAGGGTGACTTTATACTAATTATAGTGCTGTCGCACTGAAAGACAAGGCCACCGGCTCCGTGACTCAATTTCGCACTCAGTCACATTATCCTGATACTCAGCTAACCAGTCCTTGCCCTATTCTAGTAATGCCGAGTGCCAGGCTAGGTAGTGACAAATATAAATTTGGTAAGCCATTGGTTTGACTCAGTCAGATTTTGAACTCATAGGCAGGCTCCCACCTGAGTGATCGACTCACTCCAATCATGTCGTCTGTCTTGGCTATTATGGAACGCATTAATAATACATTTTGTTGGGGGGGGGGCGCCAACTTATTTCCAGTTGCCAGGCGAAACATGTCTGTTTGCTTGCCCTCGCTGTGGTAGCAAACTTGCAGACTGCGCATGCTCATAGGTGACAGGGCTGGTGCTGGCGGTGTTGACACTCTGGCTAGAGTGTCAGTGCGCATGTCCCATCACTTGTAAATACAGGTCACGTGCGTTCAATATTTAGACGCGGAGGCGGGTGTTTCAGCGGATGCATGTTTCTGACTCAGTGTAAACTGAGCCACCCATTGGCCACAACCGGACGTGCTGGTCGAATCGGTAGAGCTTAGGCTTCCCATGCGGAAAGTTGGACATTCGATTCCCATTCAAGACAAAGTCAAACCAATTACTTACAAAAGTGATACTTGTCGCTACCTATCCTGGCGCTCGGCATTAAAGTTGCATGGTCCGATGGCACTTGAATTTTTGTCTTATTTTTTAGATAAATATATCAAATTGATCGTTACAAGCTACTAATCATTAGTCCGGAGTGATTTTGATTAAAGATGATTAGTTTTGAAGTAATATGAGCTGAAAGAACCAAAAATAATTTCGACAAGCTTGTCAAAAGTCCTGTGGCTATGACCCAGATGGTCATCTCGCGGTGACCACGTGATGTGAGATGACCTGGAACCTTACAGGACTGTAGGTAGGTATTCCTGGTTGGGTTGGGGCCTTCTGGGACTGGATTAGTGCCATAGGCCCATGGCACTAGGGTTTTTAACAAAATATAATGTGTGTCTGTTGTCTGCTTGTGTCTGTCTATGTATGTCTGTATGTATCTGTGTGTGTGTTTCTCTGTATGTGTGGGTATGTATGTATGTATGTTGTTATGTATGCATGTATTGTGTCTGCCTCTATCTGTGTGCGTCTGTCTATGTGTCTCTGTCTGTGTGTGTCTCTCTCTGCAAAGTCAGGTCGGGTGTATGTGTGTCTATGTATGTCAGGTGTGTGCATGTCTGTGTGTTTCTGTGTCTGTGTGTGCTGTCTATGCATGTCTGTCTGGGTGTGTCTATCTATGTGTGTCTCTGTGTGTATATGTGTGTGTGTATATGTATGTGTGGTAATGTATGTGTGTGTATGTGCGTCTGTGTATATATCTGTGGGTATGTATGTGTGTGGCTGCCTCTGTATGTGTGTGTGTCTCTCTCTCTGCAAAGTCAGGTCGGGTGTATGTGTGTCTGTGTATGTATGTGTCTGTGTGTGTATGGGTGTGTATGTCTGTATGTGTGTGTGTCTGTGTGTATGTATGTGTGTGCGTGTATGTGTGTGTCTGCCTCTGTCTGTGTGCGGCTGTCTATGTGTCTGTGTGTGTGTCTATCTCTGCAAAGTCATGTCGGGTGTATGTGTCTCTGTGTATGTCAGGTGTGTGCGTGTTTGTGTGTCTGTGTGTGCTGTCTATGCATGTCTGTCTGTGTGTGTCTATCTGTGTGTCTGTCTATGTGTATATATATATGGGTGGTAATGTATGTGTGTATGCATGTGTGTATGTTAGTGTGTGTCTGTATGTATATGTATGTGTGTGTCTGTGTGTGTATGTCTATGTGTGTATGTCTCTGCATGTCTGTCTGTGTGTATGTCTGTATGTGTCTGTCTGGGGGTGTCTGTGTGTGTGTGTGGCTGGCTCTCTCTCTGCAAAGTCAGGTTGGGTGTATGTGTGTCTGTGTATGTCGGGTGTGTGCATGTGTGTGTTTTTCTGTGTATGTGTGTGCTGTCTGTGCATGTCTGTCTGTGTGTGCCTATCTATGGGTGTCTGTCTGTGTGTATGTCTGTGTGTGTATGTCTTGTGTGTATGTCTGTGTGTGTATGTCTGTGTGTATGTCTGTCTCTGTGTCTCTGTAAAGTCAGGTCAGGAAACACACAGACATATACACACACATCCACCTCATATCCCCTTCCCCTCTATGACCCTGCACAGCAGGCCTACTTGGTTGGGGGGGCTAATGGGGTCACGAGATTGGCCTAATTGGTTAATGGCCTTCCTGCATAATGGGTGTTTCAAACTGAGTGTTCAAAGGGGTGAGGTTATAAACTCACTGGTTATTCTGTATGTGCTGTCCCAAATCATTAGCTAATGCACCAGTATCTAAGTTGGATATATAGCATCAAATGTAAGTAGTTGTTTTAATTTTGACAAAATTATATTTCATCGGACCATGCAACTTTAATTAGTATCAGGATCATCTGACTGAGTGGGATATCAGGTCACGGTATCAGTAACCTGGTCCCCCAGTGGGGTAGCACTAGTGTAGCTGCCGTAGCATAGACACACAAAAGCAACAGTAAATGTTCATCGAGTGCATTTGTATATTTCTTGAAGATTTATACTGCCTATCATGGATAAGTCTGAATAGACTTGTTTTCACCATTAGACAGTTTGTCGATAGAAAACCTGAGTCTACACTTTTACCGACCCAAGGGATTGTTAACCTCCCACACCACATAGACATGGTATGAGAGCAACTGGCCTTTGATGTCGCTGTAAGTTATACACAGCGGTGTATATATAATATAAATTGAATCAAAATCTGTGTGAAGTGTTTTGTTTAAAAAAAATTGATCCAGTGATCAGGACTTGGCACCAGTCCTGGAAGTTTGCAGCAACAAGCAGCCTAAGACTGTACACGTGACAGGTGGACGGTGTACACGTGATCTAACTGCGGGACAGCACTAATCACGTGACTGGGGGTCTTTTATTAGTAGTAGCCTCATAAAGGGGTCACCTTAAAAAAGTTACACAATGTACATGTATCCGATGGGATGCCAGAATCGGTATGACTAGGAGCGCTGGCTGGCTTCCATGTAGGTAATCGTGGGTTTGAACCCTCACCGAGTCAAAGTAGAGGCTTACTAAATTGATACTTGTCGCTACCTAGTCTGGTATTCGGCTTTAATAATAGGATAGGGAAATGACTGGTTTCCTCAGTATCAGGATAATGTGACTATAAGTGGGATATCAGGTTATGTTACCTGTGGCTTGGTCTTCCTATGGGGCAGCACTATAAAGTCGCTATGAGGGTGCACCATCACATGTTGGTACGACCGGACGCGATGGCCGAATTAGTAGAGCGCCGACTTCCCGTGCGGAAGGTCGGGAGTTCTATTCCCGGTCGAGTCAAACCAATGACATACACAATTGTACTTGTCACTTCCTAGCCAGGTGCTTGGCATTAATAGGATAGGGCAAGGACTGGTTAGCTCAGTATCAGGATAATGTGACTGGGTATGGGATCATGGTGCTGGTGGCCTGATTTCCCAGTGGGGCAGCACTATAAAGTCGCGATGAGAGCACACTGTCACAAGTCAGTACACATCCTGATATGACTATAGATGTTGCCAGGACATAAAACTCCAACAACCAACCAATCAACCAACATGTTGGTACTCGTCCTGATATGACACAAAGACCCTATAATACTAACATGGCTCACTCAGCCTGTACTGTGTAATCAAAATGATCAAACCCACCACTTGGTGCGCTGGCTGTTCTCTTGGTTAAACAGTTGCTATATTATATGTATAAATGTATATATGAATGTGACAGATGTGTGATGATGGTGATGATGATGATGATGCTGATGATGATGTGTACTTGTTCATAGCAATTTCATATTGATGTGTATTCATACTTACCTATATCATGTATAATATAATTGTATGTGTTTACACGTGAAACACCAACCAGCAACCAGGCTGATCAAACCCACCACAAGGTGGCACTGCGAAATTTACATTACCATGGGAGAGATAGGGAGTGAGCCGTCTTAGTATTATAGGGTCTTTGTATGACATTACATGTTGCTTAGCATAAAAATGATGAAGCCCCATCAAACACACACGTGATTATCGGTCTCATTAATAGCTCCTCTCTGCAAGGGCCCACGTTACTAACTCACCGCAAACTGCTGAGACCGCTTTACAAATATTTAGTCAAGCTATGTACAAGTTACAACAGACCTTATTCACATGAATAAACAAAGAGGCGACTCCCGAGGCTACTACAAACTGCTGACGAATTAGTGTTAAACTCGCGGTGTTAAAATATTGTTCGTAGATCTAACCAAATGACTATAGGTTTTCTATTCGGAACCACCATTATATAACTTAAGCAGTTAAGGAATCATTGCCTTGAATGTGATTAAGTTGCCAAGTCTCCTACTAGGTGAATTAATTAGATGCCTTTTACAAATTATTTTTCTAAGCAGACCTCGACACAAGACAGTCCTGCGGGAGTACTAACTATAGTAGTATCCTGCAGCCAGGCAAATTTCGTCCTGACATAGCAGGTGTCTTATCAGATTCAGAGCAACAGTCAAATAGGGCAAAAACAGTTAGATGTTGCTAGGACGTAAAACAACAAACAGAAAACATGCACTAATATCTAAATTTTAAGTTACATACATAGGATCAAATCTATGCCAGTGGTTTGGCTTCGAAAATGTGATGCTTTCATTGGACTTTGCAGCTTTAAAGGCTGGGCTCAGTGGCATACTTTGCAGCTTTAAAGGCTGGGCTCAGTGGCATACTTTGCAGCTTTAAAGGCTGGGCTCAGTGGCATACTTTGCAGCTTTAAAGGCTGGGCTCAGTGGCATACTTTGCAGCTTTAAAGGCTGGGCTCAGTGGCATACTTTGCAGCTTTAAAGGCTGGACTCAGTGGCATACTTTGCAGCTTTAAAGGCTGGACTCAGTGGCCTACTTTGCAGCTTTAAAGGCTGGTTGCATACTTTGCAGCTTTAAAGTCTGGACTCAGTGGCCTACTTTGCATCTTTAAAGGCTGGGCTCAGTGGCATACTTTGCAGCTTTAAAGGCTGGACTCAGTGGCCTACTTTACAGCTTTAAAGGCTGGACTCAGTGGCCTACTTTGCAGCTTTAAAGGCTCAACTCAGTGGCCTACTTTGCAGCTTTAAAGGCTGGTCTCAGTGGCATACTTTGCAGCTTTAAAGGCTGGGCTCAGTGGCATACTTTGCAGCTTTAAAGGCTGGGCTCAGTGGCATACTTTACAGCTTTAAAGGCTGGGCTCAGTGGCATTCTTTGCAGCTTCAAAGGCTGGGCTCAGTGGCATGCTTTGCAGCTTTAAAGGCTGGGCTCAGTGGCATACTTTGCAGCTTTAAAGGCTGGGCTCAGTGCCATACTTTGCAGCTTTAAAGGCTGGGCTCAGTGGCCTACTTTGCAGCTTTAAAGGCTGGACTCAGTGGCATACTTTGCAGCTTTAAAGGCTTGGCTCAGTGGCATACTTTGCAGCTTTAAAGGCTGGGCTCCATGGCATACTTTGCAGCTTTAAAGGCTGGGCTCCATGGCATACTTTGCAGCTTTAAAGGCTGGACTCAGTGGCCTACTTTACAGCTTTAATGGCTCAACTCAGTGGCCTACTTTACAGCTTTAAAGGCTGTGCTCCATGGCATACTTTGCAGCTGTAAAGGCTGGGCTCACTGGCATACTTTGCAGCTTTAAAGGCTTGTCTCAGTGCCATACTTTGCAGCTTTAAAGACTGGCCTCAGTGGCATACTTTGCAGCTTTAAAGGCTGGACTCAGTGGCATACTTTACAGCTTTAAAGGCTGGACTCAGTGGCCTACTTTGCAGCTTTAAAGGCTCAACTCAGTGGCCTACTTTGCAGCTTTAAAGGCTGGGCTAAGTGGCATACTTTGCAGCTTTAAAGGCTGGGCTAAGTGGCATACTTTGCAGCTTTAAAGGCTGGTCTCAGTGGCATACTTTGCAGCTTTAAAGGCTGGGCTCAGTGGCATACTTTGCAGCTTTAAAGGCTGGGCTCAGTGGCATACTTTGCAGCTTTAAAGGTTGGGCTCAGTGGCATACTTTGCAGCTTTAAAGGCTGGGCTCAGTGGCATTCTTTGCAGCTTTAAAGGTTGGGCTCAGTGGCATGGAAAAATGGTCGGTTGCCAAATTAAGACTCTGGCTGCCCACCACCCTTATTTGGGGCAGGTGTCCGACTTCAGGTAGAGCGCAGGCCTCCTGTGTGTGATATCGGGAGTTCGAGTCCCGGTCGAGTCAAAGCAATGACTTAACAATTTATGCGTGGCGCTACTTAGCCTGGCGTTCGGCATTAACTAGGATAGGGCAAGGAGCAGTAGAATGAGGAAGACCAATTGTCTGTGATTGAACGATTCAAATTCCTCCACCTTGCTTAATCAATGAATATAGGACACACAAATCAACAACACAAACAGAAAATTGTTGTTGGTTTGTTAGTTGTCCGTGTCTATTCTCACAGCTCTCGGCCAAGCTGTTCGACCCTACTCTAACATGACTGAGCGATTACTCACATCAAGACTTGGGGGGGGGGGGGGGGAGTGGTGAGCGGCTAAGATTAACAAAAAGCAACAATAAAAAAAACCCACAAGTTTTAAAAAGTTTTTGTTATATATATATTGCTTCCACCTCAGCAGTAGGACAGCCATGAAAGATTCAGCACCGATATTTTATTTTTTTAATTTTATTATTATTATCCTCTAACTGAATGGCGGTAGATCTCATTCCATCTGTAAGTTAGAGATGGAATGAGATCTAATTTTCGGTTTGAGTTGATTGGGGTTTTATGTTCTTGCAACAATTGAGGTCATATATGTATGCGTACGGACTAGTGACAGTGTTCCTACTACTAGTACTGCTGCAACATACCAGTAGTACTAGTCTTGTTTTGGAATGGTCCCATGGTTATTGTTTGTTTGTTGGGGTTTAACATCCTAGCAACATCTAAAGTCTTATCAGGATGGGTACTGACTTGTAACAGTTAAACAGTGCCAAGTGCCAGGCAGAAGTAGCAGCAAATATCGGCTTTGTGAAGTCATTGGTTTAACTCAGCCGGGGATCGAACCCACTACCTCCCGCGTGTAAAGAAGTGTAAAGTAACTGTGTAGTGTTAACTGCGTGGTGCTGTTGGTTTGTGTAGCTTACTGTTGTCAGTGTCTGGACATGAATTTGGTCCTGTGCCAAAGACACCCTGTGCTAACATTTCGTCGACTAATGATGAAAATAACACAAGATCTAAAACTGCGGTTCAGAGTGAAATTGTATAATCCTATGATTTTGAGCTTCTGCCATATCCTTAAAGGTAAATATATTAGATTGATCGTCGTACTCTGTTACTTTAGTTGGAAGTAACTTTTATTTTAAGTGTTATTTTAAAGGGTAACAGTTGCCCATATTTGAACTGAAAACATACAGAATTTTGGTGCATGTCAAAACCTGGACCGTATGGGGTTAAGCACTTATAGCCTCTATTAAATTGACTTAGTTTTCCTTGCATGCACCAATAAATCCTGAATATGTAATGACTGAGGTCACCAGTATCTAAGTTGAATATGTAGGATCAAATCTAGGCAAGTGGTTTGGCATTGAATATTTATTGCTTTCATCAAACGTCGATCATTCTGTATTTTAGCCAGAATTAGCGGCAAAATGGTATATTTGTATATTCCATGCCTATGTAGATATTTCTTTTTGTACGCCATTCCGGGTCAAATCAATGACTTATAAAATTGATACATGTCACTAACTAGCCTGGTGATCGGAATTACTAGGATAAGGAAAGGACTGGTTCTGACTCGCTATCAGGATAATGTGTCTGAGTGAGAAATTAGGTTATGATGCCGACGGGCTGGTCTACCAAAGTGCCAGTGGGGCAGCACTATAAAGTCAGAAGCAGCGCACGGTATCACAAGTTGGTACCCATTCTGATATAATCTTAGATGTTGCTAGGATATAAAACCCCAACTATATTTGGCAGTAGCTTTTCAATCATGGACAATAGACTACATCGCCATTCCAGTGGCACGGTGCATTGTGGGATGCGTCAAAGCAAAACAAACCCACAAGAAGCACATGGCACATGCTAATACACTGGGTGCAGCTATGAAATGTGCTAGTTTCAGCTCATCTCAGCTCTTGTTTGAAACATAGAACACTAACTAACAATATATATATATATAAATTAGGATATTAATCTTTTATCCAGCATCGCATTTCCATCAATATAATCAGCACATCTTATGCCATGTGCATTTAGATTTAGACAAATCTGGGCACTCAGACTAGTGTTAGAGCCATAGCCAGAGTCAGTTTTACTTATTTTATTCATGTTTTTATTTATATCCTATGGTTAATGACATATGTAGAAATAGAAAATGAGTAGGGTTAATCAGATATTGGTTATATATTTCTTTGAAACAAGCTTTTGTTGACACATTTGACATTTTAATATTTAGAATAAAAATTACCTAAGTCTAATCAATGGTGATGTAAACATCAGCCTGTAAAGTGACTGAAATTGTATGTTTCTTAGCTCAAAATGCTTACTTATCTAGAGTTGTCTTAAACATATTCATTATATTATTATATTGTATCCATCCATCCATGTTTGTGTCAAATTGTTATGTATTTTTGATTAATTTTGAATAAAATCGAAGTTTTGACCTACACGTATCGGAAAACTCAATGGCTGTGCGCCTTTGCTTTGCTGCCAGCACCGTTTTCAGTGCATGTGCAGTCGGAACGGTGATCTAGTCTATTGGTCTTTCTCATTTCACTGCTCTCTGCCGTATCCTAGTAATACCAAGTGCATTGCTGCGTAGTGACGAGCATACCTTTTTGAGTCATTGCCTTGACTATGCCAGGTTTTGAATGCAACGACCTGCCACACGGAGGCGCTCGGCATTAATAGGATAGGACAAGGACTGGTCAGCTCAGTGTCAGGATAGTATAGCGCAGCCTTCCAGTGCAGAAGGTCTGGGGTTCGAATTACGATTGAATCAAACCAATGACTTACAGAATTGATGCTTGTCACTACCTAGTAGCCTGGCGCTCTGCATTACTAGGATAGGGCAAGGACTGGTTAGCTCAGTGTCAGGATAATGTGACTAAGTGGGATATCAGGTCATGGTGCCAGTGGCCTGGTCGCCAAGTGGGGTAGCACTATAAAGTCGCCATCAGTGCGCACTGTCACAAGTCGGTACCCGTCCTGATATGACCTTAGATGTTGCTAGGACGTCACCATCATCATCATGCTGTCGGTCGCGATGCGACAAAGACTGCTTTCATTACTTGACTGCCGCTCTCCATTTAGCTCTCTGCTGTGAGAGTTGCGTCCATGATTCGGTCTTAATGTCTCTCAGCTTCAGGTTTCTCTTGATGGTATCTTTGAACCGGAGACGGGGGCGTCCTCTCTTTCTGTAGCCAGAAGACAGTTGAGAATAGAGGATCTGCTTTGGTAGCCTGTATGATGACATCCTCATGAGGTGTCCAGTCCACCGGAGATTCTTTTTGATCAGAAGATCTTCCATAGAGGGCAGCCCCGTACATAGAGGATGTACAACAACAATAAACAAACAAATATTTAAAACTAATTACTAGTAAAGTGCTGTTTGGCTCCAAACATATGCCACATGTGGCACGCTCCCACACTGCCATCTGTTCCACTGGAATGATGTGTAACCAAAGACCCTATAATACTAAGACGGCTCACTCAGCCTGTACTGTGTAACCAAAATGATCAAACCCACCACTTGGTGCGCTGGCTGTTCTCTTGGTTAAACAGTTGCTATATTATATGTATAAATGTATATATGAATGTGAAAGATGTGTGATGATGGTGATGTTGATGATGATGCTGATGATGATGTGTATTTGTTCATAGCAATTTCATATTGATGTGTATTCATACTTACCTATCTCATGTATAATATAATTGTATGTGTTTACATGTGAAACACCAACCAGCAGCCGGGCTGATCAAACCCACCACAAGGTGGCACTGCAAAATTTACATTACCATGGGAGAGATAGGGAGTGAGCCGTCTTAGTATTATAGGGTCTTTGGTATAACTAGTTAGTGTATTTCTATGTCCATTCTTACCGGACGCGGTGGCTTAATCAGTAGAGCGCAGGCTTCCCATGTGGAAGGTCGGGTGTTTGAATCTCGGTCGAGTCAAACCAATGACTTACAAAATTTATGCTTGTCACTACCTAGCCTGACGCTCGGCATTAATAAGATAGCGCAAGGCCTGGTTAGCGCAGTGTCAGGATTATGTGATTGAGTGGGATATCAGGTCATGGTGATGGTGGCCGGGTCTCCCAGTGGGGCAGCACTATAAAGTTGCCATTATTGCACACTGTCACAAGTTGGTTCCCACCCTGATGACTTTAGATGTTGCATGATGTAAAAGTCCAGCAAACAACCAAATAAAGATCCTTTTATTTTGTCAATTACAAAGTTTTGACTGTTTTTCCTGGGGATGAAAACCTGACGTATTGTAATAAGGAAATAAAAAAAATGTACAAACAAAAAGACAACATTGGATTGCAGCAGGGAGTCATTCAAACTGGTGCAGTGTGTAATGTATTTTGAGAATGGTTTGGTAATAGATGCATGATCCGATCAATAATATGGCGTATATCATGGTGCATGTGACACGAGGCTAGAGGTTGAGCTTCATATGCAGCATACAATACATGTACGAGTGCTGGATGCAGGGTGCTGTCTTACTGCACACTCTAGTGTTACCTTGACACAGATGTTTTCTGCTTGGCCAAATACCATCCCATGACTAGAATATAGCAAATAGCAAAATAGCTTTGTATGTGCACAATATAAAATGAAAGAGCTAATTGAATGTGCTTGTGTGCATTATTGTAGTTTTCATTGGTGGGTGAGTTGATCTTAAATGGGCCTCGTCTTTTGCTTTTGACACATTTGAAACCAACCCACCCACCAACTCCGACTATATATAATGTGCATGCATATATATGAGTCTGTCTCAAAAGGTGATAACTCTTTTTTTTTTTTTTATTCCCATTGTAACGATTGACACAAAACAGCACAGAAACGGTTACACTGAAAACAAAAGGACATTTGCTTCAAATCAATATGTATTATATTGGGATAATGAAACACCATGTAAAAAACAAATCAGTCTATCCTGAGAAAATGCATAAGCAGGTAGCATCTTGATCATTACAATGGACAAAGTTTTGTCCCATATTGCTCAACACCTTTTGAGACAGTCTCATATGTAAAATTGTGTCTTTTAATTTTAGCATTGCATGCTATGACAAATTCCCTTATCGTAAGTAATGGTAAAATGTGTAAATATGCAAATTAGGTAACATGTAGACCGGAAGTGATGTATGGAACTATTAATATTATTGATGTTTGTGGTTGTCGGGAGTGGAATTAATATTGAAGAGATTCACTGTAATGAGTATTGTTCTTAGAGGTCGGTGGTTCGAACCCCGACCGAGTCGAACCAATGACTTGCCAACCAAGATGATGCTTGTCGCTACCTACCCTGCCACTGGGCATTAATAGGATCTGTTACAAGTCAATACCCCTCCTGATATTGCCTTAAGTGTTGCTAGGATGTAAAACCCAAACAAACCCACAACCTGCTGTTATTCTGTAGTGAATCAATGTCTTGTAGAACAGCTATAGTTGTGCATTAATTAGGCTACCCTTACACCAATACCACTACCAGAATAAGTTGTGGGGTTGGACATGGCAAGTTGGCCCACTCTCTACTTTCGCAACACTGCAAAGCCGGCCAACTATTTACATAATTACTGGCACCACATATTGAACCGGACGCTGTGACCAAATCAGTAAAAGCGCCAGTTTCCTGTGCGGTAGATCGGGCGTTCGAGTCTTGGTAGAATCAAAGCAATGACTTACAAAATTGATACTTGCCGCTACCTAGCCTGGCATTTTGCATTATTAGGATAGGGCAATGACTGGTTAGCTCAGTATCAGGATAATGTGACTGACTGGGATATCAGGTCATTGTGCCAGAAGACTGGTCTCTCAGTGGGGCACTACTATAAAGTTGCCATGACTGTCCTGGTGTAAAAGCAGGAGCCATGCTATGTCCTTAGATGTTGCTAGGATGTCAAACCCAAACAATGAATGTTTCTGCCATTTGATGCTGGTGTTGTTCAGTATTGTATGGGACCTGCATTAATAGTAGTGTATGGTTTGCCCTCAATGAGGCATTTCACAAACAATGGCAACTGCTTTGTATGAGTGGCTACCATTCACCCTCCAAATGTATAGGCTTTCAAATCCAGAAGCACAGGTAGTATGATGGTCCATCATGAGTTTGTTTAACGGCAACAAAGCGCAGAATAGGGTCAGACTGCACCTGCTCTTATACATACCCGTATGCACCCGGCACCAGATTTTCAATGTGGAAGAGCCAACCATATAGCGATATAGCGAATGGTAGACAGGAAGTGTGAACACTTATTTGTCTCTCATTATTCTTTTTAGGTACATTAGTTGTCCCAAGCAGAGGAAATCCCAGTCACAGACGACTGGTCTTCCCCACTCCACTGCTCGTCGATAGAAAGCCCGAGCCTACACTTTTACCGACCCAAGGGATTTTTAACCTCCCACACCAGATAGACATGGTATGAGAGCAACCGGCCTTTGATGACGCTGTAAGTTACACACAGTGGTGTAAATCCAAATTGGCAGAGCTGGGGGCACTGGGAATCGAACCGCCGACCCTCTCAGATTAGGAGTCTGACCTAGAAAAAAGTCAGACACTCTAACCACTCCGCCACAGAGAGGTGGTGTTTTATGTACAGTGAAACCCCGTTATAGCACGCCCTGATTTAACTCTAATTCGGATATAATGCAATGATTCATTGGACCTCAGAATTCTCTAATTCAAAGGTAATTCAGTAAACTGCACCCCGATTTAGCGCGAACTGTTTTCGCGATGACATTGTATAGACCCCAACGACAACATAATGGGGTTTCATTGTCCATATATAACAAGGTATACCCCATCTAGCACTATCTCGTTTAGCACTGATTCACTATAGCGCTCTTTTATTCACTTTCCCAGCCTAGAAGCCAATATGAAGACGGCAACCACCTCTCCCTCCATCCATCCATCAGAGATCGAAGTAGAGCAGTATATAGGAATCAAACCTGGGTTCTTTCCACTCTCTCGGTCATTCATACAACAGGGCCATCTGTAACACCATCGACCATTGATGCCAATTTAAGTACTTAGCGCTGATTTATTTAACGCTTCATTTGCGATTTAAAAGTTACTTCAAACTAACGTAATATAGATTAGTATAGTGCTCAACCTAGTATAATTATTCTTTTAAACAGCAGACTCACAAACCCATCGGCCTATGCGGCTTTAACATTAAACCACACTGTATCTATTAGTATTAGCATAAGAATCCTAGCAGCCGACAATGTAATCGGGGCTGATTCATTTAATGCTGCATTTGCGAGTTAAAATAAATTACTTCAAACTAACGTAATATAGATTATTATAATGATCAACCTAGTATAATTATTCTTTTAAACCACAGAATCTCAAAACCAGCAGACGATGCAGCTCTTAGCATTAAACCACATCCTATCTAGTATTAGCCTAAGAATCCTAGTAGCCGACAATGTATTCAGGGCGGAAATATAATCTAGCCTCCAGCTGAAGAGCTCCCTCTACTTCCGGTGTCCCGCCTGGTTTTATGCCCGTGTCTACCAGACGCCAGTGGGGTTGCAGTATTCATGTCTGTGGAGAGTTAGTTGTACTGGGCATGGACTGAGCTGCTCGAGTAACTCAACACTACTCACTGTGTATGTAGTGAACAGCTCACTCCTATCCACTGCCACCTTAGAGGATAACTCAGTCCTACACACTGCAAGGTGGATAACTCACTCCTATACACTGCCACCTTAATGGATAACTCAGTCCTACACACTGCAAGGTGGATAAATCACTCCTATCCATTGCCACCTTAGTGCATAACTCAGTCCTACACACTGCAAGGTGGATAACTCACTCCTATGCACGGCCGTCTTAGAGGATAACTCAGTCCTAAACACTGCAAGGTGGATAACTCAGTCCTATACACTGCATGGTGGATAACTCAGTCCTACACAATGCAAGGTGGATAACTCACTCCTATACACTGCTGCCTTAATGAATAACTCAGTCCTACACACTGCAAGGTGGATAACTCAGTCCTACACACTGCATGGTGGATAACTCATCCTATACACTGCAAGGTGGATAACTCACTCCTATACACGGCCGTCTTAGAGGATACCTCAGTCCTACACACTGCATGGTGGATAACTCAGTCCTATACACTGCAAGGTGGATAAATCAGTCGTACACACTGCATGGTGGATAACTCAGTCCTACACACTGCATGGTGGATAACTCAGTCCTATACACTGCATGGTGGATAACTCAGTCCTACACAATGCAAGGTGGATAACTCACTCCTATGCACTGCTGCCTTAGTGGATAACTCAGTCCTACACACTGCAGGGTGAATAACTCACTCCTATACACTGCTGCCTTAGTGGATAACTCAGTCCTACACACTGCAGGGTGGATAACTCACTCCTATACACTGCTGCCTTAGTGGATAACTCAGTCCTACACACTGCAGGGTGGATAACTCAGTCCTACACACTGCAGGGTGGATATCTCACTCCTATACACTGCCGCCTTAGTGGATAACTCAGTCCTACACACTGCAGGGTGGATAACTCAGTCCTACACACTGCAGGGTGGATAACTCAGTCCTACACACTGCAGGGTGGATATCTCACTCCTATACACTGCCGTCTTAGTGGATGACTCAGTCCTACACACTGCAGGGTGGATAACTCAGTCCTACACACTGCAAGGTGGATAACTCAGTCCTACACACTGCTGGGTGGATGACTCGGTCAAACGCACTGCAGGGTGGATAACTCACTCCTACACACTAGAGGGTAGATAACTACACACTAGAGGGTAGATAACTCAGTCCTATACACTGCAGGGTGGATATCTCAGTCCTACACACTGCAGCATTACTAAATAACTCAGCCCTACACACTGTCCTTACTAGATAATTCAGTTCTACACAGTTTATTGACTAATTACTCAGTCCTACTTACTGTGTACTTACTAAATAACTCAGTACTACTCAGAGTGTACTCACTGAGATACTCAGTCCTACTCACTGCGAATCTCAGTCCCGATCACTGTGTACTCAATCAGATACTCAGTACTGCCCACTGTGTCCTCACTGAGATACTAAGTCACTCACACTGTGTACTCGCTGAGATACTAAGTCATGCACCCTGTGTACTCACTGAGATACTCAGTCCTCCTCACTGGGGACTCACTGCGATTCTCAGTCCTGATCACTGTGTACTCGATCAGATACTCAGTACTGCACACTGTGTCCTCACTGAGATCCTAAATCCTACATACTGTTCACACTGAGATACTCGACCTGCTCACTGTGTACTCACTGAGATACTCATTCCTACTCACTTTGTACTCACTGAGATACTTAGTTGTGCATGCATAAATCTGACACATGCGCAGAACACACATAAACACCATATTTATGTAACACATATTAAAAAACAAAAACAAAGAATTGTGTGTGGGGTGATGCAATACTAACTCTGCTCATAGCTGCCTGTCAAAGTGTCAAATGTTACTGTCACAAACAGAAGCTCACCCCCCACCCCCTCCAAAAAAACACCCACAAAAAAAAAACAACAACACAAAACTCAAATTGCCCATAGCAACATAAAAACAAAACAAATACAGTATTTTGAGAGTGGTGTATTAATAACATATTTGTGTTTGCTGTCAGTGTGCATGGTAAATTGATGCAAATTGATGTGACCTAGATTCACCCACCACTAAAACCTGCTCGACATCAAACATTAACCACGTTGCATACTCTGAATAGCATCTATCACAAACCACATAGACCTATGTATTGGTAGCTCACGGCTTCTTTCCCAAATATTGGTGATAGGTGTCTTGCAGGCATTATGTTTAGACTGTAGAAAGCTAGTACCATAATGCTCAATTACAGCTGCCTAATCTGATGAGGGCATCTTTTTTTTTTTAACCAAAGGTCTTACCTAGATTTGATTCTACAGATTTAACTTAGTCAACCCTTTTTATAAATGGAAATTACTTCAGACGAAGTAACCCAGTCGCAATGGCCGAATCGGTAGAGCGCAGGCTTCCCGTGCGGACGGTCGCTGTTCTCCATAGCCCTCTGTGAGTCAGCAAACTGCAGCCCTGTCCACTCTTCCCACACCTTATATCTAGTGCTTCTCCCTGCTTCTCCCTGGGGAATTTGTTTCCCTTGACCACAAATATATGATTGTGAGCTTTCTAATTTAATTAGTGTCTATTGGCGCATAATTGATTGTCTGTTTTTACATGTAAAAGCGATGGTTTGAACAAAAAGCAAACATTTCTCGCCGTGAATATGGCCTATGCTGCCGACACGGCGTAAAGCAACCACCAATCAATCAATCAATCAACCCTGCCACTTTCTGCTCTTATTCTCTCGTGGTATCTTGCAGGTTGGTTGTAAAGTCCCCTGTCACACCTCGCCGGATTGAGCAACGGACAGAATTGTCTAGTCCGGTGGTGTTCGGGCGTGATAAGTATCAAAATGTATTAAAATGTGTCAAAATGTTGTGATATCGGGTCAAAGGCCACCGGACGAACTGACATGAAACGGACATGAATGGATAGCCAACGGACAAAACAAACTCTAACCGTACAAGAACCGTAGACGTCAATCCGGCGGCATCTGTTCCAAGTTTTGTGCATGTTCAAAACTTGTACCGGATCGGGCCGGATATCAATGGATATGCAACGGATATTCAACGGACACAAACCGGTCTTTGCCCGATATCAACAGACTTTGTTCGGTTTCTTTCCGTTTCCTCAATCCGGTGAGGTGTGACATGGGCTTAAGAGAGGGCCATGTCAACATTGTGATGGTTTTAAATTTAGATTAAGATTTTTTTTTAAATGTTAGTTGATTACGGTGAAGAAATTTCAATTGCAGACAATTGGTCTTCCTCATTCCGCTGCTCCTAGTAATGCCTAGTAATGCCAAAAGCCAGGCTATGTATTGCCTAGTATGGCCACAGATATAATCCCACGACCTACCAATGGCTGGGCTAGGGGACCTGTCCATTACCTTGTTCACACATTGTCTTTGATGGCATCACATAGGGAAAGAAAAGCCTTCCAACACAAAGGCAACAACACGGGAATAACACATGTTGACAGTTGTGCTTTTTACTGACATATTAGTGTTTCCCAATGTAAGGTAAATTGATGTGACCCAGATTCACCCACTACTAAAACCTGCCAGACATCGGCAGTAAAGGCATCGCTCACAATTCCTGGTGAGGAGCTATCACGAACCAAGTTGGTCCACAAATTGGACGTTGGCCCCCAAATTGGTAGTTGGCCCCCACATTGGTAGTTGGCCTACAAATCGGTAGTGAATAACCTGTTAAAATAAGCTGTGGATCTCAAAGGGATGTTGTAGATCGCACAGGTGTATGGTCAGGCGTTTGTGGTAATCACCATACTTATTAGGTGTCTGGTGGGCATTACTGTACTGTGTAGTGGTACAACAGCATTGATGGCAATCACTACACTCATTAGGTGTCTGTTGGGCATTACTGTACTGTGTAGTGGTACAACAGCATTGATGGTAATCACCACACTCATTAGGTGTTTGGTGGGCATTACTGTACTGTGTAGTGGTACAACAGCATTGATGGTAATCACCACACTCATTAGGTGTCTGATGGGCATTACTGTACTGTGTAGTGGTACAGCAGCATTGGTGATAATCACCACACTCATTAGGTGGCTGGTGGGCATTGCTGTACTGTGTAGTGGTACAACAGCATTGGTGGTAATTGCCACACTCATTAGGTGTCTGGTGGGCATTACTGTACTGTGTAGTGGTACACCAGCATTGGTGGTAATCACCACACTCGTGAGGTGTCTGATGGGCATTACTGTATTGTGTAGTGGTACAACACCATTGGTGGTAATCGCCACACTCGTTAGGTGTCTGGTGGGCATTACTGTATTGTGTAGTGGTACAACAGCATTGGTGGTAATCGCCACATTCGTTAGGTGTCTGATGGGCATTACTGTATTGTGTAGTGGTACAACAGCATTGGTGGTAATCGCCACACTCGTTAGGTGTCTGATGGGCATTACTGTACTGTGTAGTGGTACAGCAGGCTGGACAGTTAGCTCCTTTCGGGTCTGTATGTATACAGCAGCCTGTGTTGCACATAGTCACAGTAGTGTCATCTGCGGCCAGGTGGACAGGTTCTGTTTTTTGGGGGAGGTTTTACATCCTAGTAACATCTATAGTCAATCAGGACAGGTACTGACTTGTTGGTTGTTGGAGTTTTACGTCCTGGCAACATCTATGGTCATATCATGATCTTCTAGTGGGGCAGCACTATAAACTAGACATAGACTACTAAACGTACCAACAGACTATCTATCTGCTACTGAAATGCAGACAATCAAATAACTTATCAGCAGCTACTGTTTGGTAAGACAACACCAACACTACAGCTGGCCAGCATTGAAAACAAGCCTGGGTACCCAGGCTTACATGCTATGGACAGAATAAATACAGCCTCAATTAAAAAAAAAATATAAAAAAATATAAAAAAATAACTCACCAGGAGTGTGCACTGTCACAAGTGGGCACCCATCCTGATATGACCTTAGATGTTGCAGGGACGTAAACCACCTACAACCAACCAAATGATTGCACATGGCTTGTGATTCAATAACAAGGTGCAAATACACGAAGAGAGTTTATTACAAAACGCCTAAACTGTCATGTCCAGGCCCAGCATAAGAAGTAACGCATGTCATCGGTCTACCAGTCTCAGTCAGGCAGCACTATAAAGCTACCATGAGGGCGTACTCTCACACGTCGGTACCTGACGTGATCTCAGAATGTGCTATGGTGTTAAGCCCCAACAAATAAAGTGAACAGATTTCTCTGGAGGCTAAGCCGCAGGTTTGGCTCTATGACGTCAGTAAGGGTTTGATTGCTTCTACACTCTTCACAGTAATATTGACTATTCTGATTGATTGGTTTTAATAACTTTGGGTGACTCATTCATTCTATTGGCAGTAAAGACTACGGCAAATACCGTAAACTCTCGCATATGAGCCTCGCCCAACACGATAGCCTAAATCTAAAATTCCGTATACGCGATCTGTGGCGCCGACATATTATTATTATTATTATTATTATCCTCTTCTTTTCCATTTTGTCGCATCCACTTACCACGTATATGGAATTTTAGCTTATTGGTTAAGGGGGATGTAACATGACCAAAACACTTTTACTTATTCAAAATTATTATGATCAAATATGACTAGTCATATTTTGTATAACCTGAAAGAACCTATTGCCTAGGAGATATGTACATCCCAAGATTATCCTGATTGTCTCTGGTAAAACTGTGGCTATTAGTGTCATTCAGCCATAATCACTGTCCTCAGTGATGTAGGATTGGGCATGTTACGATCCTGATACTGATCTAAAGGCTGTCACACTACGACGTTTCCCACCAACGCGCGTCGACGTGTTGCCTTTTTGGTCGAAATGTCGGGCACGTTACCGGCGCATTACCGGCGCGTTGGTACACGTTGAGTGATAGCAACGTGTGAATCGACACGTCGGCGAGCGTCGGGTCATGCCGATCGTTTTGTGCTTGCACAAAACTTTCGACGCGCCCTGACGGGTTGGAGGGGCATTACGGACGCGTTACCAACACGTCGATACCCGTTGGTGGCGCGCCGGCAGTTAACGTTGGCATTTTTTTTCCCAAAATGTGACCGTTCCGTCGGCGCGTCGGTAACGTCCCATCGACGGGTAGTGGGCGCACTATTGGCATTGCTCAAGTGTTTCTCAATGCGTTGGACGTGTTGCTGGTGAGTCTGCCGCGTGCCAAACGTTACCCGGCGTTCTGCGAACCTTTCGTCAGCATTTTGGCTTTGAGTATATAATGGCACCCGTTAATGATGCGCTACCCCCACGGAGTCGGCATGCCGATAACACACTGATGGCACGCTGGGAACCCGATGGTGGGACGTTGACACTTTGTTCCGCTGCATGTCGAACCCCGTTGGCCACGCGCTCATAGCACGCTACTAACATGCTGCGCCCCGTCAAACTTTCTCCCAAAACGCCGAAGAGTTGGACGTGTGTCGACGGGTTGCAAATATTTTGCGCGTTGCCGGCACGCCGGTGAGAAATGTCATAGTGTGACAGGGCCTTTACCAGTCCTTGCCCTATCCTAGTAATGCAGAGCGCCAGGCTAAGTAGCGACAAGTATCAATTAAAATTGCCACCGCGTGTGGTTTTACATAGGTGAATGAGTAGTACAGTAATGGAGTACAGGAGAAAAATGGTACAGATCTCATCTTGGGTGTGTGGTAGAAAAGTGCAGGTGTCGGCAGCAGCCGAGTGGGGAGTTCTGGGAGGTGGCGGCAGGGGGCGTGTGCCTTGGCAGAGCCCGTTTTCTTGAAAATTGATATTGCCTATCATGGATAAGTCTGAATAGACTTGTTTTCACCATTAGACAGTTTGTCGATAGAAAGCCCAAGCCTTAACTTTTACCGACCCAAGGGATTTTTAACCTCCCACACCACATAGACATGGTATGAGAGCAACTGGCTTTTGATGACGCTGTAAGTTATACACAGCGGTGGAAATCCAAATTGTCAGAGATGGGGGCACAGGGAATCGAACCACTGATGTTCAGATTAGGAATCCGACCTAGAAAAAAGGCAGACACTCTAACCACTCCACCACAGAGAACACCACAGACCCCTCTGTGATAGGCTGGCGTAGACTCGCGAGCTGAGTGTCCAGAGGGAGGGTGGCGGAGGAGGCTGTGTCTAGATCTTCACCAACCCCACAAATATTGAAATAAGCTACAATTCTTACATATTATACACCAATTAGATTTTGAAGTAAAACAAATGCATACAGTGTTGTATGTAGTTCTCAATTATTATAAGTTTGACTTAACGGTCAGTGCCCAATATGTAGTATTAGTCACTGAATAAAGCATGCGCAGAATACACAGCACAGGCAATGTTGAGTACCAACCTGTGCACACATAGGTGCCGCCCTATAAACCCCTTTCAATGTTTATAAACATTGTGTATGCGCGCACAGCTTGGCTGCAGAACAAAGGCACACTGCAATTGAGTTTGCCGATACGTGCAGTGCAAATCGCTAGTTTTATTCAAAATTAATAGAAATCCAGAACCCGAACCTTATAAATTTAATATAATCTGTTTGTTAAACATGTTATCTCTGTGTGCCAAGCGGTTTGTGGTCTAGGTGGTGTGGTTTTAGAGATATTTCACTTTTTCTGTATGAAGATTGCTCATGGCCATTGACAATGCATTGAGTTTGCCGATACGCGCAGTGCAAAACGTTAGTTTTTTTCAAAATTAATAGAAATCCAGAACCCGAACCATATAAATTTAATATATTCTGTTTGTTAATCATGTTATCTGTTTGTGTGTGAATCGGTTTGTTTCTAGGTGGTGTGGTTTTAGAGATATTGCACTTTTTCTAAGAAGATTGCTCACGGCCATTGACAATGCATTGAGTTTGCCGATACGCACAGTGCAAAATGTCAATTTTATTCAAAATTAATAGAAATGCAGAACGCTAACCTTATAAATCTAATATAATCTGGTTGTTAAACATGTTATCTGTTTGTGTGCCAAGCGGTTCGTGTCTAGGTCGTGTGGTTTTGAGAGATATTTCACTTTTTCTGTATGAAGATTCCTCATAGCCATTGAGTTTGCAGTGTGACAGTGTGTCGTCCTGCACCCAAGCAGCCCGCGCACTAACCTAAATACCAATACTGACGTCATATGAAATAGGTCTATAAAACCCGGCTTAAATTAAAGCTGAATTTTCGGATGAAAGCTCCAAATTTTCAAAACAAAAAATTTAGCCACATTTGATACTGTGTCTTACTAACTCTTCGCAAGAGCTAGGGTCATATCAGGACGTGTACCGACTTAGTGACAGTGCGCACTCATGGTGACTTCATAGTGCTGCCCTCTAGGAGACCAGGCTGCTGGCACCATGATCCATACAGTCGCGTTATCCTGATCCTGAGCTAACCATTCCTTGTCCTATCCTATTAATGCCGAGCGCCAGGCTAGGTAGCGACAAGTATCAACTTTATAAGTCACTGCTTTGACTCGGCTGGGATTTGAACTCCCGACCTTCGACATGGGAAGCCTACACATTCAATTTAGATGTTGAACTTATTTAAAAAGTTATACTTTGCATGTGTAGTTAGGTCAGACCTGCCTATTCGCTACACTGCTCTCCCACCACACTTACTCTCCCCCCCCCCCCCCCCCAGCTGTGATGAGAGCGTTAAGAGTAGGAGACTGGTCACCTTGACTTTGGGGGTGGTTTGTAACCTTACGACGGTTACTGGTTGCAGAACTGCAAAATTAATAGAGAGGCTCCGATAAATCGGCCCAATCTTTGGTTGAAGACTTAACTTCAGTAGGGAGTGTTGTAGAAGCTGGGGACATCTTTACGACGTTGTAACGGCGAAGCGTTGAGGTGGCCCCGAATCGCTTCGGTCCGGCGGTAGTTGAGCGGCACTGGTCACCTATTTATACCCGCCTATTTATACCTGCAGGTGACCAGTCCTTCCCGATAGCACAGGGTATTTCATGGCCTACGACACATGCCTCGGGGTCAGTCTATGACCATCGCCCGACCTCTCAGGGGAATAAAAGTCTGTACTGACACTCGGGTGTTTGTATATAATGAGACTGTCTCAAAAGGTGCTCAGCAATATGGGACAAAACTTTGTCCATTGTAACGATCAACATACTATCTACTTATGCATTTGCTCAGGACAAACTGATTTGTTTTTTACATGGTGTTTCATAATCCCAATAGGATACATATTGATTTGAAGCAAATGTCCTTGTGTTTTTAGTGTAACCGTTTCTGTGTTGTTTTGTGTCAATCTTTACAATGGACTAAAAAATGAAGAGTTAGCACCTTTTGAGACAGGCTCATCTCGCTTTGGTGCCGAGGTTTGAGTCAGGCAAACCAACCTCATCACACATAGAAGGGAGTACTGCGTCAATTTAGCAGAACCCGTTACTGCTGCAGCCTGTGGTGTCACTGTCACATTCACGCAAAAAATAATCTAGCATGTTTTCCAATGTTAGCCATTTGTTATCGAAGTTCTTTCAAGCTGAGATAGATTATAATGTTTCAACTAATGTATTCATAATAACAAATATGGCAATAGATTATACTGTTTCAACTAATGTATTCATAATAACAAATATGGCAATTGATTATAATGTTTAAACTAATGTATTCATAATAACAAATATGGCAATAGATTATAATGTTTAAACTAATGTATTCATAATAACAAATATGGCAATAGATTATAATGTTTAAACTAATGTATTCATAATAACAAATATGGCAATAGATTATACTGTTTCAACTAATGTATTCATAATAACAAATATGGCAATTGATTATAATGTTTAAACTAATGTATTCATAATAACAAATATGGCAATAGATTATAATGTTTAAACTAATGTATTCATAATAACAAATATG
>CM059194.1:87216189-87541320 GCA_030323885.1 Branchipolynoe longqiensis | reverse complement strand
TCAAAAACCAGGCACACATAATCGTTTTTTGGGCTAATAAATTTATTAATCAGGCTTAATAAATTTTACACCAGCCTTTTTGGACTACACCTTTGTGAACATTATTATATCAGCCTTCTCAATAGTACAATTGAGATTATTAGCATTAATTATTCTATCGCCTCAGGTAGAACAACCTAAGTCATTTTCTAATATAATAATCATTACTTATGTGCAGGTCATATCAGAGTCAGTTACTATATCATAATTCAATTACTTATATGCAGGTCATCTCAATGATTGTTCTATCATACTACTATATGATATAATTCTGAGCATTCTCTATTTAATTCTGTAATAAAAGCTTGAAACAGAAGTCATGATGAAGCAGCTTCAGCAGATCACGGTCACACAATCAGCTCACATCTGGCACACTCACCACATTCGCACTATCACGTCACACAGCAACATTCATTAAATTTCACACTGGGATCATCATCTCTCAGCCAAATTTGGAACAGGAGTGATGATGATACCTAGACACAAGCATGTTTATTATTTACATAATTAAACACACTATCTGATTTCCAGTTCCCAAGTGTCTTTATGCAATCTATGGGCATACCAAATCTTGCATACTCTTGCGCTCCCCCTCGCCGTAGACTATGACACGTCACCAATGGCCACCAGGGAAGTCCACATGCTTTCACTGCACCTTGCATGCATTTTTTAAACGCTATGGCAGTCAGCGGTTCCCCCTTGTTCAGCATGAAGGCTGGGGAGTCCTCATGTGCAGGAGTTAGACGTATGTACTTGGACCAATTACGCACTGGGCAGAAGTCGCGACTTGTCCCTTTTGGTATCTCAATACTGTACACATCCTCAGGTCTACGTGTAGTTTTAGTGCTCCTAACTGTTATTGTTAGGTGTGTTTCGTGTGCCGTGATGTCCTTTCTGAGCAGCATGTGACCGCCATCCCCAGATACCTCGGAATAAAATAAATTAGACTGTCTTAATAAACATAGATAACCTATTAGTAATGCAACAATCAACACAAGGCCATCATCTTTAATTTTGTTAAATTTTATAATCATCATTTTAATATGCTTAGTCTTTAATGGATACGCTCTATTTACAGTGTTATTTTTTAATCTACATATACCAGCTTTAATTAATGTCATAGCGTAACAATCAAATGAGTCTGTACTCCCGTTCATCAATCTTATCCACGTTCGTGCCCCGCTCATATAATTTTTTACCGCACCTTCAGTTTTTAATTTATCATTTAAATATAAAGCATATACCATTACCGTCTTCATCTTGGGTTTCTTAGGATTGTCTCTAATATTATTGCAAAACATTAGATACTCTCTAAATTGTACCCTTTTATTTCTCCAAGTCCCTTCCGCTAGTCCTGCCGAGAAGTACACACCTATCCTATGTACTAATGCCCGCCTATTCTCTGCAAGTTGATAAAGGCAAAAAACAAAATTATGAACCTGCAGATACTTGCTACAAGGTTACATCCAACACCTGCTCGTTAAAAGAAACATGTATTTTAGTTAATAATTTGGTCCGACATAACTCGTCAGCAATTAATTTAAATTTATCATCAAAGAACAACCTACTTAGGACATCTGCTAGTACCAGGTGCTTTCCCGCCTTATGGACAACCTGCACATCGCAAGTATAAGTGGCCGCGAACCACCAGATCTCACGAGCACAGGCGCACAAGACAGGATCCTTCCCAGCACCAGTAGACAGGACCTGTTGGGAAGCAGCATTATCGGTGTTAATGATAATTTGATAATTATGTGGATCAGGAGGAGACAAGTTTTTCAATGCCACTACTAAATTAACGGCCTCTAATTGGGCAATGCGAAAACCATTAGCTAAAAACATGGGAGAGTACAATTCAGAATAATACTGTGTTGGACTGAATGCACCACCACCATGCAAAGATGAATCGCACTCAATGATCCATTTTTTGTCAGGCAAATGCTGTAACAAAACTAGCCTATTACGACCTTCTGAAAAATGCAAAAACCAAGCTATATCCCTCACCAAATCATTTGTCACCTTTACTTTACCTATAAACGGGGTACCCCGAAGGAAGTCTAAAATTCTGTTCATAAAAACCCGTGCGGACATCACACATTTAGAAATAAACTGTAACCTACCAACTAATCTTTGGACATTCTTACGTGTTACTTCCCTACCAACATCCCATTTCTTGCATTCTAATAAAATGTCCAACAATTTCTCATCCGGGATACGAATAAACAAATTTTTTGAATCCACCTCATAACCTAACCAAATTAATTTTTGTGTAGGAGGAGTACATTTTTTAACTGATAATTTAAGACCCAAACATGCAGTCAATTTAAGGATATAATTATACGCCTCTTGTGCCTTATCCAGAGAATTTTCGACTCCCACAAAATCGTCCAAAAAACACAAAGTGAAAAACCCCATCTTCTTCATTAAGTACACAACTGCAGCCGTCGTCCGAGCACAAGCCATACTTGATGTCCGACACCCAAACGGCGGAGCAATGTCAAAATAGAAATTATCCTGTACTTTAATACCAAATAAAGGCACACTCAAGGGGCAGGATCTTAATTGCCTGTACGCCCTTGCCAGATCAATGGACCACATAAAACAATTTTCGCCTACCCTCGTGACCTCCTTTGCCAACGACATTATCGTGGGCAGATTATATTTATAGGACCTCCCCTGATAAAAACCTTTATTAATCCCATCATTAACACTACGCCCCTTGGGGTAACTAAGATCCACTATAATTCTTCGTTCATCAGTAGATTTCTTGGGGCGGGTCATAATAGGGCTAATCTGTGCCCAAGGACAAAAAGGAGGATCCTTAAATGGACCCAACAAAGCGCCATGAAGTAATTCAGTTTGTACATAATTATCAATCCAAAACAAATCTTCCTTAGAGCGAGCATGGTTAAGCAACGTGGGAGTCGGTACAAAAGAACCTGTAAAATTTGCCGGCCACCCGTACTCCAAAAACGATATAAGTTCTACATCATCATAGCCTATTAATAACGACTTCCAGTTTTTAATAATCAATCCCGAGGGTACAGGCACTTTAGCAGACAAATAATTGGGAAGCCCCGTGGATCTAACACGACTAAAAATATCTGCGTAATCGAAAGACAGATCACATGTAACACTCACTGTGGGCCACTCTTGCAATATATAAGGCTTACATTCAATCGGAGATTTATCACACAATGCTAATACATCATCATCATAAAGATGAGGCTCAAACATGTCGTCAAGAACAGCAACATCAACACAATTTGCAACCGCCTTATCAACCCCAAACTTCAACGGAACAGGCACATGAAAAGAAGAAACAGTATCAACATTTCTAAATAACGTCTTATCAGGGAGAACCATACCACGGTTAGCCCTATTACAATTAACTAGAAAGCTGGGCGAGTTCAACTCGGAACTCCTGGCAGGGACAACCTTACCAAGTTCAGCGTTACCAACAACACAAAATGGATTCATAACATCCGAGCTAATAATAGAACGGCCCCCCTTCTCAATCTTTAACACACCAGGAGTTACGGGGACAACATGAACACCCAACATAGTATATGGCAAATTAGAAACAGAAGATTGAGAAGGATTGCCAGAGGAAAGATTAATTAAGTTAGCGACCGGGCTAACAGCAGGCTTTATAGAGTGGCATGCGCCAACTCCACATACAGGGGTACAGTCCATATCAGTAATATTCGAACACGCCGATTGGCATCCACCGAATCTGTCCAACAGTAACCGCTTAGGTGTTTGTGTATTAGACACAGGGTCACCCATCGTCAGGGAGCGCACAGAGGAAACAGCTGTTTGGGTGTCGCCATGACTACCGCGTCGATCGAGCCCAGCCGGTGGCGAAACCAAGGTCAATGGTGTTTGTTGTGACGCCGTACCCACCTTCCCTGTACCGAGAACTCTCACAGTGCCATAAATTTTGTTATTACCAAACAGCTTCCGCTCTGACGTATTAAACCATTTGTAATGTGAGTTGTCCACTATGCATGAATAGTCACGATTATATTTACCACCGTTAACCCCATAACCCCGAAATTTAACAGTGGTACCACCCAATGGACAATTCTGTAACTTGAAGTTCCGAACATAACACTTAGATGGCGTATGCCGTCTCTTTTTTAAATTTGTACAATTATTAGTAATAACATTTACCGGAGAACATTTAAGGACAATTTTTGAATTTCTAGCATTATCGGTACTGTCAGTCTGAGCACTATTAACACGAACAACATCAGAGCGTAGCCGAACACCAGATATGTGAGACGATACCGATACATCATTAGGCCGACACGAAACCCTCAAATCAACCGCACCGACCTTATTTCGACCAAAGCCGACTGGGACATTTGATGACGATTTGACGGTGGCGCCATCTGTAGAGGTGGGGAAGAAACACTCGTCCCGATCCGTTGCCATACGCACTTTATCTTGGTTATTAGCAGCTCCCGGCCAACTGCTAATTAAAAATTCTTTGCATGGTTAGTTGTATCCTCAACGACCATCTCCTTAGCATGATGTTTCGTCTTACAGTCCATTTCTCGATGTGAGTGCTTCTTTCGCAATTTAAAAGCACAATAAGAACATATATGGACAAACTTACTGACACCCTCTCCATGGTCACCAGTGAAGCCGCATGTACCACCCCTGTTCCATATAATACAGGGCCGCGCATCAACACCCTTTTTATATTCAGTGGCACTTGACCAAGTACCTGATTGCCCGGCATGATCTATCCTCTTCCCAAGACCACAAATATCTCGTCTCACTTCAATAATTTTCCCATGATCATCCCAACCATTAGGCAGCCGCTTGTCGGCAATCATGTTAAATATCTTCTCGCTATATGTTAGACACGTATGCCACAAATAGTTTTGAGCCATGTCCAAAATGGTATCGACATGATCATCTAAATGCTTTTCCCATGATTCAGGCACATCACCACGTTTGACCATTCGACGAATAGCCGCCAGATACTCAAACCACGAAGCCTCACCTTGTTGAACCTTTCCTTTCTTCTCATTTCTAATGATGTACTTGTGTGGAACCAATTTCAATGTTTTAGAGCGTCTTGCTTTTTTACCAGCATACCGTATTAGCTCCCGCATCACAGAATCCTCACTGTCCGACTCAATGTCAACATCTGAAGCCACCCTTTTACATGCACGACCAGAACAAGAAGACTGACACACTTTACCTTTCGGCTTATGCACATGAGTATCTGGAACACACGATCTCGCCGGACGAACAGTCGATCCATTTGAAGTGCGAAGAACCGTTGCATCAGACCGATCAGTGACGTCATTATTTGAATCAACTGTCTCGTCCGGCTGTCTCCGATATTGTTCTCCTCCATGATTTGATTGCTCTAAACTCCTGATACGCTCCAGCAACGGTTCTTGTGCTGCCTTCAATTTTAAATCCAACAATGACGCAATCTCCTCCAACGATGGGTGGCCCCCAGACCTGGAAGTTGACGGCACAGGCGAAGCGGTTGCCAGATCCGCCATCTTCAACTGTGTATTTGACACCCGACGGCTCACTGGAACATCGCTCCGTAAATCCTCGTCCGAACCTCCTCCAGAAGACTCCATCGACCGTAATAACGCCTTGGAATAACGTCCGACGACCACACTCTTCACCTTCTGTAATTTTGGCATCGTAACAAACAAAGTTCCACAGCAGTGTTAGCACTCCGTCAACGACAGTGGCCAGGTAAGAACTGAACTGTGCTTGCATTCTCTACCGGAAGTTAACTCAGACCGTAGCAACGCATGCTCCGAACGGTATCTATGGTATTAATCATATCAGGCCCGTAGCCAGGGATTTTGAATTATGCATGTTTCCGGCAACATGTACAATGTTTAAACTAATGTATTCATAATAACAAATATGGCAATAGATTATAATGTTTAAACTAATGTATTCATAATAACAAATATGGCAATTGATTATAATGTTTAAACTAATGTATTCATAATAACAAATATGGCAGAAGTTCGTCTGTGTAAGTTAAAAATTGTACAATCTGATGATGATTTTGGGTTTCTGAATTTTAAAGAAATAAAAAATATATATTAGGTTAATCATTAGAATTTACTTTACTTTAGTTTGAACTAACTTCGGAGCAGTTGGCATCTTTGTAATATCCATATGGGACTGTGATTGTCTCTCTACAAAGAAATCTTTGTAATCCGAAATAAATAATTGAATTACTCGACCTGGTTGATTGTTTTAGGTCACATTCCGCTGTTACCTGTAAACTCCAGCCTCAGGCTAAAGTGACCTTGGTGTGACCTAGAGCATGACCTTTGTTAGTTATGACGTGACATTCATCACCAGGTGGTGCCTACGTCAATGACTCGCAGCTGGTTAGGAGTCTGTTGCCGTAACAATTCACAGCCTTTTTTGTACTCTCCGAATTTTTGTGTCGACTGGGATGCATGAGTGGCAGTGTTGATAGGGCTTCTGCTCTCATGGGTTCAATACTCGGCAGAGACAAATCCACAGGTGATTCTTGTCAAGTGCTACATTTTCTGGTGTTCTTCACTGCTAGGATAGAGCAAAGACCGGGTAGTCTAGTGTCAGGATAATGTGACTGAGTGGGATATCGGATCACGGTGTCGATGGAAGGTATCCCAGTAGGGCAGCACTATAAAGCTACCATAAGTGCGTATTGTCAGTTTTGTAACGTTTTTTACCTGTCCCGATATGACCGCCAAATCTTAGTGCTCATGCAGATGTGAGCCAGAGAGGGTTTTTGTCCTAGTAACATCTGAAGACATATCAGATCGGATGTGCGCTCTTTGTGACCTTAAAGTGCTTCCCCACAGATATATGACATGATATAATATCCGACTCAGTCACATGTAATAGAGCCAACCAGTTCTTGTACCGTGGTACTGCAGCCACAATTACCAATACCAATCTAGTAAGTCTTTGCGGCTGGACAGGACATCCAAATTGGTTTGTTTGTTTGTTGTTGTTTTACATCCTAGCAACATCTAAGGTCATATCAGGACGGATACCGACTTGTGACAGTGCACACTCATGGCGACTTTATAGTGCTGTCCCACTGGGAAACCAGGCCGCCGGCACCATGACCTGGTATCCCACTCAGTCACATTATCCTGACACTGAGCACACCAGTCCTTGCCCTGTCTTAATAATGCAGAGCGCCTGGCTAGGAAGCGACAAGTATCACTTTTTAAATCATTGGTTTGACTCGACCAAGGTTCGAACCCACGACCCCATGATCTACCAGCACGGGAGACGGACGCTCATTCGGCCATCCCGTCTGGTGTCAGCCGAATTGGTAACAGTCCTGACTGACTTCCCGTGTGGGATGTGTGTTCGAACCCTGGTCGAGTCAAACCAACCACTTACCTCGCCAGGTAGTTGGCATTATTAGGATACGGAAAGGACAGCTTGGCTTGGTGTCAGGATAATGTGATTAAGTGGGATATCAGATCATGGTGCTGGCGGCCTGGTCTCCCAGTGGAGCAGCACTATAAAGCCGCAATGAGTGCGCACTGTCACAAATCGGTACCCGTCCTGATACCACCTGAGATGTTGCCAGGACGTGAAACTCCAACAACTCCTGGGTGCTCGTATCCAAGGCAGAAAGTCAAGACCACCAGCCTATGGAACTTTGATGAATTGCTGCACCTCCTAGTCCTACTGCGCAGCATCATGGGTCACGGATGGCTGACCTGGCAACAGCTGACTGACCTTTCACCAGTCAATGGATAGTATATGACTACAATGCTGTCTGAGGCATTGTAGTCATAGTGTGTGTTTGTGTGTCTGTCTGTCTGTGTGTCTGTCTGTTTGTGTGTCTGTCTGTGTGTCTGTCTGTCTGTGTCTGAATGTGTGTCTGTCTGTGTTGGTCTACATAGACCTCTCAGGCAGGGAGCAACATAGACAGACCCAATGACTTAAAACTTGATACTTGTCGCTTCCTAGCCATGCACTCGGCATTATTAGGATATGGCAAGCACTGGTTGGTTCACTGTCAGGATAATGTGACTGAGTGGGATATTGGGTCATTGTGCTCGTGACCTGCTATCCCAGTGGGGTAGTACTATAAAGCCGCCATGAGTGCGCGCTGTTTCAAGTCGGTACCTGTCCTGATATGTTGCCGGACATAAAGCTGCAACAATGAGCCTAGATAGCCTAATGGTTAGGGTACTAGGCTAGGAATGGCAATAAGTGTGGTTTGAACTTGAATTCTGTTCTAGATGCAATGTTTCTTATTTGCCTCACCCTTACGACATACAGTAAAGCCTCTCTAACCGACCACCTCCACAGATCGACCACTCCCCTATATCGATCACTTTATTTGGGTCCCAACAATACCATTGTAAGGATATTGTAACTCCCTAAACCGACCACCTCCCTAAATCGACCACTTAAAGTCGGTCCCATGGTCGGTCGATTTAGAGAGGTTTTACAGTATATTTGTATAAATGGACATATAAAATTATGCCAGTGTCTGTTATATATTTATATAGATATCTAGATATATTATATGTCCGTGTATGCTATATATATAGATATATGAACATATATTATATTTCAGTGTATATTATATGTCAATATATTGATATGTGTAGATAAAAAATATATATATATATCGTGCGTGGACAGACACCTGCGCTCAGTCGTTCATTATTCTGCAGTGAAGGCTGCATGAACTGGGCCTAACCAAGCCAATCTGTACACGTCATGGTGTACAGATCCTAAAGCCGTGTTTACACGGGGAATTGTGAAACGATCTAGACAAAGCGATTTATATGAAGCGATGTAGTGGCGCGTTTACACGAGCGAGTTTGAAAGTGTGTCGGCGACCGGGAACCAGCAGCCTTTGTGTTGCGCATGTAGCCGGCAAGCACTGCTATTTGTTTAGTTTACACAAGTCGATTCGACGCCGATGTAGCTGCTACCTTAATATCGCTTGGAATTTAAGGTTAATTTAATTAAATTTAATTATTTGAGTATGTAATTCTGTTAAATATGATCGCATTCACTAGATTTCGGCCTAATCGGGCCCTAACCCTGCCGGGCACGAGCGATTAGTTACAGCTGAGCCTGTTGCCAGCAAGCACTACTATTTTATACTATCGCTGCCCGGGAACCAGCTGAATCGCTTCAAATAAACCACCTGGCGACGTGGTATAGATGAACCGTCTCATATTAATCGATTCAGCCCTAAAACGCCACAGCATCGCATCTACATGGCAAATGTGAATCGATCTAGACAAGGCGTTTTATATGTGGCATTTTAAATCGCCCGTGTAAACAGGGCTTTAGTCAAGTAACCAAACAGCGGTGTGTGTGTGTGTGTGTTAGTGTGTGTATGAGTGTGTGAGAGGGTGTGAGTGTGTGTGTATGCGTGCGTGTGCATGTGAGTGTGTGCATGTGTAGATCTGTGAGTGTGGGTGTAAGTGTGGGTGAGTGTAAATGTGTGTGAATGTGGGTGGGTGTGAGTGAATGCGTGTGTGGGTGTGTGTGAGAGTGTATGTGTGCATGTGTGTGCATGTGAGTATGTGTATGTGTGAGTGGGTGGGTGTGAGTGTAAATGTGTGTGAATGTGGGTGTGAGTGAATGCGAGTGTGTGTGAGTGTAAGTGTGGGTGAGTAAGTGTGTGTGAATGTGGGTGTGAGTGAATGCGTGTGTGGGTGTGTGTGAGTGTATGCGTGTGTTGCTCGCTGTCGTCTCGCTGTACCATTAAAGGGATAAGAAACATGATATTTTTTTAGGGGGATGGGGGTTGGAAATATAGTTTATTCATTGAATAAAGTCTTTTGTCAGCACCGTGGCACTGGACCAATACCATACTGCAGCACCATCAGCGTAGGACAATATTATGCTTCAGAAGAGTAGTGTATGAAACTTGACTTCCGGGAATTTTCCGCGATTCCTTGACAGTGCTAAGTCTATGGAAGAATAGCTGCATTTTCGTTGAAATTCGTCGTCACTTTACAGAGAACCTAAGCATAGATTTCCGCTTTTTCTCTTCTCTTTTTTCTATTCTTTATTTCTTTTTTTAAACGGAGACCACTTGCCTAATGACTATCCTCAGTTATGTAGGCGAGGGCATATTTATTACAAACATAAAATAGTGAAAACCTGAATCTCTGTTAGCAGTGTATCCGTTACCCATGTCACCATTGATTTGTACACTGGCATTAAGGTGTGACGTTCGATGCCATTAGGCCTTCTGGTTGAGTTGAACCTTGACATAGCAAGCCTCAGGTGAGATCATTAATAATACCTTTCACAACAGTGCCTCACCCCATTTTTGCAAAAAAATATATTTCTCTTAAAAAAAATATATTTCTATTTTAGAGATGGCATGATGGCTTCTAACTCTAATGACCAATGATTAAAGTTGCATAATCCGATGGTTTTGAGTTTCGGCTATAATATTTAGATATAAACCGAAGTTCTACCTGAGGCGAAGGAAAGAAGGAGAGCTAAGTTGATTGGGAGTTTTTATTTTCTCTTGACAGGGAAATATAGCCCTATTGTATATGAGCCTGTCTCAAAAGGTGAGAACTCTTTTTTTTTTGTCCAGTGTAACGACTAACACAAAATAGCACAGAAACGGTTAACACAAGGACATTTGCTTCAAATCCATATGTACTCAATTGGGTTTATGAAATACCATGTAAAAAACAAATCAGTTTATCCTGAGCAAATGCATAAGCAGATAGTATGTTGATTGTTACAATGGACAAAGTTTTGTCCCATATTGCTTAGGACCTTTTGAGACAGTCTCATATATAAAACCTTTTGGAGCAAAGCGATTCATACATCGAGTGTGCAGAAGTACCAAGAGCTGCCGGTGTCGGCGCCACCGTAGGCCAGCAGGCCGCAGCTAAATCAGATTCGTCCCTATACAATATTATAATGTAATAGTAATAATAATAAACCTCATACCGAAGATTTATACTCGTATATCCATATACTAGCTATAAATATTAGTTTGATCTTTATAATCTACTTTACTTTAGTCTGAAGTAACTGTTATCTTAAAGGCTCAGTCACACCTTACCGGACTGGGGAAACGGATAGAAAACGGACACTGTCCGGTGAAATACGTCAATGTCCGCCAGACTGACGTGTACGGTTGGTGTCCGTTTTAAGTCCGTTTTGTCCGGTTCATGTCCGTTACATCTCCGGTTTGCTTCATGCAGAGTCCGTTGATGGTGTTGTGGGAATTCGGTCAGTATATGTTTCTGGCGCGTCCGTGACAGTCCGGTATGTGTCCGTTTGGCATTAGGTTGTTGTACGGTGGCTGTCCGTTCGTCCAGCGACCATTGACCTGATATCGACACATTTCGATTAATTTTGATATCGAACACCACCGGACTAGACAATTCTTTGTCCGGTTTATGTCCGTTGCTCAATGCGGTAAGGTGTGACAGGCACTTAAAGGATTAACTGTAGAGATATTTGAAGTGAAAAGATGCTAAATTAAATTTTGGCCTGCACATCTCAAAATGCTGGACATGACAGGCTTCAGTAGTGACAGGTTCTGTTAAATTGACTCAATATTCCCTTCTATGCAGCAGATACATGTTTAATGAGTGCACAATGTTCTAAGTTGGATATTTGGAATTAATCCAGGTCAGTAAATTGGTTTCAAAAGTGTTACGCTCTCATAGGACAATGCGGCTTTAAGTTAGCAACAACTAACAATTAACATGCATTTCTATTTTTATTGACCTGTGAATTATTAGTAACGTGCTGCGCGCCACCAAGCGTAGTTCCTTAGTATGACCTTCAGAGTTGTCACAAAGGTCATTGTAGGGGCAATGTCCCTGAGGGCACTCTTCAACATCTGGTGTGAGTGCGGAGGGGGGGGCTCACATTCTCTGGCATCATTCAGTATAACGATAAGGGCACCCCCCCCCCCCTACATTTGTTACAGGTTGGTTGATTGTTGAAGTTTTACGTCCTGGCAACATCTAAGGTCAAATCAGGACAGGTACCGACTTGTGACTGTCACCTGATATCCCACTCAGTCACATTATCCTGGCACTGAGCTAACCAGTCCTTGCCCTATCCTGCTGAGCGCCAAGCTAGGAAGCGGCAAGTATCAATTTCTATGTCATTGGTTTGACTCGGCCGGGAACCGAACTCCCGACATCCCACACAGTTGTTATATGAAAAGGTTGAATTTGGTTGTCGTCTGCTGCCACTAAATGTCGTCTGCTGTGAGTAAAGCTTTTCTGGAAGTGTTCGCCAATTTGTCTCTGCTTACTAACGCAGACCGGTGAACCGTTCAATGCGGTTCTGAATATTTAGTTATTATTTATCTAGTGATATTACATATGATGGTGTTTTTTTAAAGCAGAAACTATACATTTTTTTTTTTTGGGGTCCATTAGTTGTTTAAGCAGGGGAAATTTCAGTCATAGACGACTGGTCTTCCTGATTCCACTGCTGGTCGATAGAAAGCCCGAGCCTACACTTTTACCGACCCAAGGGATTTTTAACCTCCCACACCACATAGACATGGTATGAGAGCAACCGGCCTTTGATGACGCTGTAAGTTATACACAGCGGTGGAAATCCAAATTGGCAGAGTTGGGGGCACGGGGAATTGAACCGCCGACCCTCAGATTAGGAGTCTGACCTAGAAAAAAGTCAGACACTCTAACCACTCCGCCACACAGAACACTATATTACTATTATTAGAATTTATTTAGTAGATGTCTATGACTTAAGCGCGCATTCCTTACACGCGGTATGCGGCGTGCAGCGTGCGGCGTGCTTACGGAATGGGTCCTTTCACCCACACCCACACCCACACCCACAAACAGTGTCAGGTTTCCTCACCACTGTTCTCTATGGCAAACGCAGCAGCATTCGCATTCGCATGCTGCACCGATCGCTACATGGACCGATTCAGTATTCGCATGCCGCATACCGCGTGTAAGGAATGTAGCCCATAGGCTTCAAGGCGTTTCGATTTTTTGTCGCATTCGCATACCGCATACCGCATGTAAGGAATGTACCCTTTAATCATTCTTCAAATTGATTATGCAAATTTTCACCATTATTTACGCGGGGTGGAATGACTTGAGCATCCGCCTCCCATGTTCGTAGATTGTACCCCGAGTCAAACCAATGACTTATAAAATTATACTTGTCGCTACCTAGCCTGGCGTTCGGCATTACTAGGATAGGGCAAGGAACAGTGGAATGAGGAATGCCAACCTATTGACCACGATTGGAAATTCTCCTGCTTAATCAACTAATGTACTTGTAACAAAAAATTGTTGTGTGTATAATGTTTAGTGGTTTGAAAAAAAATTGTTTTTATCTGATCACTGACACATATAAGTTATTCAAAAGAATAAATATTTTACAATAAAATAAAAGGAAAAAAGGTGACTCTGACATGGTAAGTGAATTGTGTCAACCTGAATTGTGTGGGAGGAACTCGAAAGGGTCAAATTCTAGTACTACGAAGAAGTTATATATAGTCATGCTCCAGTGTATGTTGTTGATATTGTTGACCGTGGGTGTGTGGGTGTGATGGTGGTGATGGTGGTGGCTTCCAGCCATGTCCACACACACCTGTGTCCAATATTGGCGAAATGCCAGGGCACTGGGACCTTTTGCCTGGTAGCCGGCATTGTCTTTAGAAATAAAAAGGACAATGACCTTTCTCCCTCTGATTCTACAGTTAGTTGACTGGCCTGTAAGTTGTGTGTCAGACGCAAATGTCAGCTGAGAGAATGCAGGGACAGTTATTCAGGCTAGCTTCAGTTGCACCTGAACAAGTTACCAAGGCCGCCTTCAGGGTCTGTCTCGGAGACGTCTCGGCGATGCTTTTTGGCTTATTACCGTTCAGAGTGTATCTTGGAGGTGCCTCCCATTTCAGACAGGAGATGAAAAGCGCCTTGGAAATGGCCGCCATATTCAGTGGTTTCAGCCAATCACAGCGTAGCTTTTCGATTACAAATGGTCGTCACCTATGGAGGCTGCCATTTTCGAGGCGGCCAACAGCTAAATGCCGTTCAGACTAGCTTGACGTCAGGGCCATCTCCGAGGTGCCTGCGAGACGGACCCTGAACGCGGCCTAGGTGTAGAACTAACATTATGTGTGGATTGATTTTTAGGTTTTTTAAAATAAAGTTAAAAGCACCAATTTTGGATCACATGGCTAGATTTAAAGCTGCATAGACTGATTAAAGCATGAAATTGTCTCAGCCAAAGCATGTCACTAGATTTGATTTGACATATCCAATTTAGATGCTGGTACACTTATTGAACATTTGTTGCTGCAGATAAGGGAACGCTAAGTCAATTTAATATCACGTGCATTTTTTTGTGGAAGCCTTGGTTCTGACAATTTGGACATACATGTCAAAATTAATTTGGCACATAAGATAGCTTCTTCAGTTAGCCATTTATAATAACAGTTAATTCGAACTAGAGTAAGGTAGATAATACTCTTAGTTATATTCTTCTTCTTTTTTTAAAGACAAAAACTCAAAGCCATCACTCGATGAAACTTTAATATTTAGATAAAATTACAACTATCCATATTAGCCTGGTCTACGTATATGAGATGATTAATTTAAGATAACAGTATATATATTTTTTAATTTGAAAAGCTTTATTAGTGAAATGAATACAAAAGTTGTGGCCTAAAGGTTATTGCAGTAGCTAACTCTAGGCATGCTGGTAAATACTTCCTGTTTGGAGTTCTTTCAGTAGTTCCCTATACATATATGGCATATATATATAATATATAGGGAATATATATATCATCATCATCATCATGCTGTCGGTCGCGATGCGACAAAGACTGCTTTCATTACTTGACTGCCGCTCTCCTTTTTGTGCGGTTGTACATTTCATGAAAGCTGCCTGCAAAAGTGTTGAAGTGCTGCTGGCTTTTGCAAGTTACCAGCGGCACTCTCTCGGGGAGCAAATAGAGGTTTCACACCGGCAAGAACATGTCAAAACAGGCGCAAAACTTTGTCCATGCAGTAGCTGGTTGGGAGATGTTGGGAGTTCCATACATCAACCGCCCTTAATGCTGCCACAGTGACATGGTTTTCTGTTTAGGGTTTGCTCCCTTAGCCTTCGGTTCTGTCAAGAACCTGTACCACAAGGCAGTGGTTTACAACTCTGCAGGGCAGGGGCGTCAAACTCCCTGAGGTATTGCTATACCTGCAATACCTGCATATATATATATTGCTGTATATAAAGATATATATCTTCTGATCTACAATGCATTATGCAAGTATTGTTAATAGTCTGTAGGTAGGGCCTCTGCCACCAGAGGGAAGCCAGTTAGTTGGACAGTTCTGCATTTTCACACCAGGTGGCTTCTTGAGTGGTGCCTCGGTTCAGTAATGTAACTTACAGGTTTTCTCTTCTATATTTACACGCAGGTAGCTGAGCTGCGATAAAGCGGTTACTAACCAGAACATTCAAGATGGCGGAGTCCAACATGCCAACAACGTACGAGACGAAGACGACGACGACCACGTCCGGAACCATCTTTGGGATCCAACCGGAGTATCTTCGCACGATACCCGGAATCCTCAAAATCGTTGAAATTGTAAGTCTTTAACTTCCAGTTGTCAACTGTGTCACTTCCGGTGTGTAGGGTAAATAAATATGTATAAATGATCGAAGGTCGTATTTCTTCAAGGAGTAGCCTCCCCTCAAATAAATATCCTCTTTCGAATACACCTCCCCAATTTTCTTTTGTGGTTCGATAAATTAAAAGAATGAATGAATTTAGTTTAGGGTGGAAAAATATTCATTGACATAAAATGACAATTATCAACGATAGCGAGAAAAAATATCTCACTCAAATTGTAAACCTAACAGCATCCCAAAGCTGATGAAAGCATAACATTTTTAAAACAAATACATTGACCTAGATTTAATCCTACTTGTCCAACTTAGATACCGGTTCACTCGTTAAAGTCGCCGGTTATACCTCACCCAGATACAAATGAATCCAGCATCAAAAGCTCTCCAAACATACCTTTGCTTAGTTTGTTCAGTTCATGCCACTGAACATGTAGGAGGAGAGTTGAGGTCTGTGATGTATGAATGACATCATAGGTGGGATTCCCTCATCACATGACCTAGAGGGGTTCCCCACACACAGGGGAAGCCATGGCCACCACCAAGATGGCAGCCACAGAAAGCTCTCAATTCAACTTTTAAAGTCTATTAATGTACATGATTTAATCAATTATTCACACAAAAAGTAGCTGGTTATGATAAATAAACATTTGAACTTTATATTTATCATTTTAGATTGAAATTTCTTTTTTTTAAATTCTCTATATGGTTGTCTAAAAGTGTCAGTACTGCTGGACTAAATAAAACACAACAGAAGCAACCAATGTCAGCACTCTCCCCCCACATATGTAGTTGCATAAACTGAAAACTGGCAAACGTATGCTTGGAGAGCATTTGTCGGAGTACGGGTAGTGTCTCAGCGACCTATATCTGGTCCCTTTAAACATGTATTGCCGTGTAGATGTGCAACTAAGCCAATTCTATAGAAGCAATCACTGCTGAAGCCTATGGTGTTCAGCATTTCGGTGTGCACACCAAAATTCAATTACCATCATTTCGCTTTAACTATCTCCAAAGTAAACCGTCTACCCTCAAGGTTGCTTCAAACTAAATGTAAAGTAGATTATAATGTTCAATCTAAAATTATTAAAGACACTCAAAAACATCGGATTTTGCACCTTTAAAAATCCAGAAGCAATGTTGCTACTAATCTGGGAAACCTGGGCCTATATGCAGGAGTCGGAGGTATTCGGTGGCAGCGAGCCGAAACGGTGGTAGCCGGGAATTTCCTGGGTAGCGGCGAAAAGTTGGATGCACGAGTCGGTGATAGGGCTAACACCAAAGGCTTAACCAGTGGTACCTTACCTCTGATAGAGAGGAGGTATAGCGAGTTTATTAGGTGGGTAAGGAGGGGGCAGGGAGAGGAGGGGGGGAGGGAGAGGAGGGGGAGGGGAGGAGGGGGAGGATGGGTGACGCAGGGCGAGCCGTGTGTGTGCTCCGGTTTCGGCACACAGTTTATTAGGCCCAAATCTGGAGCGTGTGTGTGTGTGTGTGTGTGTGTATCTCTGTGTGGGTGTGTGTCTGTGTGTGTGTGTGTGTGTTTCTCTGTGTGTGTCTCTGTGTGTGTGTCGTGGTGTGTGTGTCTGTGTGTGTGTGTCTCTGTGTGTGTGTCTGTGTGTGTGTCTCTGTGTCTGTGTGTGTGTCTCTGTGTGTGTGTCTCTGTGTGTGTCTCTGTGTGTGTCTCTGTGTGTCTCTGTGTGTGTGTCTCTGTGTGTGTCTGTGTGTGTGTCTGTGTCTGTGTGTGTGTCTGTGTGTGTGTCTCTGTGTGTGTCTCTGTGTGTGTGTCTCTGTGTGTGTCTCTGTGTGTGTCTGTGTGTGTGTCTCTGTGTGTGTCTCTGTGTGTGTCTGTGTGTGTGTGTCTCTGTGTGTGTGTGTCTCTGTGTGTGTTTGTCTGTGTGTGTGTGTCTCTGGGTTGTGTCTCTGTGAGGGTATCTGTGTGTGTATCTGTGTCTGTGTGTGTCTCTGTGTGTGTCTGTGTGTGTATATGTGTCTGTGTGTGTCTCTTTGTCAGAGACACAGAGACACAGACACACACATAGAGACACACACAGAGACACAGAGTCACACACACACAGACACAGACAGAGAAGGGTACAGATGCAGAGGGATTTCCCAAATCTATAAATAACTTCACGTGTAGCTATAATCAAAGTGTTATGCGCTCCTGCTTAGCACTTGACACAGTTCCCGACGTCGGCGATAGCTACCCGGTAGTAGGCTGTACCACCAAAACCCGCTACCACCGACTCCTGCATATAGGCCCTGGTGTACTATATTATATTTTTACTCCATGATATCAATTCAATTAATAGAAATCTGGTTATAAAACCCTCCTTCATACAGTGCAACAATAAATAAATGACAAAATTTGAAGAAACATAGGTGAATCCTGAATGCGATAAAAAGTATCGTTGCTGGTGGTATTTTAATTTATTTAACTTACTCTTGCTTCGTGTCTTAATTTAGATATATATATACTTGCAAGTGTGGTTTTTAAGCTGTAGTGGCACATCGCATGTAATAGAGGGTATGCGCTGATGTCACGCTAAATGGAAGTGTGGCAATTGTGGCAATAAAACCACAATAACAAACCCAACTAACTCAATGCATTGTCAATGGCAGTGAGCAATCTTCATACAGAAAAAAGTGAAATATCTCTAAAACCACACCACCTAGAAACAAACTGATGGGAATACGTATAGAAAACACATTCAACGAACAGATTATATTAAATTTATATGGGTAGGGTTCTGCATTTCTATTAATTTTGAATGAAATAGACGTTTTGCACTGCGCGTATCGGGAAACTCAATGCATTGTCAGGTTGTTTACTAGTTGATATCGCCACAATGGCCGCACTTCCGTTTGATGACGTCACGGGAATACCCTCTATTGCTGGCCAACTGCTTTTTAAAAATAATTTATTTTATTTGATTAAACTTCTCCAACCCCCCCCCCCCCCATGACAACCATAAGTTTGTTCTATATCAGCGCTCGGATTGCACCGGTCTAAGATGGCGTAGGGGTGGGGGCAAGTTGTTATTGTGATGAAATGGAATGAAATGGCTTGTATATATTAACTTGGTGTAATAATCTGTTTATAGTTATTTTGGTGTGGGGGCATATCTATTCACTAGCCAGTTTCTTTCAACTTTTGCGTTTAATTGCTAGCGCAAAGAAAGGCAGGGAATAAACCAGCAGATTTTGTTGTTCGTTGCTAACTAAGCCGGTGTCATGGTATAAAACCCCTGCCCGATCGCAGCCCCTGCCGTGAAGACAGTTGACTAAGCATTTATTTTTGTAAAATAAATTTAAAAACTTTCAGTGGATCGATTAAAAATATCTTAATGCGCGATTGAAGAGGAAGATCTGAAGTATTTAATGTAACCTAAGAGCAATTTATGCTGAAAGTATTAAAAACAGAGATAATAGTGAAAGTTGGGATATTCTGACTGTCAGTGCAATCTTCATACAGAAAAAGTGAAATATCTATGAAACTTGCACCACCTAGAAACAAACCCCCTGGAACATATATAGAAAACATATCCAACGAACAGATTATATTAAATTTATATGGTTAGGGTTGTGCATTTCTATTAATCTTTAATAGACACTGGCAGTGTGTATTCGTTCTGCAGCCGAGCTGAGCTTGTTTACAACCTCTGCGCATGCGCAGAAGCCACGACAGGGGCTGCGATCCGGCAGGGGTTTTATACCATGACACCGGTGTCGCAGTTTCCGCCGTCCGCCAGTTTCCGCGGTATGCATACACTCATACAGAAAAAGTGAAATATCTCTAAAACCACACCACCTCGCTTGGTACACATATAGAAAACATCTTTACCAAAAAGATTATATTAAATTTATATGGTTAGGGTTATTGATTTCTATTAATTTTGAATAAAACTAATGTTTTGCACTGCGCGTACTGTCAAACTCAAGGCATTGTCAATGGTCGTGAGCAATCTTCATACAGAAAATACAGAAAAAGTGAAATATCTCTAAAACCACACCACCTAGAAACAAATCGCTTGGTACACATATAGAAATCATCTTTAAAAAAAACATTATATTAAATTTATAAGGTTACTGACGATGCTGTTCGATTTTGATGCATGCGCAGAAGCGATACGTACCGCGGAAACTGGTAGACGGTGGAAACTGCAACACCGGCAGCGCTCCAAAGAATGCTGGCGCCATTAGGGAAGGTGGCATGCCATCTGAGATCTGTGCGATCTGAGCACCGAAATAGCACCCAAACTTCTAGAAAAATAAGAAAATGGCAGTGAGGCCCAAAAAAGTAAACATACTTGTTTCTCAGTCATTGCCGGATCAATTTTGAATCACGCCCAAGCCTTTATAGAATAGCAATTTTGAAGGAATGTAAATTTAAAAAAATTATTCTGCCACACTGAATTTTAACAGCTACTCTGGTGTGTTTGTTCTACATCTAATATCTAAGCTTAGCTTTGCGGGAAATTACATAGCAAATATCCATGACAAAATTGAAACAAAATAAAAAAATCCAATTGCCCCACATTTCATGAATAAAAAAAACACATTAAATTCGGACAAAAATCGAATTTTTTGGGGGGGGGGGGGCGTGGCCTTAATCGGCCATGATTATATCTGGCAGACGACACGACCCACTTCCGGTGTTTGCAGCGAGATTGCCGCCAATTTAGGCGCACTGAGTCTAATTAATGTCCGCTATATACTCAGGGAGAATGCGACTGTCGTCGGTATCGCCCTGTGTGAGCGATTCGAAATTGTAATGGTGTGTGTGTGGGGGGGGGGGGGGGGGGGGGGCACAACTAACCTGGGCCGCGTTCACGCTAGTCTGAACGGCAAAAGCAGTTTGTTGTCTCGAAAATGGCCGCCCCCATAGGCGGTGGCCATTTGCAATGGAAAAGCTGCGCTGTCATTGGCTGAAACCATTGGATACGGTGGCCATTTTCGAGGCGCTTTTCATCTCCACTCTGAAAAGGGAGGCGTCTCCGAGACATCGCCGAGACACACTCTGAACGCAAATAGGCTAAAAAGCATCGCCGATACGTCTCCGCGGCGCCTCCGAGATGGTCCCTGAACGTGGCCCTGTTGTTGTGTTTAAATTCTGTTTACAATTTTACCCATTCACAGCGCCACAGTAGATCGACCTCCTCCCCTCCTCCCCACCCCCCCCCAAATCCCCCTCTCACCACTGGAATATTTTAGTGGACAACACATCACGATGGTTATTTGTTTGTTAGCCATTGCATGCGTGGTATTATACATGATAACTGTGCATCTGCCACCCTGCTCAGATGCACAGCTGCCTATTCACCGATCCCACACTCGCGCCATCTTGATTTGAAAACGACGCTAGTTGCACAACAGCGTGGCAGAACACTCGCGATGCCCTGGGCAGCGTTCAGGCTCCGTCTCGGAGGCGCCTCGGAGGCGCCCGTGACGTCAGGCTAGTCTGAACAACAATAGCAGTTGGTCGCCTCGAAAATGGCCGCCCCCATAGGCGGCGGCCATTTGCAATCGAAATGCTGCGCTCTGATTGGATGAAACCACTGCATGCGGCGGCCATTTTCGAGGCGCTTTTTGTCTCCAACCTGAAAAGGGAGGCGTCTCCGAGACGTCTCCGAGACGCACCCTGAACGCAAATAGACCAAAAAGCATCGCCGAGACGTCGCCGAGGCGCCTCCGAGACGGACCCTGAACGCGGCCCATGTGTATTGTTTTGTGCCTGGATGCAAAAGCGATCGGGTAATAAAAGTATATTCCAATAATTTTTCTGCAATTTCCCGACAAGGGTTCAAAGAACGAAGTATTCCTCACATGGATGGTGGAAATTAGGTGTGATTTATTTATGCACCGATTGTTTAGTGGGTGCCTAGAACATTCGCAGATATCTCAGCACTCTGTGAGACAAGTTTTCATTAATAATTTAGCGCTGCCCTGGTGAGTGTCTCTGCACCTCCAGGGGTTCACTAGGCATTTAGTAAAATCGCAGATCTCTCAGCACTGACCTTGATTGCATTCGAAAGTGAGGCTACATGCACTCGATGATGGCGTCCTGCAAGTGTGAGATCGATCAGTTGAAATCTACCTTATTTGCTGATGTAGGTCATAGAAGTGATGAAAGGTCATGAAATTAGGGATCAGCTTCATTGGAGACCTTAACAAATTAGTAATATTTTCTATTATTTATTATTAAGACCAATTCTAAATCCTCTCTAAATTGACTGACCATGGGCCCGACTTTAAATTGTCCATTTAGGGAGGTGGTCGGTTTAGGAGGGAGTTTTTCATTTCGTTACAATGGTATTGTATGGACAATTATTTGGAACCCAAATAAAGCGATCGATATAGGGGAGTGGTCGATCTGTGGATGTGGTCGGTTAGAGAGGTTTTACTGTACTCTGAATGAATAGAACCACTCATAATAATATAAAACACATTGATAAATAAAAGTCTGAAGTGGTTTAGGTAGTAAAGCTCTAGCTCTAAGGAAGCCATGCACCCACAAACATGTTTAATGAATAAATAATTTGCTACAAAGAAAAATCAGACCAATGTATTCTCGCTAGGTGTACGGTGTGCATTTACTAGTATGGTGCGTGACATTTTCTCGCTGGGTGCACGTCTGGCTTTATTTGTACAGTTGTGCACGACATTTTCTCACTAGATGTCCATCTTTATTTTTTTAAATACAGAATGGAGCTGCATATATATATATCCTAGTAATGTCGAACACCAGGCTAGGTCGTGACAAGTATAAATTTTGTCATGTCTTTCGGTGCTATTTTAACTATTCTGTTGATGTCATGTTAGATTTGGTGCCCTTTTATCCACTGTATTGCTGTTATGTTACATTTCGGGCCCCTTTAACTTTTACATTGCTGTCATTTTGACAATAACTTGCTGTCATGTTATATTTAGAGCTTTTTTAATGGTTACGTTGTGGTCATGTTTTAGCCGATACATTGCTGGCATTCTACATTGTGTGCCCATTTAACTGAAGATAACCTTCACCTTACATCTCGGCCTCTTATCTGTAAGATTGCTGTCAATGTAAATTGTGCCCATTTGACAATTATGTTGCTGTCATGTTTTATGTTCTAATGCTGTTATTTTTAAGCTCTTTTAAGCTCTTTTAATTGTTACATTGCTGTCATTACATTGAAGTGCCCTTTACTACTTTAGCCATTAAATTGTTGTCATGTTACAGCAAGTGCCCTTTTACCATTAGATTGTTGTCATGTTACAGCAAGTGCCCTTTTACCATTAGATTGTTGTCATGTTACAGTGAGTGTCCCTTTACAATTAGATTGTTGTCATGTTGCAGTGAGTGCCCATGTGCAGTTAGTTACATTAGTTACTACTTTAGCCATTAAATTGTTGTCATGTTACAGCAAGTGCCCTTTTACCATTAGATTGTTGTCATGTTACAGCAAGTGCCCTTTTACCATTAGATTGTTGTCATGTTACAGCGAGTGCCCTTTTACCATCAGATTGGCGTCATGTTACAGCGAGTGTCCTTTTACCATTAGATTGTCATGTTACAGTGAGTGCCCATGTACCATTACATTAGTGTCATAACTGTCAGACCCCTCTATCTATTAGATTGTTGTCATGTTACAGTGGGTGCCCTTGTACCATTAGATTGTTGTCATGTTACAGTGAGTGCCCTTTACCATTCGATTGTTGTCATGTTACGTGTATTGTAAAGCTGTTTTGATTCTTACATTGCGATCATTACATTTAAGTCCCGTTTAACCATTATATTGCTGTCATTTTCTATTGAGTGCCCTGTCACCATTATATTGCTGTCATGTTCCATTGAGATCCCTTTTAACTAACGTGACACAGCGTGTGCCCATTTAACCTTTACGTTGCTCCCTGCATGCCACCCTACCAGGTACTGGACTTGATCACCTTCATCTGCGCTGTCATCTACCCGTGGCGCGGAGCTGGCTGGGTCGACTTTGTCGCCATGTCCGCCTTCATCACCACGCTCATATTCTTCATATTCTACCTGACCGGCATTTATTACAAGATGCCGGGTCCATGGATGCTTATCGTAAGTCTCCCGGATGGGCCCAGAATAAATTGTCACTCATTGGTCACCCAAATTACACCGACATATTAATTAATTTGCCAAGCTATAAAGAAGAAGCAAGAAAAACAAAATTATTACTAAAAACAAAATTCAAAAGATTTTAATAAAATTAGACTAGTGCTGCCCAGCGGTGAAAACAAGTGATGACACACTTATCCGTTATGAGCATGGTAAATAAATTCATCACCCCCTCCTTTTTGGCTCCCCCCCCCCCCCCATAAAAAATGGGGGGGAGCCAATTTGATAATTATTTTTTGTGTCAGAACAAAATTATGCATAAGTATTTGGCATTACAACTTTCACATGGTGCTTAATTTGGGTGAAAATGGTTGATAATTTGTTAGTTGCTCGGTCCTGGTGGCAGGGGAGAAGTCTACTAATACTTCTTATGTGACGATGTTGTATAGTGGTGGTGGTGGTGGTGGTGGTTATGGCAGTGTTTCCTGTTCTGTACTTCTAGTTGTGGTGGTTTTTTTTGGTTTTTTTTTAAAGTTTCATACATATTTCATCCTCACTGCTCATGTGGTAGCTTACATTTCCAAGACGATAAAAAATACCTTGACAAATTTGATATAGTGCTAATGGTGCATTAAAACCTTTCGGTCACGAGTGAGAACACTGCTTAGTTGGCTAGTGTCCTAACTGGGCGATGGTGGCGCCACCCTCACCATATGCTGCAGTAGTCTGGCATTTTGGCTGCAGCCAAAGGCGTACATGATAATTGAATCTTATTTATTTATATTTGCATAATACAATTATACAGCACAAATATAATCCCACACAGCGATGTGGTATATGGAATGATAAATCTTAATCGTTTAATCATTTATTGACCCGTATGGGATTTGTCCCAGAAGGCCCTTGTGACGAGTATTGGCCGAGATAGAGCTGCAGTCGATATGAATTCGAAAGGTCCTAGCGACCCAACACACATATTATTAGAGAGCAAACAATAGCAATTTTTAATGGACAAAGCTGTTTACTAAAAAAATATTATATTTTCCAATTATAATGTGCCAGAGTCGAGTAAAACAAAAAGAAATATTGGATGGGTTACTTATGCCTAGTACACACCTACCGTATGCGATTCGCGCACTAAAACTCGCGACTCGACCCGACCAGCTTAAAACTGAAAACGGGCCGATTCATTTTTCGAATCGCGAATCGCAATCGTAATCGGCCGGTTTTATGCCTAAAACTGAGGTTTTATGCGCGAATCGCAATCGCTAGGTGTGCGCAGGGAGTGCACACCTAGCGATTTTTGTGTGCGAAACGGGCAGTTTTAGATCGTATACGGTAGGTGGGTGCACACAAACGGTAGGTGTGTACCAGGCATAAGCATGGATCATATGTTGGCCAACATTTTTTTAGTAAACTCTTTAAATGTCAATATTGTGTTTCTTACGAATTCCCTATCCCGATATGTATTACACCGCCTGGTCGCATGCCCAGTGTGATAAAACTGATATTAGACTGTCCAGTCCGATATCAATTTTCCGTATTTTGCTATGGTTAAAAACGCTAGCATTTCGACATCGGCTGACAAAAGAATGACTACGGCTTGAAAGCTAAAGTCATTTATGTAATAAACGCTTTATCGACTTAATCTGAAATGTGCGCCTCTCTGGAATGTGTATCGACATCTGCTATGCCTCGCTCAATACGCTTCGCAGTCCTTCAGGCCTCAAGCCCCATATCGAGCAATGACTGCTTATTTGCTATATGAATAGTGGAGTTTTAGTAAAGAGTGGAAATTGAAGCTACCACATTGCATTGGGTTTTGAGTAGTTAGGCATGTAGGCACTCTGTTCCCAGTGTATTCTTGTCCAGACTTCCTTTCAGGTATTCTATTCTGCACCAGTGTCAGCCAGCCACTCTCACTGCTGTCGTCCTTCCTTAACTACCCTCTTCTTTCCTTTTTCAGAAGTTATTTCTGTGTGGTTTAATGTCTCTTCCTTTTCATTCGTGTCTCAGTCGCTATTTATAGCTATTTTCTCATTTTGCTCAATCTATGGAAAAATAAATATATATATGTCTGTGTGTGTGTGTCTAATCACTGTAAATAGATCACTTCAAGAGAGATTGATCTAATTACCACGACTATCTGACTCTAGGATAGATTGCATCTACTTCTCATAATGGACTCAATCTTGGACATTTTGTGCCTAATTACTCTGACTAACTCACTCAGACAGGATAGATGGTACCTAATATGGTTAAGTATGTTCCTACTTCCAGTATCAAATTACCTTACATAACTCCATTTGACAGTACCTAATTACCATCAATCAATTACTCCTATGCTGACCTGATCTAATTGCTCTGACTGACTCGATCACACATGAGATAGATACTTCCTAAATCCACACACAACACTCAGAGATAGGTTTAAAAAGAAAGGAAAAGAAAAGTCGGATCTAATTGCCATACTTAATTCACCTCATGACAGACAGACATACAGACATACAGAATCTAATAGCCACTCCAAGACAAATCATATTTATTCAGGGATGAAAGATCTCCGCGATTTCGCGGATTTCCGGGATTTTTCCTGTAGCTATAAGTGTATACTAATACGTTGCGCCAGTCCTGATATGACCTTAGATGTTGCCAGGACGTAAAATTCCAACAACCAGCCAACCAATACATTGTTTCACACTGCAGCACCATCAGCGTATACTAATACGTGCTTCAAACACCGCAGCACTATCAGCGTATACTAGTAAAACATGCTTCAAACGGTGCAGCACTATCAGCGTATACTAATACATGCTTCAAACGGCGCAGCACTATCAGCGTATACTAATTCACGCATCAAACACCGCAGCACTAGCAGCGTATACTACTAATATGTGCTTCAAACGCCGCAGCACTAGCAGCGTATATCAATATGTATGAAACCCGACTTCCGGCAATTTTCAGCGATTCCCTGACAATGTTAAGGCTATGGAAGAATATCAGCATTTCCGCTTTTTTTTCCCCGGAGATCACTTTCATCCCTGTTTATTACAAACATCTAATCACCATAATGAAGTTAGCCCCAGAAATATAATATCTAATTACTGTAAGGGACTCACTCCTAGATAGATACGGAACTGATGGATAGTGGTGGGACTCATTCCCAGACAGACGGTGTCTCATTATTTTCGATGAGTCACTCTCAGAGAATGCGATGGAATCTCATTACTGAAAATGTCACGCTCACAGGCACACCAATATGCAATTACTGCGAAGAATTCAGCTTATGTCAATTAAGGCAGTGCTCCTGGTGCCTGCTGAGCACGTATTGTGACAGTCACATAAATAGATCACAGCTGTGAGCTGCTCCCCTCACCACCAGCCACAATGGCGCCTCCCACGGGCATCTGAAGAACTACACTCAGGCAGCCGTCGTAACCTACCATCTCAGGCAGTGTCAAACTGAGCAATGCAGAAAGAAAAAGAAGGCGAAGAATGCGTAATCCAACAAAAGCTGGTTTGTGCGACCATCTCGAAATAAGCAACCCAGAATAACATGGAACCATCTAAGTTAAGAAGCGTGGCTAGGGGTTTTTGAAGTTTTGATCGTTCGATATCTGCTTCATTGTATAATAATTGCGCCATTCACATCCTTGTTGGTTGCATGCGGGTTTTCACTGTGTCAGTCGAGCCCTTAAGCATGTCGGCAAAGAGCTGAGCGTGTTTTTTGTTGAAGAGGAGGCGATCAATCCGCTCTGTTGTATTTCTGGAACTGAGTGCAAACTAGCAACGGCACTCATCTGATGAGGGTTCCTTGGAAGTGCTATGGAACTATTCAGGGGAATCATCCAATTTAGGTGGCGCTCATCATCATGATTCAGTGCTACCACTGCAGGTGGCGACACCTGAACTTGAAAAGTTGATAGTTCAGATATTTAACGAGGGCGCGCTACCTACTTCTACACAATGGATGAAACTCATGTTACATGTAGATGGCAGAGGACAGCTGGACTCACTGGAACGCAGAAGGATCACAAGCACCCAAAGATGCCATCGGGGGCTTTCATGTTTTTTTCCTACGCCAACTTTGTCCAGCGCTAATTTGAGGTAAACGTTGCATTGCTTGCAGATCCTGAGCCTGTTAACGTTCATCTGTTCTTGCGTCTGGGTCTGGGGCTCAGCGCAGGGCTGGACGCAGTTTGTCGCAATGACCGCCTTCCTCACAACGATCACTTACGTCATTCTGCATCTGCTCAACCTCATCAGTCGCTTCCCTGGTCCCTGGCTGCTCATCGTGAGTACGGCTGTGTTCACCTGGCGGAGTCGCCTGACGGTAGTTCAGTGGCTTCGCACAAGGTGGAGCCACCTTTGGAGAGGAGGGGGTTCAGTGGTTTAACACAAGGTGAAGCCACTTTGGGGGGAGGGGTTCAGTGGCTTCGCACAAGGTGGAGCCACCTTGGGGGGAGGGGTTCAGTGGCTTCGCCCAAGGTGGAGCCACCTTGGGGAGGATTCCATGGCTTAACACGAGGTGGAGCCACCTTGTGGGAGAGGGAGTGGAGTGGCTTCGAGGTAGAGCCACCTTGTAGGTGGTTGCAGGATTTTATTGAAGGGGGGAAAAAAGAGAAGAGAATCCTCTCTTTAAAAGTGAGTTCAAAGTTTCACTCTAAGTTAAGGAACCTGATAGTGATTAATATATTTCACACTACGTGGTGCCATCTTGGTAGGATTCAGGGTTTTCACACAAGGTGGAGCCACCTCATAGTAGCTAATGCACGTACATTGGGTAGCACTGCATGAAGCCAACCAGGATGCCACACCCCAACCTTTTCACTGTGCGTGCGAGTAGAAATACTAACTCCTATAATGCCCCATATCAAACTATATTCAGATCTGATACATCACCATTAATTTGCTTCTGTCGTCAATGCCTAAATACCAACAGATTGGAAATCGCTGAGACCGTAAACTCAGGTGTAATGACAAGTTTAAAGTATAGGGTATATATATATAGGGAGACATATGCCTCGTAGGGGCACCAACTCCAACTTCCGGTATGTAAACTGAAGCTGCGACCCGACGTGCTGGGTCTCAGCTTCAGTCCTTTCTGTAGGACCAGCGGAACTCAGAATTACCGTATTTAGTCGAATGAGGTATGTACTGAAAAATGGTAAGCAAGTGTAGCTAAGTGTGATGCCCCTGTACTACTCTCAGCCACGATTTGCACACTAATGACATCCACACTCATGCGGGTGCCAGTGTAGCTGTGCTATTAAAATGGCTGACCATCTGGCATGTCAGTGTACACTTTGAATATATTTCACATGCTTTCGCTTCAAGTATCTAAAACAGAGACTCCCAACTACAACAGAATAGCTTATAGCGGTCAACCTAATATATTTATCTAAAAAATATGGCTGAAATTCAAACCATCAGATTATGCAAAGCGAGGCGTGGACATGTGAATCCTACCACATTACCTGTGTTGCGTAAGTTTAACCCATAGTTTGTCTGTCGTTAGCGCATACATATGATGATGGATTAAGTACATGATAGAGTAGCTGTCAATGACTATCGATAATGGATTGATGAGACTTTGGCTATCTCCTCTCGAAACTGACCAGACAGGATGGCTGAATGAGTTGAGCACCCGTCTCCCGTTTTGGTAGATTGTGGGATTAGAACCCATGGATTCAAACCCTGGTTGAGTCAAACCAATGACTTAAAAATTGATACCTCTCCCTTCCTAGCCAGGTGCTCGGCATTATTAGGTTATGACTGGTTGGCTTAGAATCGGGAGAATATGACTGAGTGGGGCAGCACTATAATTATAACGTCTCCATGCATGCGCACTGTTACAAGTCAGTACCCATTCTGATATGAACTTATATGTTGCCAGGATGTAAAACCCCAACAAAAACTCAAACTAGATGAGGGATTGTGCGTGCAGTCTATTTGAGCCTTGTTTATCTGGTCAGTTGTGAGTCTTGCCATCTAGTGGCCATGAAACAGGGTGACAACCCAAATGGAGAGCGGGACGTAGCTCAGGCGGTAGAGTGTCCACCTGTGAAGGTGTGGGTTATCCGATCGATCCTGCTCACTGGACCCATTTGCAGTTTGGGCTATTTTCCATTCCAACCAGTGGTCCACAACTGGTTCATCAAAGGCTGCGATATGTGCTACCCTGTCTGTGGGAAAGTGCATATAAAAGATCCCTTGTTGCTTATCGGAAAGAGTAGCCTATGTGGCGGAAGCAAGGTTCCTCCAAAGAAATATGTCAGAATGACCATATTTTTTACATCCAATAGCTTATGATATGAAAATCAATGTGCTCTAGAGGCATTGCTAAATAAAATAAGTTTACTTTTTAAAATCCAAATGGAAGGAAATATAACAGAGCCATAATGGCTGTAATTAATGGCTTTCCTCGCAGATGCATGCTTCTGTTATGCGCGTGTTTCCTTTTTATCCGTATATTATTCCTGCATTCTCCTCACTACCTTCCTGCTCCAGACTTGCTTGACAACTAACCCTGTTCTCTTAGAGCCTTTTGATCCTGTGGTCAGTTTGTTTCCATGGTTACCATTCCTATCTACGATCACGTGTTATGTGTTGTAATGGATAAGCCTCTTGGATGTGTAATGACTAGCAATGACCTCATAGATAGATGGCCATGGAGGGAATAATGATCCCATGCTGGCAGTAAATGACTCAAGGAATACCAGTTGACATCATCAGGCTCGTTCGGAGCAGCTCGAGGCGCCGATCAGCATCACACCAGGGTTGCTCAATGCCCCCCATAGACGGCATGCATCGAAAGGCACGAGGACACTGATGCCTCACGCTGGAAACGAGGGAGAGCTGACGACCCTCGATGGAGACGGACCGACCGGAATGAAGCCTCATGGACGAAGACAGGAATGACCTCATGGAGACGGGAATGATTTCATACATGCAGTAATGACCTTTTACTGACAATAATGACCACAAAGAGACTAATGACCGCAAGCAGGCAAGAATGACCACAAGCAGGCAGCAACGCCCTCAAGAATGCAGTAGTGACCACAAAAAGGCAGTAATGACCACAAGAAGGCAGTAATGACCTCACTGAGAGAACCTAATGGAGACGAGAGTGATCTCATGTAGACAGTTTATACAGGTAGGAATGATTCATTCAGTGTCGTGTTTACACGGCAAATGTAAATCGATCTAGGCAAGTGGTTTTATATGAAGCGTTTTAACTCGCCCGTGTAAACACGGCTATAGTCATACAGACAAGAACGACTTCATGTAGGCAGTAATGACCTCAATGAGGCATGACGGACCTCAAATGGGCAGTATTCATATTACACTGACCTCATGTAGACAGTAATGACTTCATGTATTCTTCACGCAGGCGGTAATGACTCCATGTCGGTAATAATGACTCCATGTAGATAGTAATGACTCCATGTAGATAGTAATGACTCCATGCAGACATTAATGATCATACACACGGTAATGCCCTCATGTAAACTAATGACCTCATACATTTGTATTCATGTAGAGTAACGACCTCATGCAGACATTAATAACCCTATATATGTCTTCATGTCGATAGTGATGACATTGACCTTACTGACCTGTAGAAATCGCTGACCTCTTAGGGGCTGTTCAAGTATTACCTAATGCTATTTTTGTTAAAATTAGACACCCACCCTCCCCCGTGCAATGATCCATGGCGCTAGACCATAGGCAACCTAATGGGGCTGTCACAATACGACGCTTATCACCGGCGACCCGTCAGCGTTGAAAATAAAATTAAAGCGTCGAGAAACGTTAAAGATTTAGGGGAAATATTGGACGTTGGCGCAGCGTGTGAGTAGCGTCTTGTTAGCGCGCGGCCAATGGGTTTCGACGAGTGAGGGAAAAAAAATAAGTTTGGCGCGACGTGCCCATATGACCTTAGATGTTGGTAGGATGTAAAACAACAAAGTAACCATTTGGCGCAACGCGTGGAGATGACCCGCCCGCATGCGCGGCATCTGCCTAGCATTCGCATAACGCTCTTCCGCCGCGTCCAACGGAGCTCGACGTCCGCCTAATGTCCTTACCCATATATTTGCACGCGCTGCCAGTCGTTTTTTTTTTTTTGACATGTTGAAAACACTCAGCGACCAATAACACGCGCCGACGTTGTTCGCCGACCGTCAACGTCAAATATAGTGTACCGACGCGCCGCTAACGCGTCCCGACGTTTCCCCAAAAATGCAACACGTCGACGGGTCGCCGGTGACATGCGTCGTAGTGTGACAGCCCCATAACGCTTGGACCGACACCCACTACCCCCCCCCCTCAGTATTAGGTAATATTTGAATGGCCCCTTAGTGACCTTCTATAGCCGGTCTGGTGGCCGGTCTGGTGGCCTTTCACCCCTCACCCTCCACTCCCTCCCAATGCCAGTGTGTGTTCCCACCTTTGTCCTGCTCTTAGTTGTTAAGGGCGCATCGTCCACTGTAAGCACCAGCTCGTCTTCGTTAAAGGTGCATAGTCTGATCAAAATCCAAAGTTGGCCATTTATAATAAAAGTTACTTCAAAGTAAAGTAAGGTAGATTATAACGATTAATTTCATCTATTTATCGCGGAGAATTTCAGAAAATAAAACCGTCGAACTATGCAAGTTTAAGCATTGTTTGTTACATTGACGCAATACAAAATCAAATACAACCTTTTGGGGCTTGCGGTGCCCGTGGGTTTCGCGCACTTACAGTCCGGGTGCACCTGAATGCACCTGCAATCGGGTAACATTGTATTTCTGATATGATCTACAAATTATCAGAAAAACATATCTAGAAAAGCAATTCAACTGCAGGCACACCGAGGCTGTAAGTGCGTGGAGCTTGTGGGCACTCCTGGCCCCAAAGGGTTAATAGAACCTGTTATTGCTGAAACCTACAGTATCCAACATATTAACATACATAGGAAAATTAATCTTTCAAATTTTCACTTCAAATATCTCCAAAATTAAATCTATAAAATAAAAGGTACTTTCTTTTTTTTCTTTTTATTGAGGCTGTATTTATACTGTCCATAGCATATAAGCCCGGGTACCCAGGCTTGTTTTTAATGCTGGCCAGTTGTAGTGTTGGTGTTATCTTACCACACAGTGGCTGCTGATAAGGTATTTGATTGCCTGCATTTCAGTAGCAGATAGATAATTGGTTAGTATGGTTAGTAGCCTATGTTAGTTTTTTGGGGATTTTCTTGGCATATATGTATTTTTTTTCTACTCTTATTACTAGACTAGCCTAGTCCTATTTACATATTATAGGCTTGTATGTATCTGTGTGGTGTGTTATCTGGCTACTTTTGGCATGGTTACCTTCAAACTAAAGTAAAAATATATTTTAATGGATCAGCTTAATATATTTATCTAAAATATATGCCGGAAACCACAAGACTATCGGACTATGCAACTTTACCTGTTGTTACATATTGGTTTAGCGATTGATGGCTCCCAGTGGCTCCAGTTGGGACACAACCACAACAAGTTCTATTATCTCTCTTCAAATAAAGCTTTCTGTGAAATATTAAAAGTAAATCAAATTGTTATATATTTTCATGTTCTGTTTACTAGACTTCTTGTACATTTGTCCTTTAACCAGAGTAGGCTTGAATAACGGTTACAACGGTCAGTTATGGTTTGCTTACATTTGTCTACAGTTGTATACAGTTCTTTTTTTTCTGTTAAAGAAATGTATACTAGTTTCTATGTTGTAATTGAAACACTGCAATTTTCACGTTACTTGTTATTGGGGTTGGTTCATCTTCTGAGTAAGAACTAGTTCACAAGTTATTAAGTGACCTCTGTGTCAAATTATTCTAGAAACAACAAACAAATAACCTGTTGAATAATAATATCAAAAGAAAGTATAAAAAATTGGGCATTTCTAACTAATAATTAACCTAATACTAGGCTGGTATAATAATAATAATAATAATAATAATAATAATAATAATAATAATTGATGTGGTCTTTGTGTTGCCAGGACGTAACTTTACGGTTACGCAGATTGATATTAAACTGGGCAGACCAGACGGGATATTCAAATGAGTTGAGCGTCCGCGTCCCGTTTTGGTAGATCATGGAATTCGAACCCACAGGTTCGAATCCTGGTTGAGTCAACCCAGTGACTTAACAAATTTATACTTGTCACTTCCTAGTCAGGCGCTTGGCATTATTGTATTGCTAACATACTTAACACACAGGCAACAATAACTATTTGACTTGCTATTAACAAAAGAGACTCACATACATGCTAGTACCGGTCACCTCCAATAGGGGTCCCATGAGACTGTGGTGAGAAATTCAGGAAGTGACTTATTAGCAAACACATGCCACATGACTGGAATTCAGGAAGTGACGTATTAGCAAAGCGCTATTAGCGAAGCGCATGTCACATGACTGGAATTCAGGAAGTGACGTATTAGCAAAGTGCTATTAGCGAAGCGCATGTCACATGACTGGAATCCAGGAAGTGACACATTAGCAAAGCTCATGTCACATGACTGGAACTCAAGAAGTGATGCATTAGCGGAGCACATGTCACATGACAGCATGCGGCATATAACTGAATGGTTCCCTTTGCAGGAGTTCATCTATTACTGCGTCTTCACCGTCTTCTTTCTCATCGCCGCCATTGTCTGCGCTGCGAAGGGCCACTACCATCCATCCATAGGAGCGGCTGCCGTGAGTACCAGACTGTAGTACATTTGAAAAGGTACTTTGCCACCGTTATGAGAAACAGCACCAAAGTGGCATTTACCAAGGGTGGTGCCTACCTAGCCAACTTAAGGCACTGGTGTACTTATTAAACATTTATTACCGCATAGAAGGAATATTAAGTCAATTTAATAGAACCTGTGAAGCATTTTGCTGTACACACGAAGAAAATTATTTTGTACATTTTCAGTTAAAATATCTATAAAAAAAATGTTATTTTGAATTAATGTTATACTCCAAACTAAAAAGAAAAAGGTTATAATGATTAACATAATATATTTATTTTTAACATAATATATTTATTTTTAACATAATATATTTATTTTTAACATAATATATTTATTTTTAACATAATATATTTATTTTTAACATAATATATTTATTTTTAACATAATATATTTATTTTTAACATAATATATTTATTTTTAACATAATATATTTATTTTTAACATAATATATTTATTTTTAACATATGATGGAAACTCAAAACCTTTGGCTTATGCAACTTTGATTAAGCAAATGCATTGGGTCCCTCAGGAATGACTGAAGCTGAGACCCAGCACACCGGGTCACAGTTTCAGCTTACGCACTGGAAGTTGGGGGTTGGTGCAGCTCCCAGCTATATCTTTCACTATCGCCCCAACGCTTTAAACTCACTTTGCACCGATAGCCACATGTCTCTTAATGACCCACTTTGTAGGATTATTGCCAATCATTTGTTTCTAATATAAATTGCAGTGAAACTGTCCCAGCAAATATTTTACTTTAGATAAAATACCACTTCCTGTATGTGTGTTCACCATCTCCCTCCACCTTTCGGCATGTAAGCCGTAATTGTGACTCGACATACTGGGTTAGAGACTGCAGTGCTTCCTGAGGGACCAACGGAACTCACAACACACATATTGTGAAGTCTTTTGATTTTGTGACAAGCGGTTTATACTTTCCAGAGTGTTATCGAAAGACCTAGTAGCAGTTTGCTGGTGGTTGAGGAACTCTGTAATATGAGTCTTCCTGGCTATGTATCTCTCAAGATATAAATATCTGTATATGATTGTGTCGTTGGGGGGTGATGCGAACCAAGAGAACGTTGCACCTAGAACAGATTCCAAACCCACACTTCTTGGAACTTTGGTGTTAGCGTTCTAACCATTACACTAACTAGGCTCCCTGATGCAATCATCCTATCCATACCTACTTGTCTATGCGGCTCCTTACCTGAGAGGTCAGTGTAGGCTACTACACTCGTCCCCCTCAAATTGTAAGTCTCGAATGTCTTACATCCGTAAGTCATTTAATACTTACGGTTGCGCTTACGTATACATACACAGGGTAGGTTCACCAACCATACAGCACGGTTTGTACAGGATCCTGGTCACGGCACCGGTGTGTTGGATGGAGGTGATGCAAACAAAGGGAACATTGGGCGTGGAGTGCAATTCGAACCCACATTGTTTGCCATTCCGGGGCTAGTGTTCTAACCATTATACAATCTAGGCTCCCTGATGCAATCACCCTTCCCACCCATACCTGTCTATGCGGCTCCTTGCTTGAGAAGTCAGTGCAGACTACTACAATACAGTACAAGAAGCTCACACAAAATCACAGAAACTAGTTGAAAACCTACATGGACACAATTAATGACAAAAATATTAAACCAACACTCGCCCTCCTTTAACCTGACTGTGTAAGAGAAATCAAAAGGAGGTTCAGAACTCCTGAATCCCGTTTTGATTTTCTCCTGACAGGAGAAACCTCTACACATTTAAAACATTGGCTATGGACTACATTTATATAAGCAAACACTTGTTGTACTTGTTATTGTTTCTGGAAGACCTCGGCGCTGACAAAATATGTATTCAGATGAATAAAAAACAATATTTACCACCAAAAAAAAGATATGTTATGACTACATGCACCTTTGGTTTTGCTTGTAGGTTTTTTGTTTAGTGTTTGTGTTTGTTTATTATGTGCTATGAAATTTGTTGGTTACTTCTATGGTGTTATTTTTTTTTAATTGTGGATTAATTCAAATGGCGGATTAATATGCGTCTAAAGCCGTCTCGGAAGGCGAAAAGTGGAAATTGACAATATACCTATTTCATATGACGTCAGCATAGGTATCTAGGTCAGTGCCTTTTGGCTGCAGGACGACACACTGTCACACAGCAAACTCAATGGCTATGAGCAATCTTCATACAGAAAAAGTGGAATATCTCTGGAACTACACCACCTAGAAACGAACCGCCTGGAACACATATAGAAAACATATTCAACGAGTAGATTATATTAAATTTATACGGTTAGGGTTCTGCATTTCTATTAATTTTTAATAAAATATATGTTTTGCACTGCGCGTACTGGCAAACTCAATGCATTGTCAATGGCAGTGAGCAATCTTGAATTATCTTCACACAGAAAAAGTGAAATATCTCTAAAACCACCTAGAAACAAACCGCTTGGAACACATATAGAAAATATATTCAACGAATATATTATATTAAATTTATATGGTTAGGGTTCTGCATTTCTATTAATTTTGAATAAAATAGACGTTTTGCACTGCGCATACCGGCAAACTCTATGCATTGTCAATGGTCATGAGCAACCTTCATACAGAAAAGGTGAAATATCTCTAAAGCCACACCACCGAGAAACAAACCGATTGGAACACATTTAGAAAACATATTCAACGAACAGATTATATTAAATTTATCAGGTTCTGTATTTCTATTAATTTTGAATAAAATAGACATTTTGCACTGCGCGTACCGGCAAACTCAATGCATTGTCAATGGCCATGAGCAATCTTCATTCAGAAAAAGTGAAATATCTCTAAACCACACCACCTATAAACAAACCGCTTGGAACACATCTAGTGAACATATTCAACGAACAGATTATATTAAAATGATATGGTTAGGGTTCTGCATTTCTATTAATTTTGAATAAAATAAACGTTTTGTACTGCGCGTACCGGCAAACTCAATGGCAGTGTGCCTTCGTTCTGCAGCCAAGCTGCGTGTGCATACACAATGTTTATAAACATTGAAAGGGGTCTAAAGGCCAAGGAGTAGCTAAGTGGAATGAGGAAGATTTACCCTGCATAATTGTAAAAAAAAACAAGAGAAAACGAAAGGAAGAAAACTTTCAGAAGAAACCTTCAGACATTAAAGGAGCCAGTTTTGTACTTCAGCAAAACTCCAAAATTGTAATCTTAGTGCTGATAAAAGGTAATAATTTACATACATATGCAAAACATAAACTCATTCATTAATTTATCAGATTTGATAAATATCATACACTATTTCATTATATTTTTATTTTACATGTTTTGCATTGATCTAATATAATATATTCAATCAGCTTGAGCAAAACTTTGAACTGCAGCCCACGTGACCCTAAATGACCTCAATGCCTTAATTTATCCATAACCAACATAATTTGTGAAACTACCAAAAGAAAAAAGGGGGGTGTGTGGGGGAAAGCATGTCTGTATTGTCCTTCAATTTTGAAACTAATGCCACTGATTGACCTGAAGAAAAACCTCCTCTTCCTTTTGCAGTTCTTTGCCTTTATGACCACGGCGGTTTATGGACTAGACACCTACTTGCAATTCCGGCAGATTAAGTTCCGGCGGGTCGAGCAGCCCGGCCAGGCACCAGCCGCCTCTCAGCCGGCCGGCTCTCCGAAAACACGCTTCTGAACGCTGTAGATATGTCAATTATACCCGCTTTTAGAGCTCGTCTTTCATTGTTTCTTGTTGTTTGCTCTTTGTTGAAGTACACACGTGTTAATTGGTTTTACAAAAAATTAATTTAATTTAAAAAAAAAATAGAATTAATGTTTCCTCATCATTTTCACATAAGTCCTAAACAATACCTTGTTGGGTGGTGGCTGGATAAAAATGTCCTAGAGTAATACTTATTATTATTATTATTATTATTATTAATAGTAATTATTGTTATTTCCAAGAAATGCCATTTGAGAGGGGGTAAAATGTCCAAAAATAATATTTTAAAATTAAACTAATGAAAATACCAAATAAATGCTGTATAATAATAATAATTATTATTATTCTTATTCTTATTCCCAAACAATACCATTTGGGAATGGGTTAAAATGTTCAATACTACTGATAATTATTAAAAATTAAAATTATATAAATAGAAAATAACTTAAATAATCAAATACTACCAATAAATCCTACTGACAGAGAAACAATTGTAATAATAACTCGATTTTACTGAAGGTATTTAAACACAAATAATACCCTTACCTCTCCCAACCATAATTATGTATTTAAAGTTTGTGGATTAGAAAGTTCTTTGGAATCGTATATTTATATACATTATTGCACCTTCTAACGTGCTCCGTTTTAATTAAGTACACAATTGTTTTATTAAAAAGAAAAAGCTGATAAAAACATATGAGGCCTACCCCCCCCCCCCCCTTAGTTCTGTACCCATCATATTTAAGTATTCTCAATAACATTTAGGATTTAAAGGATTATAGAGATTGCTGGATAACATAGAAATAAATCAATTTCAATATTATGCGTGTATTTGCTAGCTGTATCATTGTTCGTAAATATATTCCCTCGTTTTTTGTCTAGAATCTCCCCAAATATGCTTGAAATGCTGTATAAGATATATGACTATTATATATAAATGAGTTAGTATAGCAGTGGCCAAATACAATAACACAGGGTTTAGGCTCCATCCTAAATAATATTTGTATAACAAGTTATATATACAACATATATTCTTGGTATGCCCTGGTACATAATGAATTAGGCCCTCACCCCTTTCCCTTTAGGTCCGTCTTGATATGACCTTGGGTGGTGCTAGGACGTAAAACCGCAACAAAACAAGCACACCTTCCCATTAGGGTACCTTTTGTGCTTAAGTGAAAATGATGGAAGACTTTGCCGCACTGTTATTAGTGTTAATGGTCTGTTTTGCACCGTTGCGTTGTTTCTTGGCGCTTTCGCCTGATGCCTGCACCTCTTGATGGCGCCATGTTTCATATCGGTCTCTGCAATGTTCGCTTGCCTGTCAGACTGTCTGATGTTCTCTTGCCTGATAATTAAGAGAACCACATCTGAATTGTATTAGTTTAAGTGTAACAGTTCATGTCTTCATGTTTTACTTTCAAGTATTACTTTTACATCAAAATAACACATCCCCATTAGTTCATGACACCTGCATTTCAAACCAGACGGGATGGCCGCTACATTATTGTATTGAAAGGCAGGTTGGTTGGTTGATGGAGTTTTACGTCCTGGCAACATCTAAGGTCATATCAGGACAGGTACCGACTTCTGACAGTGCACACTCATGGTGACTTTACAGTGCTTCCCCACTGGAATCCAGACCACCAGCACCATGACCTGATATCCAACTCAATCACGTTATTCTGACACTGAGCCAACCAGTCCTTGCCCCTTTCCTAATAATGCAGAGCGCCTGAATAGGAAGCGACAAGTATCAATTTTGTAAGTCATTGGTTTGACTCGACCATGGTTCGAACTTCACGATCTACCAAAACGGGAGACGGACGCTCAACTCATTCGGTCATCCCGTCTGGTCCCTTACACAATGAGACGCACATCTCAGATTTGACATCAGCTTCCTAACTTGAAGGTCGTCGAAGTCATTGACACAACAAGAATATCGAAATTCCAAATTGTGCAACTCGGCCCTATGCCGACCAAAATCCTATGGGTGTACTGTTGTTTAAAAAAAAGGATTTATTACTAGTACGCTGTTTGTTTGTCTGTTGTTTTACGTCCTAGCAACATCTAAGGTCATATCGGGATGGGTATCGACTTGTGGCAGTACGCACTCATGGTGACTTTATAGTGCTGCCCCACTGGGAGACCAGGCCGCCAGCACCATGACCTGATATCCCAGTCAGTTACATTATCCTGACACTGAGCCAACCAGTCCTTTCCCTATCCTAATAATGCCGAGCGCCTGGCTAGAAAGTGATAAGTATCAATTTTTAAGTCATTGGTTTGACTCGACCAAGGTTCGAACCGACGATCCCATGGTCTACCAATATGGGAGACGGATGCTCTACCTCATTCGGCTATCCCGTCTGGTTCTACTAGTAAGCAAGACAGAGCGACTGATGGCGCTTTGTGCCAGCGATATACAGTTGAGTGCATGCAGGGCCATGTTCCCCTAGGAAAATGTTAAATTAGATAGTCTAAGTCTAATGTGGACGAATCGAGTGCGGAAGGTCAGGAGTTTGAATCCTGGCCGAGTCAAATCAATGACTTAGAAAACTGATACTTTTTGCTACCTAACTTGGTGCTCGGCATTACTAGGATAACGTAAGGCCTGGTTAGCTCAATATCAAGATAATGTGACTGAGTAGGATATCGGGTCATGGTGTCGGCGGCCTGGTCTCCCAGTGGGGCAGCATATATGCGTGCACTGTCACGAGTCGGTACCCATCCTGATATAACCTTAGATGTTGCCAGGATGTAAAACTTCGACAAACTAATTACATTGTTTAGACATCAGCAACGACTAAGTGCATAGCTTAGATATTATCTGATTATCGACAACTAAGTGCATGGTTTAGGAATTACAAAAAAAGTAAGTGCAGTTTGGGTGGCAACAGCTATGTCCATAGTTTAGGCATCGTCAACAGCTAAGTGTAGTGATTAGACAGCAACAGGTCCAACTGCATGGTTTAGTTTTATGGTTGAAGTACTTTCACATTTTTGCTGTTCACTTTCCTAAACAAGTGTGAACCCTACTTAGTTAACCGAATAGACCCATATCTTGGAAGAAATGATGCTTTCGCTGAAAAGAACATTTGTCTGGTTGACAGAAATTCTTCATGTCGTTAAACCTGCTTTACGTGTTAGCATTCAGTGCACTGTGGTTGGGTAATGTTGTCACTGTTTGTAGGATGCGCAACAAATTCATTCGAATAACTACACACAGCATTATAAACCACAAAACACTTCCTTTGTACATCTTTCACTGAAGGTTTGCTTCCTCATTAGCAGTTCTCTTTGAAGTAAGCGAAAGCGCAATATGAACTGCACTCCACCACATATGTGCCACAGTTCTCTTCTAAGTAAGCGAAAGCATGATATGAACTGCACCACATATCTGCCACAGTTCTCTTCGAAGTAAGCAAAAGTGGTACGTTAACTGCACCTCACCACATATGTGCCACAGTTCTCTTTGAAGTAAGCGAAAGCGCAAAATAGGAACTGCACTACACCACATATGTGCCACAGTTCTCTTCAAAGTAAGCGAAAGCATGATATGAACTGCACCACTTATCTGCCACAGTTCTCTTTGAAGTAAGCAAAAGCGGTACATTAACTGCACCTCACCACATATGTGCCACAGTTCTCTTCGAAGTAAGTGAAAGCGCAATATGAACCGCACCATATACTGCCACTCTTTTCTTGTTAGTTGACAGATGTTACTCTGCACTGATAATTCAAGTCACTCATAACCCACCTTCCTTATGGCTGCCCTCTGTGAATTGCTGTTGACCTTTACAATAGATGTCTATAGAGATGACTTTGCATTTAGTAGTAGAATGTTGTACCTATTGGGGTTATCTTAAAAGAAGGAAAAGGGTCAATTGATCCTATCAATATCTGAAAGTAATCACGCAATGTGCTAAATATTGCTTTGTGTTTCTTTTAAACTTATATATATCCGATCTAATAGCATACAGTATAACCCTGTTAAACCAAGCTCGGTTAACCCAAACGATCGGTTAATCCAAACTTTTTTCGGCGGCCCGGCAATATACTACCATTTATCATATAAAAAGGTTGGTTAAACAAAATTCAGTTAATTCAAATTATCGGTTAATCCAAACAAATTGTCGGACCTCAGGCCACTTCCTTTCGGTTAAACCAAACTTTCATGTCGTTATAAAGTCATCTGAGACCCCACTGACCTTTTTATATGATAAATGGTAGTATTTTGAAGGGACCCTAGAAATCTTTTTGGATTAACCAATCGTTTGATTTAACCGAGGTTGGTTTATTGGGTTATACTGTATTACATAAAAAACAATAATCAAAGTGTCCACATCCATTTTATATTACATGTGCAATACACGCTTACTCAAAGTCAAAGCCAAAGCCAAAGCTTGGTTAAACCAATGATCGGTTAATCCAAACAAATTTCTATGGTCCCTTTAAGTTTGGTTTAACGGGGTTATACTGTATATATATATATATAACTCAAAGCCATTGGACTATGCAGCATTCAGAGCAATCTGTATATTTCTCTCTAAACAAATATAACTAAATATATATATAATTTTAGAGAAAATATATATAGAGATTTCTTTTAACGCTGCACAGTCCGATGGTTTTGAGTTGCTGCCATATTTCTTTAGATGAGTATATTAGGTTGATCATTATAATCTAGTTTTCTTTAGTTTGAAATAATTATTTTAGTATATATATGAGACTGTCTCAAAAGGTGCTAAGCAATATGGGACAAAACTTTGTCCATTGTAACGATCAGCATACTATCTGCTTATGCATTTGCTCAGGATAAACTGATTTATTTTTTACATGGTGTTTCATAATCCCAATAGAATACATATTGATTTGAAGCAAATGTCCTTGTGTTTTCAGTGTAACCATTTCTGTGCTGTTTTGTGTCAGTTGTTACAATGGACACAACAAAAAAGAGTTATCACCTTTTGAGACAGGCTCGTATATTTATATGTAAATACTCAACAGAAATCGGCGTGATGCGGGGGCCATAATTAAATTATTTGTGCTTTTGTCTGACTTAAAGAGTACAGTAATATCAGCATTCGCCTTACAATACTCGATGGACACACTTTTTCATGCACATAGGCAATATGTCATAGTCTGAGCGAGTTGGTGGAGTGAGTTCAGAAGTCTGAGCGAGTTGGTGGAGTGAGTTCAGATGGGGTGAAGCCGAAAGCAGCACATACCCATTTTGAATCAAACCGCCCACCAACAAGGACTGTTATAATGCCTCCAAGTATACGCGATTATGTCATTCATTTTTCATTACACATGTATAGCGCTAGTTTGCTATTTATCATGGAGCTATATTCTGGTGACTTCATATGGTACTAGCGTAATTTTAGCCAAGCAGAAAGCGCTCCTCCATTAAGGTGACACCTGTGCAATAAAAAATAAGACAGCGCCCTGCGTCCAGCTCTTGTAAATGTATTGTATGCCGCATATGCCACTCAGCCTCTGGCCTCGGGTCACGTGCACCATGCTAGACGCACTATTATTGACGTGTATTATTCTGTATTTTGACAATTTCAATGAATGAATGAATGACTGAATATTGATTGCCCTTCCTTGCAGTTCTTTGCCTTCGCCGCCACGGCCGTGTATGCCGTGGACACGTTCTTCCAGTTCCGCGCCTGGAGAACTGGCCAGAACGAGACGACACAGACGACAACCACCACCACCACCACCTCCAGCACGGTCGAGCAGGGCCACGCCACCTACTGAGTGAGGCCCAACTACCAGCGCCACCACCACCAGCGGCACCACCACCAGTTGCACCACCACCACCAACAACAACAACAACTCCAGCACGGTCAAGCAGGGCACGCCACCTACTGAGCACCGGCTGAACTACCAGCGGCACCACCACCAGTTGCACCACCACCAGCAGCACCACCACCACCACCACCAACAACAACAACAACAACTCCAGCACGGTCAAGCAGGGCACGCCACCTACTGAGCACCGGCTAAACTACCAGCGGCACCACCACCACCATCACCGCCACCACCACCACCAGCTCAAGCGGCCGGCGTTCGGTCCACGGTCGCGGTGTGACGTCATCATAAGCTAGTTGGCAGTTCTGCCTAACAACCTCCCTCCCTCCCTCCCTCCCTCCTCCCTCCCGCCATCCCTCCATCCATCCGTCCGTCCGTCCCTCCGTCCTCCCTCCCCCCCTCCCTCCCTCCCTCCCTCCCTCCCTCCTTGCCCCCCTCCTTCCTTCGCTCCCCTCCACTCTCTCCTCCCTCAGCCTCTCCGCTCCCCTCCACTCTCTCCTCCCTCAGCCTCTCCGCTCCCCTCCACTCTCTCCTCCCTCAGCCTCTCCGCTCCCCTCCACTCTCTCCTCCCTCAGCCTCTCCGCTCCCCTCCACTCTCTCCTCCCTCAGCCTCTCCGCTCCCCTCCACTCTCTCCTCCCTCAGCCCCTCCGCTCCCCTCCACTGTCCTCCCTCAGCCCCTCCGCCCCCCTCCACTGTCCTCCCTCAGCCCCTCCGCTCCCATCCACTGTCCTCCCTCACACCCTCCGCTCACACCGAGTAATAATAGGTACTTTGACACACCCCAAATTCAGGGATTGTTTGGGCATAAATTTCATCAAATAAATCGTCCAAGCTATGACAAAATCTTTCTTCTTTTTTTTTTTATGAACAAAAAAATGTAATGAAGAAATAACTTCTTTTTTCTCCCCTACTTTGAGAATCATCTCGAAAATGTTTATCAGTTACCGCTGTGCCTATGTAAATCTACATATCTAATTATAATTAATGCTTTTTGAGAAAATGTATTCAGTTATGTGCGATTTGAGATCAAAACTGAAATGGGGAGGAAAAAAGAAGTTATTTCTCAGCGATTTAGTTGGATAAGTAGGTTGAGTTCAATGTTCGCTGTACACTGTGGCACGTGTTGCAAATATCACACTCATCAGCAGCAGCAGCAACTGCCATATATAAGTTATGGCCAATGACAATCTTAATTTCGTGAAGTGTCATTGAAATGGCGAGCAATGTATGTTTGCAACCTGATCCCAACAAGGTGTCATACACGATGGGAAAAGTATTTGAAATTGTTCGCAACTCTTAGAAGATGTGTTAGTTTTCATGCAACCAGTTAGCCCTCAATGGTAATGTTACTGACTTTTTTTTAAAACGTTCACACACACACACACACACATACACATACACACACATCCTTTAATTTAGTCCTCCATTGAATGTAGTGTAAGATCAGTAACCCATTAAAGACGTCCCCATGAGACCTCTTCTAATTAAAACCCATGCTTGAGACACTTGGGTTCAAGATGCAACTTTTAAAGATGATATTCTGTTTAAGACATTTTTTGCATGTTTTCACTTCAAATATTTTTAATCAAGCTCACCCCAACCTAAAGCAAAGTACATTGTAGGGATCAAGCTACGATATTTATATACAAAATCTTTGGCAAAAACTCTAAACCATGAGAACATAGTAATAAGAATAGAACAAAAATAAACATACCAACAGACTATCTATCTGCTACTGAAATGCAGACAATCAAATAACTTATCAGCAGGTACTGCTTGGTAAGACAACACCAAAACTACAACTGGCCAGCATTGAAAACAAGCCTGGGTACCCGTGCTTACATGCTATGGACAGTATAAATACAGCCTCAATAAAAAAAAATTAAAAAAAAGAAAAATGAAATTATGCAACTTTAGGAATATGCTCTTATAAATTACATTGTCACCGCACAGTTAAAAATAAGGGATACTACATTGGATACTGTCATGGGGTGATGAAAATGGGAAATATTGCGCCTAGAGTGGGACTCGAACCCACATCTCTTTGCACCCCGGGCCAATGTGCTAACCATTACACCACTTAGGCTCCCTGATATCAACACACTACCCATGCCTACCTGACTATGTGGTTACTTGCCTGAGAGGTCAGCGCAGCCTACTACACTCGTCCCCCTGGAATTGTAAGTCTTTTAAATGGTCATTTAATGCTTACAATTACATACATACAGGCAATGCACTAACACATACATACACAAGGTAGGTTCAACAACCATACAGCGCATAGCTTGTACAGGATCGTGGTCACGGCAACCAGTGTCATGGGGGTGATGAAAATGGGAAATATTGCGCCTAGAGCGGGACTCGAACCCACATCTCTTTGCACCCTGGGCCAGTGTGCTAACCATTACACCACCTAGGCTCCTTGATATTAACACACTACCCACGCCTACCTGTCTATGTGGTTACTTGCCTGAGAGGTCAGCGCAGCCTACTACAATACTATTAAAACTAACTATAAAAGAATCCACTTGAAGGGTAACCCATTTTAGAATTTGGGTTAAAGAAACCTTGATGAAAAATACCCAATTAAAGATACCTTGTTAAAAATACCTCTAATAATTTCTTGGAAGAGAAATCTCATTTAAGATACCTTGTCAAAAATGGCCACCAACGAATCTTAAAATCGAATCTGGCCTTACACCGTGAAGAAATGCCTGCATTGAGCTATTAATATGAAATAACTGATTTATATGTTCATTTTATCAGTGAAATAGTGGTTGTGGTGGTGTCTAGGCTGATAGCTTTTTCAACTTGGTGCATAGTCTGATATAGGGAATCCTCTAAGTTGGTGTAACACCTGTTTCTCTATAATCAAGTGGCAGCGTCAGGTGACATTGGCATAGATGTTTACACTAAATGTGTATCGGTTAGATTGTTGAGACTAGTAAGGATTCTCAGCTGTATGATAGGAACGTATGTGACGTAAACAATGATAGCTGAATTGTGTCATTGACATTGACAGCTTGTCAGCTTCAACTGTCACATATCACTGTCCCTCATCTTGTGACATCAGTAGTGGTGAACAGTTAACAATGTTGTGGCGCAATTAAATAGATGAGCCACACCTAGGTTCGCTTGTTGATCATGTAACATAATTTATGTATACTACGTTAGTATAAGGCAATTATGTGTAATCAGGTCAAATTTAGCTTTTAATCCTTTAATTCTAGTATAATGTGTTTCGTGCTGTTACATTGATTTAATGCGCTTATCTTGTTTTAGCCTAAATATCACTTAAGCGTCGTATAAATGGCATGTACAAGTAGAGTGTATAATGCATGTGTGTTGTCTGTTTTGACTTGCGTCCTAGCAGGTTTTGTATTCTCACTGAGGTGTCGCTGGAAATACAGCAATACCAGGGTTGCCAACCCTTAACAGTTTCGATATTAAATATGATTGGTGGAGACCCTTCATTGAAGCTGCACAGTTCAATGAAAGGATAAAAATGTAAAAACCCAAATATTTACCTAGATTTGATCATATCCAATGAATTTACTGGTGCATTTAATAAGCATTTGTTCAGACATAGAAGCTTATTTAATAGAACTGCTGAAGCCTATGGTGTGAGAATTTTGATGTATTTGCCCAAATTTATTTGGCATGTTTTCCCTTCAAATATCTAACAAATTAGCCATTTAAAACAAAAGTTACCTCAAAGTAAAATAAAATAGATTATATCGCTCAATTTAATGTATTTATCAACAAACAAACAAACAAAAATGGCAGAAAACTATCGGACTATGAAGTAAACTGGAAAGATCTAGAGCCTAGTTCAGTAACACATCTCCGCAAACATAAGCAATGGTGAAAGTTTGATGCCAAAACTACAATCGAAAATGCGAAAACCATGTAGGTAGTTTGTGATGGACCTTGATACACATTTTGATTTGAGCATATCGATTTGCGCCCTCGAATGTGAAGCTTATTGCCAGGACAACGAAACTAGTTCCTCCCGCAGTGTCCGAACGGGGCCTGGAAAGTCTTGAAAGATCTTGAACTTCATTTGCCCCATTTTAAGGCCTTGAAAAACTTTGAATTTAACCTATTTTGCGTAATTAGTCTTGAAAAGCCTTGAATTCCATTAGACTCATCACTGATCTAAATTAGTCTAAAATTGTCACTCGCCATTGTTTTCTCCTCCCCCCCCCCCCCTCCCCCCAGAAATCCAAATGAAAATAGTCTTCAATTCCTATCAACAACAGCCTTGAAAAGCCTTGAAATAGCCTTGAATTCCATTTGTAGTGGACTGGGCTGCTAAACCACCCTATAGGAAAAAAAAGCAGGATTGCTGGACTTTGTAAGAATCCCCATTTTAAGCAGTTTTAGATATTCCTCAATTCAATCAATTCTTTTATTTTAACTCTCTGCAAGGTATGTTTACAATACTCATCTTTCATAGCCTGCTATTTTTCGAGAGTAGACTTTGTGAATTCACGTAGATTAACAGATTTTAAACTTTGAATGGAGAGAACCTGTTGTGGTCACCATTTTGGAGGTATAATTCTTTTCCAGTTTAGCGGTTCGACATATTTACAGGTAGACCGCTCCCTGGAACTGACACCTTTCAAAGATGGTGGATTTATCTCATTAACTATATCGATTCAGATACTTTTAGTGTCATTATGCCGTGATATTATATGATATAGACACTCTACTGAGTATTATATGCAAGAAAAAGATATCAAGGTATAGTTGCGATAGTTACTTCCACGGCCCAACACTCTGTGGACAGGGCTGCTAAACTATCCCATCATGAGAGTCAAATTGCTGGACACTTACATCAATCTAATTATATTGTTCACATGCTTATTTTTCATAGTCCGCTACTTCTGGAGCCACAATTGATGAAATGATCCAGAGCTGCCAACCATTACGATTTATGCGGGGTCATTACGGTTTTCTATCCTTCGTTACGCCATTGCACCCATATGCTGAAACATTACGGTAAATCCGTTTTTATCAACACTTATATATTATATATTATATACTATATACATATATATTTATATATACATATATGTGTAATATATATGTATATATAAGACACACACATATGCATTACATATGTGAGTGACTAAATGCTTATATGGATATGTCGTTGAGGGTGTTTTTGCAAATGATGGGGAAACATGATGACTAAAGCCGGCAGCAAACCCACACTTCCGTCATTCAGGGGTTAGGGTCTTAACAATTTTGCTCGCTAGGCCACAAATTCCAAGTGGAAATGTGCTATGTGTGCAGTGTGTAACGATTCACTCAATATGTCACAATTCTCGTGAAAAGAATTACGCTTTCCCATTTTTATATGTTGGCAGCTATGGCAATCATGACTTTAATCAATTGACTTTAAAAGTTGAATAGAGATAATCCAATGGCCACTATCTTCGGAGTAGCTTTCTCTTCAGGTTCATCAACGATATGCTAATAATATTAATATAGATCAACCAACACTACTAGCTGCAACCAAACCTTTCACAGGGTGCTTGCCAAAGCAGTTTTTGCTTGGATTTAAGCAGTCATTGTTCACCCTAGATAAACGATTCACCTCTACCCAGAGTAGAGGTGAATGAAAACTGGTTTACTAGGAATTAACTGTAAAGGGGGTGGTTCCAGTGCGCAGTGTTTATCTAAATTGGGACTGAGTTGGTGAAATGGGAGAGAATGCACAAAGACAAGATGGCGACCACAGAAAGGTTTCGATTCGAATTTTAATGTAAATTAATCTACATGAATTCTTCATTCAAGAATAGCGGGTAAATATAAAAAAAAGTATTTGAAGAATATATTTTGCTTCTTAGATTAAGAATTGATGTGGTAATTTCGTTTACCTAGCCATCCGACAGTTTTTCTAATGGGTTCTTCAGCAGCCTTGTCTCAGGAGACTGCTGCAGGAGTAATTATGTTTACCCCTACTGGAGATGAATATGTTATATGGTTGTAGCTACCTTAAATTGATTTATAGGAAGGAGTCTCAAGCCTCAAACTAAGTTTGTTTGAATTAGATATTCACCAAAGGCTTGTGCATGGATTTAGTTAGTGTTTAATAATACTATTACTAGTCGTTGGTTCATCTAAACTAACACACTCCCTGGTCTTCTAGTTACACCCACAGCCCTGTAGTGTGTACTTGAGGTTAATATTTTATATATGGTCTCCTAGATAAATACACACCCTTTCACAGGACTTTGGGAGTAGCCAAAGTTGCATGGCCCGAAGAAACATAACTTTGTCAAAATCAAAACACTTACCTACATTGGATCCTTTATCTCCAACTTAGCTACTGGTGTATTAAATAATAATTTGGGACAGCATAGAATGAAAAATCAGTGAATTTATGATACCATCCCCCTGGACTCCTACTTTGAGAAAGCCATTAAGCAGGGACACTGCTAACAAATTAGATCAGTCTTGTGACCTCATTAGCTAAGTACCATGTGTAGCTTAGACAGGTTCCTGGAGGCTACCTACATTAGTAGGTCAGCCTTCATCACATGACCATTGCGAGATTGAGATCTGGGTCATAACTACAGGATTTTTCGCAAGCTTGTCGAAATTAGTTTGGGTTTTTGAGATCAAATTGTGCCAAAATTAAGCATTTTTCATCAATGTTGCTCCAGACTAATTAATAGTATATTACTATTGTCAATGTGATATATTTATCTAGAAAATAAGGGAAAAAAATCAACAGCCATCGAACTATGCAACTTCAAAAAGAAGAAAGCAAGCCATCTAAACCTTGAAAGTTCCCGTTTCTACATTATCATTAATTCAGATTTTGTTTTTATAATTTGGATTAGTTTGAAATTGACATTGCTTGAAGTAACTGTCAATCACTTAATCACACACTGTGCCGTCACAACTCAAAGGCTGGAAGAGGTATCATTGCAAGTGGGCAGTTAATCCTGGATCTGATCATCATGAATCATATTTTGGTACATCACATAATGAGTAAGACGTCCAACGTGTCATATGAAACTGGTTTAACCCTTTGGGGCCAAGTGCGCCTGCAAGTTCCACGCGCTTACAGCTCGGGTGTGCCTGTGGTTGAATTGCATTTCTAGAAATGGGTTTCCTAAAAGTTTGTAGATACAGTGCTACCCAATTGCAGGTGCATCCAGGTGCTCCCGGACTGTAAGCGTGCGAAACAATGGGCGCTCCCAGCCCCAAAGGGTTAAAGGTTGCGTGTTTCTATAGCCCGATGTCTGATGGGCTTTTCCTGTTTCTCAAGATGCTACCCTCACTGTGTTCTTGTGCCACCCAAGAACTGCTCTTGTCTCCAGTTTATCAAATTAAATTGTGGATGAACAAATATATATATATTTGGGGAAAAAACAACATATTGATCATATTACTACACAAATGTTATGGGAAATTTCTAAATGAAATTTCTGACAAATCGAAAAGTTGAGTTATGGCTTGTTAACTCAGTTCATGTCATATTGGTGGAATGTATTGTAAAGTTGAATCTCTGTTCACGTGACACTGTTTGCTACATTCAAGTATACTTTTGAACAGCCCCATTATCACTAATCAACAAGATCAAATACAACTAATTAAATAAAGTAAGCACATATTTAATCTATTTTCTAACAAATTTGTATGTGATCTATATTCCAAAGTAATATCACAGGAACTCTGGAGCATTGTGGATTGTATTTTTGCCGATAATGACTGACGTCTGGCAGTAGAAGGATATATATTTTTATAGCCATTGTGGTAATAGCAACATTTATGTCAATGCCTCGCTAACTAACTATCTCTGGTCAACATCTGCAGCCTCAGAGAAAGGAGTAATCAGTGCAGCGAAGATGTCTCGTATTAAGAATTACTCAACTGCAACTTCTTACTGCAGATGACACCCAAAGCCTTCTTTGCCGACCATCTTTACTAGAGCCTCCTTTGTGTCTTTCACCACCAAGTGGAATCCTGGAGCTGCGAAGCCTTAGACAACTTTGAAGACCCTTAAGGTCCTGTATATCGAGAAATAAACCTGTGCTGTTCAAAGAGATGTTGTGTCTTCTCTTCTCCGTTTAGAGCACGTACGTTTCTTTTTGTGACAAGTTTTTTTATTCTGCCCATAACGTATAAGCTCCCGTGAGGGTGCTTGTTTTCAACGCTGGACAGCTGTGATTCTGGATTGGTCTGGTCCCGCACTCAGGAGTCTTTACCTGATCTTTCTCGGGCCAACCTTTGCGGTTTTGGGTGTTAGTAGTTTCTATATTAGTTTTTTTTTAATTTTCAAGTTTTTTCCTAACTTGTATATGATAACTTAGCTTACTATGTACATCTACGCAGATGACATACAGGCCTGTGGGAGAGGATCCCATCCCATTGTGGTTTGTTACAGCATCCAGCTGATTCGGTAGAGCACATGCTTCCTGTGCGGAAGGAAGGTCGGGGAATTTGAAAAACTGGTCGTTGAGTTAAACCGATGACTTACACAAGTTTATGCTTGTTGCTACCTAGCCTGGCACTCGGCATTAATAGAATAGGGCAAGGACTGGTTAGCTCAGTGTCAGGATAATGTAACTGAGTGGGAAATCAGATCATGGTGCCAGTAAGTGGCCTGGTTTCCCAGTGGAGAATCACTATAAAGTCACCATGAGTGCGTACTGTCACAAGTCGGGAAACCATCCTGATGTGACCACAGATGTTGCCAGGGTGTAAAACTCCAACAAGCAATAGTAACATCCGTGGTTCAGGTGCCATCTTTGCCAATTCCCAAACCTGGTGAAGACCACAGCTTCCAGACTGTAACCCTTATAACTAGCATCTGTGAAATCATGGCAATTATTCTGAATATTCGGCCCCTCTAGGTACTGGAACCGGAAGATGGTCTATCCAATCTCCAATGTAGCTTCGAACTAGTCGCCATGAGTCGGTACCCGTCCTGATATGACCTTAGATGTTGCCAGGAAGTAAAATTCCAACAATCAAACTAGGCCACAGCACCCATCATGGCCTTTGGTCAATCTAAAGAATTTCATAAAAGATGACACATTTTGGCCATTTCTTTCTGCTTTACAACCCAACATGGCATTGTGAAAGATCTCCATCCAATTGTGGAGAAGTTCATTTCATGAAATGAATTCTTTAGCGACAGTCGTGATATAAGGTCCACTTGTGCTGGATGCCAGGCCGTGACGGCATCCGAGGAAATGATCGAGCTGCGAAAAGGGCTCTGAATACCGACATTGCACAATGTCGGATCTCCCACTGTAATCTCAGGGCACTCATATACCAGCGAACATGAGTGACCTGTCTGTAGCGTGGGCCGTGACTTTAAAATTGGTACTTGTCGCTTCCTAGCCTGGCGCTCAGCATTAATAGGATATGGGCAAGGACTGGTTAGCTCAGTGTCAGGTGCCGGTGGCCTGATTTCCCAGTGGGGCAGCACTATAAAGTCGCCATGAGTGTGCACTGTCACAAGTCGGTACCCATCCTGATATGACCTTAGATGTTGCTAGGATGTAAAACAACAAACAACAAACAATCCACAAGGTTTTTGTTGGGGGGGGGGGGGGCAGTAGGCCTGTAGATAGTCCTTAGCTGCTGCGGCCTAGGTAGATAAAAGATTCACCCGCTGCTCTTGTGGGTATGCATTTTTGCTAAAGGGGAAAACAGCTGGGATAAATAATATCACGAAATAAATATTAACACCTTCTCACCGTTGCATTCACAAATAATTACAAAAATAAATTAAAAACATCACAGGAATTAATTACAAACCAAATGGAATGAAACGAAATATAAAATACGCAACAAAACACAGCGATGGCCAATGTGGGGATCGAACCCACGACATTCGCGTTATTAGCACGACGCTCTAACCAACTGAGCTAACCGGCCGCTGAGACGTGGAGCCGCACTCGGCATACTGTACTCTGTTCTATTAATAGATCTAGGTCTCAATGGCCGTTGGTGGCGCTTTGGTTTGTGCATCGCAGAACAACCTGCGTTAGGTGGAGCCCCGTATCTACTACATATAAGCCACTGCCCTGGCAAGTTTGGTTGCTTGTTAACTAATCTTGTCGAATTTCAGTTCTCCCCGTTGACGTATGGTGGCGTGTTGTTGCGGCCGACCCTGTGGCGCCATCTATGGAAAAGGACGGAACTAGGCTGGCTGTCTTGAGGCAGTGACAACGTTTACTTATATTCAATTATAAATCATTTGAAGCTGCATAGTCCGATGAAGCATTAAATGTTCAAAACCAAAACAATTATCTAGAATTTATTCTACATATCTACCTTCGATAGTGATGAACTTATCAAGCATTTGTTGCCGCATTGAAGGGTCAATTTAATAGAACATGTACTGCTGAAGTAGTATATGGTGTCAGTCTGGCATGCTTGCCAAAACTAATTTGATATATTTGCACTTAAAATATCTCAAAACTTAGCCATTTATAATCAAATTTATTTCAAACTAGTAAGGTAGATTGTAACAATCAATTTAACACATTTATCTCAGAAAAATGGCAAAAACTCAAAACCATCGGACTATGCAACTTTCAGCCACTTGGCGTTACTTTCTTTCTTCTATTTTTAGTTCAAGTTGTTTTATAACATGTCAGTGCCGATGAACTGATCTTCCAGTTCTAATGACAAATACAGCTACACACTAAACACAAGTATGACAATATATATGGACAATTACAGCCATGTATAGACAATTACAGCCATAGGCCATATGGTTGAATAAATCCGCCATCTTGATTTTCATTCGAATTGGCATTTAAAGTACAGAAGTATAATTAAATCTCTTACAAACATAAAATACAATAATATGTTTCAAATCAGCAAGGGATATCTTAGTTGACCAGGTACTTGGCAAAGTATTTCATACATTGTAATCTAAGTGTACAATAGATGATTTAGACCAAAAACAATATAAAATGGGTCCGAATGGGTTGAGTAATACTTCTCATTAGATAACAGATTCACCTCGTACTTGCAGTACAGCCACAGGGGTGAACGACAACGTAATCCAAATCCGGGCGAAAAGAGCTTTAGTATGGAAAAGGAAGTGGAATCCCTGGTTCCAGTATCAAATGGCTACCTATATCAGCACAGAGTTGGTGAACTGAGCGAGAATGCAAAGAGACAAGATGGGTGCGATAAAACGCCGTCAATTTCACTTTTGAAGTGTGTTTAAGTATATGTTTTATTATATTTTTCAAATCGGAAGTAGCGGGGAAATATGAACATGTATGTGAATAATATATTCTGCTTCTTAAATTAAGAATTTATCTGCTCAGTTCATTTCCCCAGCATATCGCAATTCTTCGCCAGCTTTTATATAAGGTTGTTTTTCACCCCTACTACAAGTACGGGTTGATCTTTTATCTAGCTTCCCACGTGACAGGACATGGCGGTTTAAAACTGACTGAGTGAAACTAATTAATTAAACAATTATACTTGTCGCCACCTTGCCCTTGCTCCTTGCCCTACCCTGGTAATGTTGAATGACAGGCTAGGTCGCGACAAGTATACATTTTCACTTTTTTTTTCTTTCTTGAAGATTTATACTGCCTATCATGGATAAGTCTGAATAGACTTGTTTTCACCATTAGACAGTTTGTCGATAGAAACCCCAAGCCTACACTTTTACCGACCCAATGGATTTTTAACCTCCCACACCACATAGACATGGTATGAGAGCAACTGGCCTTTGATGACACTGTAAGTTATACACAGCGGTGGAAATCCAAATTGGCAGTGGGGGGCACGGGGAATTGAACCGCCACCTTTCAGATTAGGAGTCTGACCTAGTAAAATGTCAGACACTCTAACCACTCCGCCACAGAGAACACCACGTAGGTTTGACTCAACCCGGGTTTTGAACTCATTTGGCCATCCCACCTGGTTACTACCAGAATTGGATAATGCTCAATTTGTGGATAACGTGACTTAAAGGGATATCAACTCATGGTGTCATTGCCAATGAGGCAGCACTATAAAGTCGCCATCAGAGTGCACTGTTACTAGTGACTAGTCTGCACTCGTCCTGATATGACCTCAGATGTTACTACTACTAGCGATGAGGCAAACATCTAAATCAATTAATCTATCTTGATACAACAAATTTTAAATTATAAGAATGCAACATTTTGTGTTTAGTTTTTTTGAGTCCGTATTTTTATGGATCGCGAATCACCTGACCTTCACCTTCGTTTTGCATCCCATCATTTTTCTTTTACTTCGCAGAGCAGTCTAACCGTGCGCTACACGGGCTACACTGGTCCTCAGCTGAGTGGCGCTGTAATCGATAAGGATGACGCGGAGTGGCCTAGTGTTCCAGTGGCGGGGCAGGGACGTGGTGGAGGGGCGGGGTAGAGAGGAGGGGCGAGGGAGGCGGGGCGGGGCGGGCAGCAGGAGGCTGGTAGATAGATACGGGACCACTGACGCGCACGCGCAGACAGACAGGCAACGCCTCCACATGCTACTGGAGCAGCCAGGTCTGCGTTACCGCCCATGGAGGAGAAGTCACACCATCCCTGGCAGTAGGGGTCAGGTCGGACACCTGGCACTGGAGGAATACGTGAGGATGCTTGGAGGTGGTGGAGACACCGAGCTGGAGACATCGCACCCACTGGAGGACACCAGGCAGGTAAGGGGGAGGGTGTGTGTGTGTGGGGAAGAGGCGTGTCTCGATGGGGTTGAGGTGTAGGAGGGGGAGGGGGGGAGGGGGGAGGGGGGAGGGGGAGGGAGGCAATGCAGGAATGGGGGCTTGGAGAGGGTGCCGGCTTTCTGTGGAAGGTGGAGCAGTGGGAGGTATGGAATAGAAGGTAAGGAATAGAAGGTGCCCCAGTGGAAGGTAGGGAGTAGAGGGTGTAATAGTGGAAGGTAGGGAATGGAAGGTGTAGTAGTGGAAGGTAGGGAATGGAAGGTGTAGTAGTGGAAGGTAGGGAATGGAAGGTGCAGCAGTGGAAGGTAGGGAATGGAAGGTGTAGTAGTGGAAGGTAGGGAATGGAAGGTGTAGTAGTGGAAGGTAGGGAATGGAAGGTGTAGTAGTGGAAGGTAGGGAATGGAAGGTGTAGTAGTGGAAGGTAGGGAATGGAAGGTGCAGCAGTGGAAGGTAGGGAATGGAAGGTGTAGTAGTGGAAGGTAGGGAATGGAAGGTGTAGTAGTGGAAGGTAGGGAATGGAAGGTGTAGTAGTGGAAGGTAGGGAATGGAAGGTGTAGTAGTGGAAGGTAGGGAATGGAAGGTGTAGCAGTAGAAGGTAGGCATTGACAAAATATGTTCGTACCCACGTTGATTTTTATTGTGTTGAAGATTTTTAATATTATAAAATTATCGTTAACCCTCTCAGCCCTGAAGAGATTTCAATAGTTAAATCCCTGAATGTTGACTGAATTGTTGAAAAATCTGAATATGTGATGGTAGTAGAATTAAATTGATATATCTTAAACCCATTGAAAATCAAGTTGATTTTATATGAAAGTAAATTGATTTCTTTTTCAAATAATACTGAATTTAGTCTCCTTGGTATTACTGGTTATGAAATGTGATATGTGATATGGCCGAATGCGCATTCAGATGCTCCTGGCCTATAAGCACATGTAACTTGCGGGTGGATTTGGACACTCCTGTCCTTAAAGGCTTAACAAAAAGTGTAAATAACTCTACCAACGATGGCTGTAAGACCAGTGTCTCGGCACTGAACAAATACTTTGGTCAGAGGAAAAATATATTTCCCAAAAAGAAAGGGGGAAAAAAGTACAAATGGGAATGAAAGAATGTCATGTGAAGATGTTGACTGCCAACAAAAGGCATTTAGAAAATCTGGTCACCTGATCATAGCTTGTGTTCTTTACATGAGTATTCGTTATAGCCCAACAAAATATTAATATTTTAGAAATATTACCTGCATTGCACTTCAAAGTTCTGGGAGTAGCCATCGGACACTCAGTGTAATGGTCCTGGACAGATCATTCCACACCTACTCATTTGGCGGTAGGCGGTAGGCCATTCTGTGACGTCATGCAGGGAAGGGAGATATGGTTATAAGGCACACTAAAAGGGCTTCAAATTGATCATTAATCAACATAAGATTTGTGATATTTTTCTGGGGGAACTCTATTGCAAGGAACTACTTCTGAATAACTTTCGCTATAATTAGTGATTCATGAGTCTAAAGCTTGTTTTATTTCTATTTGATAGAAAACACGTGTGTAAACATTTCCCAGCCTACGTCACTCGAACAGCTAAGTATGATCATTAGGGCCAAATGACCTTCACGCCTTGATCATGGGTGCCTTCAGCCTTAATGAGGCCTTAAGTAACACAGAATAGGTAGATTCACGTTATACAAACCATAAATAGTCATATCCCAATATAATATTAATAATTGTGAATAAGTCTAGATGTATTGGTGGTGTCCCTTTAAGGTGGTGGTAAATGATGAGATGGGATTGCCGGTGATGGGGTCGGGGTATAATAACAGTGATGCTCGGCCGCGTTGAGCACCCCATGCTACTACAATACTCTTCCCCTTCATATCACCTGTGATGCAGTCATACTAAACCAATAGTATCAACGTATCAACCAACACTAATCAATACTAAGGAAGAAAGGGAGACAAGTCACACAGATAGACAGTGAGGGTGTTGTGCTTTATTGACACCAACGCCTGCTCACCTACCAGTGACCCATCAACCTAACCCCTCACCTTCTACTGTCCACACTATGTCTCATTATCAACTTAGCCTGTATACTGAAAGCAGTGCCTACAGCCCATGGGACAGGAGTCCTTTGGCTGTGTATACACTCAATTTGAATAGGTGAATTTGGCTAGCATCAGACAGAGTGTCTGGGGTTCCTGCTCAAGAGTAGGTCTGTCTCACTCAAGAGCCAGGAGTAGAGTGATCCCTCTCCAGAGTATCTGGAGAAGTTTCTTGAATAATTAATTAGAATGAGACCTGTGTGGCCATTATAGGCCAAGGGGGGTCAGGTGACTGGATTTCCCACAGACAGCCAATCAGACACTCCCCTATAGATTGGTCAGTGCAATGCCCTAATATGGGGGAGTTGCCACCCCAAAACCAGCCTGCAGGGTGTGGCTCTAAGGAATGTAGTATGGCTGGTGTGCTTGGCCCTGGGTCCGGTAGGGGCAGATAGTTGCATACAGTTACAATTAGATATATATATGTATATACCAAAAATGTCCTTTTTCTCCAATTGCATTCTTTATGAATACATAGAGGAACATTTCATCAACCTTGAACTGCTTCATATATAAGAACATCTCTTCATTAACTTTAGGCATCATGCATGAAAATATATCTCACATAGTTTATATCATGTCATCATAGGAGTGGGGGCACCATTGCTTTTAGATTACATAACCTTCTCCCCACTCCAAAGCCCAAGAATAATAATGCTCTCTGTCAATATATAATTCTTCACGAAAATCCGTATATTTTTACAGGGGGATGGCACTTGCTGATGAGTGAGAATATGTCTGTAGAGAAAAGGCAACATGAAAGGGTTAGGGTCGGGGGATTAGAGTTAGGGGTTAGGGTTACAATCACAGTAAAGATGTACAAGAATACCTAGTAGGGGGTGGGAGAGTCCGTGGGTGGAGGGGGGGGGGGTGGGGGAGACTGTGAAGGGGGTTGATGAAAAGAGACAGGAAGCAGGTGGGGAAGGGAATTGTGGGAAGAGGAGTGATTGCAGCAGCCAGGCAGGGCTCGAGCTTCTCCTTTCCCAGGAGTTGCTATTGATTCGGACCGGGTACCAGTGACGGAGCATTGCACGCCGGGAGGAGGAGGAGGAGGGGGGGGGGGGCTGAGGTGGGTCAGCACACACTGGCGTCTGAGTCAGTGGGTGGTGCATGTTCTTAGCGTGCTGCAGACTGCCTGGCGGGGCGGTGGCTATGTAGATTTCACAGCGCTGCACTGTTGGCTGTTCCCCGCCGGTTATGCAGATTAAACTGCTCGGCAGGTTGATGCATCGAATTCACCATCCCTCACAATGCAGTAGACTACCTGACCAGCTGCTGTATGTGTATGTGTATGAGACTGTCTCAAAAGGTGCTAAGCAATATGGGACAAAACTGTGTCCATTGTAACGATTAACATACTATCTACTTATGCATTTGCTCAGGATAAACTGATTTGTTTTTTACATGGTGTTTCATAATCCCAAATAGAATACATATTGATTTGAAGCAAATGTCCTTGTGTTTTCAGTGTAACCGTTTCTGTGCTGTTTTGTATCAATCGTTACAATGGACAAAAAAAACGAAGAGTTATCACCTTTTGAGACAGGCTCGTATATATATTATATATGCGGATGTATATATGCATATGTAGATTTCCATGTGCTCACAATACTGTGGGACTGCCTGTACGGAAATATGTAGATTTCACTGTGTGCAACAGTGCCGTAGGACTGCCTGAGCAGAGCAGCTCATTTGTACATTTCATCATGTAATCACAGCGCTGTGGACACTGCAGTGTAGATTTCACCGGGGTGCTCACAGTGCTGTAGCCCACCTCTGCCCGGGCAGGCTGCTGTGTAGATTTCAGTGCAGGCCTTGCCCGACTCAGCTGGTCACGTGCTCAGCGCGCGTTCATATGAGCAGCTCTCCTCATTAACACACTACCGAGTCAGTCAGCCCCACGACCCATGAATAAGTCAGCAAAGCCGCGCACACAAACACGCGCACAAACACGCAGTCACGCACACACACGTGCACACAGACACACGCATGCATGCATGTATACATGTAGGCACACATATGCACACACATACACACGTTTACATGCGCACATACACACCCACAGACACACACGAGTGCACACACACGCACACACATACATGCGTGCACACATACACACGTGCACACACGCACACTCACACACGCCTACACATACACATGCGCGTGCATACCCAGACACACACGTGCACACACGCACACTCACACACGCATACACATACACATGCATGTGCATACCCAGACACACACATGCACACATGCACACTCACACACGCATACACACGCGCGCACACACACGTGCACACACAGACACACATACACACACTCACACACACACACATGCCGCCTCCCGGTGTTTGTTAATGAGCACTTACAGGAAGGGCTTCCCCCATTCACCTGAGCCTCTCTTTGGGGAGTAGCTCGGCCACTGAGCAATGCGCAGGCGCAGAGTCCTAATGCGCGAATATATAGCGAATATGTAGCGATATAGCGAATGGTAGACAGGAAGTGTAAACACTTATTTGTCTCTCATTTTTGTTGTTGTTGGTACATTAGTTGTCCCGAGCAGGGGAAATCCCAGTCACAGACGACTGGTCTTCCCCACTCCACTGCTGGTCGATAGAAAGCCCGAGCCTACACTTTTACCGACCCAAGGGATTTTTAACCTCCCACACCACATAGACATGGTATAAGAGCAACCGGCCTTTGATGTCGCTGTAAGTTATACACAGCGGTGGAAATCCAAATTGGCAGAGCTGGGGGCACGGGGAATCGAACCGCCGACCCTCAGATTAGGAGTCTGACCTAGAAAAAAGTCAGACACTCTAACCACTCCGCCACAGAGAACGTGGCGCAAGGGGGCGTCTGCAAAGTAGGTCATAGTGGCGATGTGGGCGGGCGCCTGATGGGTCATATTGTGCAGTTTGTTTAGTTGTGATGTCAGCGAGGGTAAATAAATTCATCAACAAAATAAATGTTCCCTGTAACTTGTAAGGATCTGTATTGGTTGATATCACAACAAACGGGTCAGATTCACCCTAATGTTGTGAGTCCATGGCAACCAGATTAGACCACTGTTAGAGCGCAAAATTTAACAAACGAAAAAACAAAAAAAGCCAAAGAAAACCAACAAGAATAACAAAAAAAACACCTACACCTGCTGGGCAATAACTCGAGCCATCGATCGTCAGCGTGAGAGGTTAGTGAGCTTCACCAGAGGCAATATTCGCACACTGCACCACCCCTCAGACAAACAGGTGGTAGAGCATTGCTGCAGCCACTGGCAGTGTGAGCTGGTGATAGTTGCTCACTGGGTGTTTCTCAGTGCTTCACCGGCTGGAGGTGAAATAATCAATACCCGCCCGGCCTTCAGCAATCTATTATTGTCAGCAGACTTCTTCGAATAAGTCATTTGCAATGCGCAAATCATACCGGAAGGCAAGTAAACCTTTGCTGCGCAGCTCTTCCTATATGAGAAAGCCTGCTTGTCAAATTAAAACTCTCACTGAGACAAATCCAAATCTGTAAACCTCATATGGATATTAACTGGAAATGAAATGCGTTTTTTTCTTGTAATTCAAGTGAAATAAATGTTGCCTTAAATATACTGACTTAAATCTTGTTATACTTGTCATGACATATGTCGCCTAGCGCTTGAGATCAGTAGGATAGGACAAGGAGGAGTGCAATGAGGAAGACCATTTGGCCGTGATTGAAATTTCATCGGCTTAATCAAGCTAATGTGAGCAAATAATAGTAGAACAAGTGGAATTGATTGAGTTTTTCTTCTTAGTAAGAACTACGATCAATATCCAAAAGCTAATGGGCTCTTTCACCCGAGTCGAAACAAAAGACTTACAAAATTGGCACTTGTCGCTGTCTTGTCTAACGATAATAATTACTAGGATAAGGCAATGACCGGATAGTTCAGAGTCAGGATAATTGATATGAATGAGTGGGATATCGGGTCAGGGTGCCAGTGATGTTTTATCCTAGTGGCGGCAGCACTATAAAACCACCATGAGGTATGTAGGGTCGCATGTCGGCACCCGCCCTGAGATGAACTCAGATGTTGCTAAGAGACGTAAATTGTTAATCAATCACACAACCAAGACATGTATTGGAATTCATTTCACATTCGTAAGAAGAAGAATTGGCAGGGCATGACTGACATCAGAGAGACTGAAAGGCGGCTTGTGATGGGTGAGCCTGAGCAGTGTAAAGGCCCTGTTACACCTCACCAGATTGAGGTACCGGACAGAAACCGGACACCGGTGAAATACGGCAATGTACGGTTTATATATGGTACTCATCCGGCGTGTCCGTTCTCTCTCCAATGGTGTCCAGTGTGTACGGTAGCAAGTTTTGAACATGCACAAAACTTGTACCGGACACAACTGGACTGACATGTACGGTTGGTGTCCAGTTTAAGACCATTTAGTCCGTTTTGTCCGTTTCATGTCCGGTACCCATCCGTTACGTCTTCGGTTTGCTTCCTGCAGTGTCCGTTGATGGTGTTGTGGGAATTCGGTCAGTAGATTAAGCTCAATATTTAAGCTTTATCAGAGGGAAACACATAGTAGTCTAGTACATAAATATTGAGATGTAATTTACAGTATTGAAGGTTATGTTGATATGCTTTTAACTTTTATTTTTCTATTTATTATTTCTATGGTATAAGCAATGTATCTGTGTTATTTTTAAATGGGGAAAGCACCTCATAAGTATTGTACTTCTGCTTTCTCCTTTTTCATGTGAAAAAATTACTGATATTTTTTATTTTATATTTTTTATATATTTTTTTTTATTGAGGCTGTATTTATACTGTCCATAGCATATAAGCCCAGGTACCCAGGCTTGTTTTCAATGCTGGCCAGTTGTAGTGTTGGTGTTATCTTACCACACAGTGGCTGCTGATAAGGTATTTGTTTGCCTGCATTTCAGTAGCAGATAGATAATTGGTTAGTATGGTTAATAGCCTATGTTAGTTTTTTTGGATTTTCTTGGTATCTATGTATTTATTTTTTCTACTCTTATTACTAGACTAGCCTACTCCTATTTACATATCATAGGCTTGTACGTAGCTGTGTTGTGTGTTATCTGGCTACTTTTGGCATGGTTACCTTCCATTGGGCGTCCCGCTGGTGGGCCGTGACATATCACATGCCCCTTTGGAGTGCAGCTTAGTGGGGGTTTCCTAGCCTTATTTTGCACAGATATTTTTTGTAAGTTTTTAGGTCAGGAATTTGTCGTATAAATATCAACTTGTGTGTACATTGATCATATGGAAATAAATATTTTATTATTATTATTATTATTATGTTTTCGGCGCATCCGTGATCATTCCGGTACGTCCGTTTGACATTCGGTTATCGTCCGGTTATCGTCCGGTGGCTATCCGTTCATGTCCGTTTCATGTCCGTTCGTCCAGCGTCCGTTGACGTGATAGCGTAACATTTCGACACATTTGGATACATTTTGACACTGGACACCATTGGACTAGACAATTCTTTGTCCGGTTTATGTCGTTGCTCAATCCAGTAAGGTGTGACAGGCGCTTAAGGCCAGTGTAGCGGTATGAAACAACCCGCTCTGATTTTTACCTCTCAGCAATAATATACTTAAACAAACCTGTCGGGGGGGGGGGGGTGGTAGCAAAGGGAGGCGGGGAGATATACTGGAATATAGCTTCCTCTGGAGGCAAAAATATGTCAGTATCATATTTCCCCATCCAGACTAAAACGCTCCCCCTACTGTGGCTACTAAACTCGAATGATCTCCACAGGACAACGATACCGGGTTTTTCTTGTTTATATTAACCAAATATATGCATGGAGAGTGCTTGAGTTGTAAAGGGAGACCTTACTTCCCAGTGTTACATCATCATGATAAATCGCAAACAAAACACGCATAACAAATTATATATTTTTAAAACCCATATTGCAATATTATACTGAGTCGGAGGGAAGTATTATTCCGGGATAAGAAAGATTCTTTCCACCCCCCCCCCCTACGCAATGTTTCTTTTACATTAGTTGATTAAGCAGAGGATATTTCAGGTATAGTCTTCCTCATTCTCATGCCCTATCCTAGTAATCCCAAGTGCCAGACTCGGTAGCGACAAGCATCAATTTGTAAGTCACTGGTTTGACTCGACCAGCCTCCGAATCCCACGACTTGCCAAAGCGGGAGATGGATGCTCAACCCATTTGGCTATCCCGTCAGGTATAATATATTGCACTGGGGGAAAAAACTATTCCGCAGGCAATTTTATTCCCTTACACCAGGAATCTGGTTGTGGGTGCGTGTGTGGGTGCGTGTGTGGGTGCGTGTGTGGGTGCGTGTGTGGGTGCGTGTGTGGGTGCGTGTGGGGGTTTGAAAGCAGCCATGTCTGTCTGCATTGCTGGCACACCCAGACTACTCTATCAATGCGAGAGCCATTTTGCTATCCTGTCTCCCCGCCTGTTGCCAGTGGTTGCTGGTCTCAGTTTATTTACCCTGTTCCCACCTTTCTATATCTATGCTAATTGCAATTGTCCTGTAGTAGTATTAGTACAATGGCCTGTGATAACTTTAATTGTCTTATTATCACCATCTGTTCTGATGACGGATGCAATGACCCACCTCCAATTTCATATTCTTGTGGAACTTGTTCTCCTTTTCTTCTTCTTCTCCTTCTTCCTCCTACTCCTCCTTCCCCTCCCTTTCCTTCTCCCTCTTCCTCCCTCTCCTTCTCCCTCTTCCTCCCTCTCCCCCTCCTCCTCTTCCTCCTTGTCTTTTCTTCTTCTCCTTCTTCTTCCTCCTACTCCTCCTTCCCCTCCCTCTCCTTCTCCCTCTTCCTCCCTCTCCTTCTCCCTCTTCCTCCCTCTCCCCCTCCCTCCTCCTCTTCCTCCTTGTCTTTCTTCTTATTCTTCTTTTTACCCCATTCTATTTGCGTAATTACCCTATCTGCATGAACTTCTAGATTTGATTCTACATATCTTAACTTAGATACTCATGCACTTATTGAACATTTGTTGACACATAGAAGGGAATACTGAGGCAATTGAATAGAACCTGTTACTGCAGAAGCCTATGGCGTGCTTGCCGAAACTAATTTTGCATGTCTGCGCTTCAAATATCTCAAAAGTTAGCCATTTTAAATAAACAATAAAGTAACATCAAACTAAAGTAAGGTAGATTATAACCGTCAGCCTAATATATTTATCTCAGCAAATGACAGAAACTCAAAACCATCGGACTATGCCACTTTAATTACCCTCTTCTTGCTGCCCATGGTGTGGTGAGTGTAATTACCCTATTCCTAATGACCGTGGTGTGGTGAGTGTAATTACCATATTCCTAATGACCGTGGTGTGGTGAGTGTAATTACCCTATTCCTAACACCAGACTATGCCACTTTAATTACCCTCTTCTTGCTGCCCGTGGTGTGGTGAGTGTAATTACCCTATTCCTAACACCAGACTATGCCACTTTAATTACCCTCTTCTTGCTGCCCATGGTGTGGTGAGTGTAATTACCATATTCCTAATGCCAGACTATGCCACTTTAATTACCCTCTTCTTGCTGCCCGTGGTGTGGTGAGTGTAATTACCATATTCCTAACACCAGACTATGTCACTTTAATTACCCTCTTTTTGCTGCCCGTGGTGTGGTGAGTGTAATTACCATATTCCTAATCACCGTGGTGTGGTGAGTGTAGTTACCCTATTCCTAACACCAGACTATGCCACTTTAATTACCCTCTTTTTGCTGCCCGTGGTGTGGTGAGTGTAATTACCATATTCCTAACACCAGACTATGCCACTTTAATTACCCTCTTCTTGCTGCCCGTGGTGTGGTGAGTGTAATTACCCTATTCCTAACACCAGACTATGTCACTTTAATTACCCTCTTTTTGCTGCCCGTGGTGTGGTGAGTGTAATTACCATATTCCTAATCACCGTGGTGTGGTGAGTGTAGTTACCCTATTCCTAACACCAGACTATGCCACTTTAATTACCCTCTTTTTGCTGCCCGTGGTGTGGTGAGTGTAATTACCATATTCCTAATCACCGTGGTGTGGTGAGTGTAATTACCATATTCCTAACACCAGACTATGTCACTTTAATTACCCTCTTCTTGCTGCCCGTGGTTTAGTGAGTGTAATTACCCTATTCCTAACACGAGACTATGCCACTTTAATTACCCTCTTCTTGCTTCCCGTGTGTGGTGAGTGTATTACCATATTCTAACACCAGACTATGCACTTAATGCCCTTCTTGCTTCCCGTGGTGTGGTGAGTGTAATTACCATATTCCTAACACCAGACTATGTCACTTTAATTACCCTCTTCTTGCTGCCCGTGGTGTGGTGAGTGTAATTACCATATTCCTAACACCAGACTATGCCACTTTAATTACCCTCTTCTTGCTGCCCGTGGTGTGGTGAGTGTAATTACCATATTCCTAACACCAGACTATGCCACTTTAATTACCCTCTTCTTGCTGCCCGTGGTGTGGTGAGTGTAATTACCATATTCCTAACACCAGACTATGCCACTTTAATTACCCTCTTCTTGCTGCCCGTGGTTTAGTGAGTGTAATTACCATATTCCTAACACCAGACTATGTCACTTTAATTACCCTCTTCTTGCTTCCCGTGGTGTGGTGAGTGTAATTACCATATTCCTAACACCAGACTATGCCACTTTAATTACCCTCTTCTTGCTGCCCGTGGTGTGGTGAGTGTAATTACCCTATTCCTAACACCAGACTATGTCACTTTAATTACCCTCTTCTTGCTGCCCGTGGTGTGGTGAGTGTAATTACCATATTCCTAACACCAGACTATGCCACTTTAATTACCCTCTTCTTGCTGCCCGTGGTTTAGTGAGTGTAATTACCCTATTCCTAACACCAGACTATGCCACTTTAATTACCCTCTTCTTGCTGCCCGTGGTGTGGTGAGTGTAATTACCATATTCCTAACACCAGACTATGCCACTTTAATTACCCTCTTCTTGCTGCCCGTGGTGTGGTGAGTGTAATTACCATATTCCTAACACCAGACTATGCCACTGTAATTACCCTCTTCTTGCTGCCCGTGGTGTGGTGAGTGTAATTACCCTATTCCTAACACCAGACTATGTCACTTTAATTACCCTCTTCTTGCTGCCCGTGGTGTGGTGAGTGTAATTACCCTATTCCTAACACCACACTATGCCACTTTAATTACCCTCTTTTTGCTGCCCGTGGTGTGGTGAGTGTAATTACCATATTCCTAACACCAGACTATGCCACTTTAATTACCCTCTTCTTGCTGCCCGTGGTTTAGTGAGTGTAATTACCATATTCCTAACACCAGACTATGTCACTTTAATTACCCTCTTCTTGCTGCCCGTGGTGTGGTGAGTGTAATTACCCTATTCCTAACACCAGACTATGTCACTTTAATTACCCTCTTCCTGCTGCCCGTGGTGTGGTGAGTGTAATTACCATATTCCTAATGACCGTGGTGTGGTGAGTGTAATTACCATATTTCCACCACAGTCAGCAGGATGCTGTTAGTGATAATTAATCAGACACTTCAGGCAGCGTGTCTGGGTGTCAGGCTTAAATCAACGGCAGTCCACAGTTAGTGGCTTAGTCGGAGGCGCTAGGCTGGAAAGCAGAACAATAACCACACTGACAACACCTTAATGCCGCGTGTAGATGGGTGGTTCCCATTAACAGGGGAGAGGGTGTCTGTGATTGGATGAATGGGGCAAAAGTATGCAAATTTAACAACTGATAATTAAAATATCACAAGTTGAACTCTGCGCTAAGTGCAATTTTCATGGGATTCTCTTTCACTTTTAAGCGAATATTTTTTTATTTGTTTTTGTTATGTTTATTGATTAGGCAGGGGAGATTTTAATCATGGACAATCGGGTCTTTCTCATTCCACTGCTCCTTGACCTGTCCTAGTAATGCCAAGTGTCAGGCTCGGTAGCGACAAGTATATAATTTTTAAGTCATTGATTTGACCTGGCCCATGACCGAACCTGTCATTTGAATTGAATGACCTGCCACATGGGATGCGAACGCTCACCTCATTCAGCCATCTCATCTGATATAATATTCATTTGAACTTCAGTGAAAATTCATCGATACAACTGTGATTTGATTGTTTATGAAACTTCCTCCCTAAGCATAGTTGTTCTTGATTCGGTAGAATTATTTCTGAAGCGGTTGATTAGAGAAGAATGACAAACACCATATTGCCTTCCTGCCATTTTTACTGACTATTAGCCGTCTCATTCTACCACCTTGATGATGTACTAATAATAACACAACCAACACAACTGTACTTATTCACAATGTCATGATCGAATATAATTATTCATAGTTTGGTATATTTTGAAATTAACTGTTCTTTATTCAGCGGGATGGCCCGGGGCAAAAGCTGTGATTTACTAAATTGATACCTGTGGCTACCTAGTCTGGCGCTTGGCATTACTAGGATAGGTCAGGGACTGGCTTATTCAGTATCAGGATAATGTGACTGAGTGGGATATCAAATCACAGTGCTAGTGGCCCAGTCTTCCGGTGGGGAAGCACTATCTTCTTCTTCTGGGTTGTTCGTCGGTGGCGACGACAACAGCAACTCATCATTTGTTGTGAACTTGTCGATGACTGATGCGTCATATTTGTGCTCGGAATGTGTTGTAGCATGTTGGACATGTGTGTGTAGCTGCAGTCAAAGAGTCTGGTAGATGAAGGAGACAATCTTTTCTCTGCTGACACTTTTGTTTAGCTTGAGATATGTACGATCGTTAGAGATACTATAAAGTCACCACGAGGGTGCACTGTCACAAGTCAGTACCCATCTTGATATCACCTTAGATGTTGCTAGGATGTAAAGCTCAAACAACCAACCAAGCAACATGGCAGTGGTCTCGACTATGTTGGCCTTTGCCGGTGTCGCAGTTTCCGCCGTCCACCAGTTTCCGCCGTCCGCCAGTTTCCGTGGTACGCATTGCTTCTGTGCATGCGTCAAAATCGAAAGGCATCGTCACTAACCTTATAAATTTAATATAATGTTTTTGGTAAAGATGTTTTCTATATGTGTACCAAGCGATTTGTTTCAAGGTGGTGTGGTTTTAGAGATATTTCACTTTTTCTGTATTTTCTGTATGAAGATTGCTCACGACCATTGACAATGCCTTGAATTTGACAGTACGCAGTGCAAAACATTAGTTTTATTCAAAATTAATAGAAATCAAGAGCCCTAACCGTATAAATTTAATATAATGATTTTGGTGAAGGTGTTTTCTATATGTGTACCAAGCGGTGCTGTGGTTTTAGAGATATTTCTGTATGAAGATTGCTCACGGCCATTGACAATGCATTTGAGTGCATACGTACCGCGGACACTAGCAGACAGCGGGAACTGCGACACCGGGTCAGAAGAACCAGCAGGTGGCAGCACATTAGCAGGGTGGTCCTGATGGTGGACCGTTCCACCCTTGCTAGCCACTACCCACCAATGATGGAGGTTACGTGTTACCCAGATGCGCATTGGCAGGGCGCATTTATTTTGGACCTAGGTGTAATAATCTAGGTTTGTTTGTTGGGGTTTTGCACCCTGGCAACATCTAAGATCGTTTTAGTAGGGCACGTCTATTCTGGACCTTAGTCGAATAAACTAGGTTTGTTTGTTGGGGTTTGACATCGTGGCAATATCTACGGTCATATCAGGATGGGTATCAACTTGTGACAGTGTGCACTCATGGTGACTTTATAGTGCTGCCTCACTGGATCACCAGGCCACCAGCACCATGACCCAATTTCCCACTCAGTCACAATGTCCTGATATTGTGCTTACCAGTCCTTGCCCTATCCTAGTAATACCGAGCACCAGGCTAGGTAGTGAGGTAGTGGCAAGTATCAATTTTGTAAGTCATTGGTTGGACTCGGCCGGCATTCAAGCTGCCAACCTTCCACACAGGAAGTATGTGCTCTAACTCAGCCACCGCGTCCAGTGAATAAACTCGGAAAGGACCTCGAAAACTGAAGCAGCTACATATTATATAGGTCGATGGAAAAGGGTCAATCATATTACCCATGTAATGTTTCCTACTCCTCCTTCCCTGACTGGCTGATGTCTCAGAACAGGGTCATTTAAAATCCAACCCAGCAGCTGGTAGGGACTGGGCGCGGTGGCCGAATCGGTAGAGCGCAGGTCTCCAGTGGAAGAGATCGGGAGTTCAATACCCGGTCGAGTCAAACCAATGACTTAAAAATTTATACTTGCCGCTTCCTAGGTTGGTGCTCAGCATTAATAGGATAAGGCAAGGACTGGTTAGCTCAGTGTCAGGATAATGTGACCGTGGGATATCGGGTCATGGTGCTGGTGGCCTGATTTCCCTGTGAGGCAGCACTGTAATGTCACCACCCATAATGGTATGACCTTAGATATCACCAGGACATAAAACTCCATCAACCAACCAGTAGGTAGGGATTGATCCTCCAAGGTAATTTAAATAAAAGTATTCTCAATAGTTCCTAATCTCAATATAATTGACATTTTCAGGATATGAATATTTGGTCAAAGCTGCATAGTCCGATGAAGTCATCAAGTTTTCAAAAAAACTAAAGCACATCCCTAGATTTGATCCTATATATCCAACTTAGATAGTGTTGCACTTATTAAGCAGTTCTTGCTGCAAAGAAGTAGATACAAAGTCAGTTTCGTTGAATATGTTGCTGCTGAAACCTATGTATGATGTCAGAATTTCTACATGCACACCCAACTTAAACGTGTACAGTCCGCTGGTTTTGAGGTTCTGTCATTTTCTGAGATAACTCCATTAGATTGATTGTAATAATCTACCTTACTTTAGTTTGAAATAACTTTGATTTTAAATGGCTAAATTTTTAGATATTTGAAGTGAAAGTATCCAAAACTAATTTTTGGCAAGCATGCCAAAACTTTGACACCATAGGCTTCTGCAGTAACCGATTCTATTAAATGTCCTCAGTGTTCCCTTCTGTGTAGCGATGCATGCTTAATAAGTGCACCAGTAACTAAGTTAGATATGTAGAATAACATGTAGATAATTATTTTGGATTTGAAAATTTGATGTTTTCATCTGACTATGCAGCTTTAACTTGGCATGTTTTCAGGTCAAATAACTCCAAAAGTAAGCCATTTATAATCAATCATTAGGAGATGCATAAAGCTAGAATTACTGTCAGTAGCGATGCACAATTTAAGATTATGCCGCTTGGAGGTGGGTGGGGGGGGGGGGGGCATTTGTGTGCAAATTTACCGCTGATATTGTTGGGATTTAATTATGTGTGTAGACCTATATCTGGCACAGTCTATACAAGAGTGCCTGGACAGTAGATAAGACCTGGCAATAAATGTCCTACCTCCCACTGAACAAGATGCCAATATTTTATTCAGCGTTTGTCTAGAAAAACTTCCCAACTTATACAATGATAGAGAAAGAGTGTTTATTACATCTTTTTTTTTTTGGTCTGTCCCCGACTTCCTCCCTCCCCCCCCCCCCCACACACACCTCTAAATAAAACAACCCCAAAAACCAAGGCGAATACGCACACAAAAACACCCCATAGCAGACCAAAATGACCAAAACAATTTTATATATTTACAAATATCACGATCAAATAGACCTATTTATATATAGTCTGTACATTTGGAAACTATCGATTCTTTTGGTGTTATTTATGTTGCAACCTAAGCTGGGAGCCTCTTCAGTCAAGCTGTGACGGTTAGGGTCAGTCTGCCCTAATAACCCTCCTCAGCGAATGATCTAGTAGAGTTAGATGAACCAGGAAGAAGAAGAAGTTTGTTTTATTTAACGACACCTCTAGAGCACATTGATTTTTATCATCAGCTATTGGACGTCAAACATATGGTCATTCTGACATATTTCTTTTAAGGAAACCCGCTTCCGCCACATAGGCTACTCTTTCCGATAAGCAGTGAACGGTCTTTGATATGCACTTTCCCACAGACAGGACAGCACATACCGCAGCCCTTGATGAACCAGTTGTAGACCACTGGTTGGAATGGAAAATAGCGCAAACTGCAAATGTGTCCACTGAGCAGGATCGATAGGATGACCCAAACCTCGAGAGGTGGACACTCTACTGAGCTTTCTCAAGATGAACCAGGGAACACTCGTACAGCTTGATTGACTCCCTCTTTGAAATAACACCGAAGAACTTTAGACTTCTTGGTCACTAATAAATGTATGAAGTCAGTGGAAGAACTAATGTTGTGGTGAGAAGTTCACTGTGCAGCATACTCTGTGGAAAAGGTCTTATAGATGATTTCCACTACCAACCTGCCTTCTGGTGGCAGCGGCAAGAACTAATGTTGTGGGTAGCAGCTCACTGCGCATGCTCTGTGAAAAGGGTTTATCATGGAAGCATAGATAGGTTACACACAAACACCCCGTTATAATAGGGCGCATTCGACTGGGCCTCTCTATCCGAATATCAAAATATTTCCGAACAAATTCCTATTCGACTGGGACCGGAAGTGGGTTCATATACCGATGATTCGGATGTGTGTATGTGGCTCCATCCGATCCATCCGTAAATCTTGCGGATAGAAAGGGCCCAGTCGAATGCCCCCAGAGACACGATGACTAACTTCATTACTGTCACATGACTGGCATTTCCATAATTGTTTGACTGTACATATACACATATATATATATACATAACCATAACCATAGAATTTCTATTCCATAACCCAGCCCCAGGAGATCTCTGATACGGCTGAGACTAAATACTGGGAAGTAATATAAACACTGTTAAATAGGCATGCTGGGGGGATTCAAATAACATGTAAATATTTATGTAGCTGAGTTGATTAGCTTCAGATTGGAAAGCCACCATTTTAACATAACAGTCAAACTGTGCCACTGTGGCAGTGTGGCAGTGGCAAAGGAATCGAATGATGTGGATCCCAGAGCTTGCGTTGATTTTGTCATTGTGTGTGTTTGTTTGTTTATTTGTTTGTTTTTTGCTTCGCGACCCCCCCCCCCCCCCCCCCCCCCCCGTGGCACAAAAATATTGACATTGGCTATTGGGGGGGGGGGGATACAGTGGTTAAACATATCTAACTAAAACAAATTACATTTCAAACAGGTAAAATAGAGCACAGAAATGTCTGCCGACAGAGCATACAACTGTGGTCAAATGATTGTGTGTGCCTGGCCAATGCTTCCAAAGCCGTGTTCACATGGGCAATGTAAATCGATTCGTAGAAATCGACTTGCCTAGTTTGACGCACATTTCACGTGTGAACGGGCGGCTGAGTCGGATTAGGGCTGAATCGATTCCTGTTATCCAGATACTGGAAACCACTTGTGGAGGTCGATTACTTGAGTCGATTTCTGTGAGTCGATTTATTTTGCCCGTGTGGACGCACTGAGGCGGATTAAGGAGGTCACACTTTCCGGTCGATCAAAAGCGCATATTCTATAATTTGGTCTATGAAACTGCTAGCTGGGCACAGATATTATTTTCGTGACTTATTTTAAGGTTTTCACTGCCCAGCAGAAGTTTTGACCATTCCAAACCAATACGATTCAGTCCATACATATCTAGGTCGAACCCACACTCTCTCATGGTGATGTCGATGAACCCAAACTGGCGCTGGTTGGTATGGACTTACTCATGCGCAGATTTCGATTTCCGGCCCAAGTACTGCCCGTGTGAACGGGCCGCTAATTCGACTCCTAGTATTCGCCTTGGCTGAATCGCTTTACTTTTTCCCCATGTGAACACGGCTCAAGGCGTTGTAAAGAACGAAAGACCACATGACCTTAACCAGAGCGCAGCTAGCATTACCACAGATAGTAGAGGGATAGATGGTTAAGTGACGTCATGAAAGCGTGATAATTGGCCATTTTGAAAGTGTGATAATTGTCCACTATCTCTGGTTGCACTAATGAGTGATACATACATAGCTAAGGCATGACAACAATGCCCATACTCACGTGCTTGCAGATACTGACTTGAACAGGTGTCTCACTGATTTGTGTGCGCTTGCTGTGGTTGCCATCGTCGTGTCTAGTCAACATAGGATCAAGGGCCTTGAATCGTGTTGAGGGCCTCGAGGTTGCCCCTATCATCGCTCATTATCATGCCTCCAATATGATGGCCGTATTTTCGGACTGCACACTGGGAGAACCTCAAATATCACCACTTTGCCATCCTTATATATAAAAGCCTTGGTAGTAATATCGACTATGTTCACTGGTTACCTCTGCCAACCAGGCAGTGCGCATGTGCGGGAAGTCTATGACGTAATCAGCAAAACTCAATATGTCTATAGCAGAAGCGTGATAATGGAAGGACAATTTATGTCAGGGACAGACATATTTCTCACCATGGGAAAACCGAGGTAAAGAGTTGTGGCAGAATAACTGTGGAAAACCTCGAGTTAATGGACGTCCTGATATGGCCTTAGATGTTGCTAGGACGTAAAACAACAACAAACAAACAAACAATCGAGTTAATGGTGGATTTCAAATACTTAAATATTATATATCTAATGTGTTGTACTCACATGTCCAGGTAAAATGCCATGGGTGGGTGGATGGATTGAATCCAGAAAATTTTGTTAGATCGTCAAACCTCAATCAGTCACCCACTTATCGGCAATCCTTAGCAGCTGCAGCTTTGGAACAATAATTTATAAAAGATCAAATCAAATAAATTAAAAATAATATGTTTACAAGTTTTAAAGATTAACTATTGGAGTGAAATGTGTGTGTGGTTTGTATGTGACTGTCACTTGAGACTTATTACTTGCGATGCTATTTAAAGTGACAGCTGGACGGGATGTTGTGACAGCCGGCTGACGGGAGTGTGACACCTGTATCTGACCCCTATAAATCCAGCTGTCACAAGCCACACACGCACACATGACCCCTAAATTCCCACCTTCTAAATACCATGTCAACATTATGTACAAAGTCAGCTGGTGACATTTAGGTACACACCTCGGGCTGAGGTTTATATTTAACTTGTGGATTTACAATTCTTGTTGTTGAGTTAATAGCCGTTTCTCTCGGATCTGATTGGCTGATTTGATGTGGTTCATACCAAAGACCCTAAAAGTGTTTCACATGTAAACGCATACAATTATATTATACATGAGATAGGTAAGTAAGGTATTCAACATAGTGCAAGGTATATGCACCAAGATAGAGTGTGCAGTAATGTACACTAGTGGTTAAATCATATGCTGTGTTTGTATATCAGTTAGATTTGGTTTTATTAATGGTTAGTCTTTTAATAGTGCCATGTTGTGCATGTATAGTGGTTTATATTGCTGGTTGAAGATGTGGTTATTCAGTGGTGGTACTGGTAGTGTGTCTTGAATGTTATTATGTCATTGAGTTATAATAGTTGTTTGTCAAAATGTGGAAGGGGGGGGGGGGGGGGGGGGGGGGAGGGGTCTAGGGGCAGGGGGGCGGACAGGCAGGGAGAGAGCAGGCATGAGAGAGGGCAAAGTCAATGGGTCGTTCAGTAGGTCACATTATATATTTGCAGTGCCAGGTTTAGGGCCTGAATAACCAGGTGAGCTCTGTATGCATTTTAAAATGTCCATGACCTGGATCGTGTACAAGCTATGCACTGTACGGTTGTTGAACGTATGTATGTATATGTAAGTGCATTGCCTGTGTGTGTGTGTAAATGTAAGCATTAAACGACTTATAGATGTAAACCGTTTAAAGGACTTACAATTCCAAGGGGTTGAGTGTCGTAGTCTGCACTGACCTCTCAGGCAAGGAGCCACACAGACAGGTGGATGTGGGTAGTGTGATTCGAATAGGGAACCTTGGTAGTGTAATGGTTAGCACACTAGACCCAGAATAGGTGTGGGGTTGGAATCGTGCTCTAAGTGCAATATTTCCTATTTTCTTCCCCCCCCCCCCCCTGACACGCGTACAAATTTGCCTCCACTGACACAGGTCAACATCCGGTAGAGGCACCGTGGGCCGATGTGGCACCACCAGTACAATGTTGCGCCTTACAGAGCATAACAATAATAATAATAAGTAACATTCCGCTCCGTATCTTTTTACTCGCATAATATTTTATATATCATATATGATGTATAACGCATTGTACAAGTATAAATGTAGGTATCCCAAGTGCCTTGCCAATCCACCAATAATCTGTGTGTGGAGGCTTAAAATTCATCATTTTCAATCTGTTGGTGTGTTCTAAGTTTTTCACCAATTGAAATAAAACCTAAAGCAAAATAAAGCTTCACATTTCTTCTTTCTAATAGTACCATCCACATTAGGATATGCCTTTGAGCAGCTACAGAAAATCAATGCTTTGTCAAGTCCATTTATGTAGAAAATCACCTTTTGTTTCAACTAACTTATGCATGAAATCTTACGCTGCTTCTTCAAACCTCTGATGCCCATTCACCAGAGCTAGCATCATCATGCCAATGATATCATTTGTTGCCAATACTACAGGCCATATAGTCATATTTTGTCCTTGAATAAATTCTTTGTCCATCTATTTTAAATTTTAATTTAAAATGTTCAATTAACCACCATTTCGGAACCGAATAATGGATAACTTCGGGTTTTACATGAAAATAAAGATCCTTTTTTTCTTAAAATAAAGAAGTTACTCATGATTCTTAGCAATGCACGGTGTGAAGGTGTAAATTTGAGACAAAATAAATGTTGGCTCTACTTAAGAATTGAATGCTAAAGTTGTTATGCAATGTGCCAGTTGTTATGCAATGTGCCATAAACACACTGCCCACACACACAGGGTTTGAACACTTTTAAAAAAAAACACATTCATATCTATCAAATTGTATTGTATGTAACGTAAACAGAAAGAGCATGTTGAAGGTAGTACAGTGTGAACATTTCATGCAATTATCTTGTACGGGTGCTTTTCTGTACCAAATAAGCCTGCTCAAAGTTGGGCATTTCCTTTTACCGGATTTTATCACTTGTCAAATTGAGCTCTGGACCATTTTAAACCTATTTTTTTAAGCTTTTCCCAAGCATATGTAGTCCTGAAAAAAAATAGCAATGACAAGACTCATCAGTAGGTTAGGGATAAATCAGAATAATTTAATATGGGTGCCAATTTTTTCCACAACCAAGCACCCAAAAGTGGTCCAAAGCAAAATTTGGAAATTGGTGAAATTGAGGAAATTGTGATTTCACACATTTTTGAAGATGTATATCTTGAAATGTAACCACATCAGACCCCTGGATCTTTGTATTCTCATTGTATAGGCCATGGATTTGAAGGAAAAAATACAGAAAGTCTGATAGGGTGGTTACTTTTAATTCTTGGGGCCATCAAAAATGCTATCTTTTTAGTTTTGCGTGACCCAATTAAGTAACAACCTAAGAAAGTCCATATCTTCTTTAATATTAGAGCGATTTTCACGAATGAAGTGTCATTTTATTTCAAATTAAATATACTAACAGGTGAAATCCATTAAATCAAACTCCAAACTATTTTTGAAAATCACTTGGGATACCTAATAAATGCTATGGGAACATACAGATTGGAGTGCTCCCCTCCCCCCCCCCCCCCCCCCCCCCCCCGGCTGTCGGCGGAGTTGTATACGCGGGTGGTACTCCTCGCGCCACACACACTGGATATATATCCATATATTCATATATATATTTCCATATATAACTATGTCTATATGTACATATATATGGGTTATTCTCCAAAACTGGGCACCACATATTTGGTCTCCACCTTACGATGCTGATAATTAAGTCTTCATTTTATTGATAACAAGTCAAATAATTATTGTAGCCTCTGTCTAAGTATTAGGTATTTTAGCAGTTCTACGTGGATTGAATTTATCCTACAAAAGATATCAAAATTATAATTGTATGATTTTGCGCTAGAGTGAAAATGTGAAAATGTACACATTGACACCATACATGTAGTCAAACTTTTTTCAACTTATTTTTCAGCTTTTTTCTTGTAAGTCATAACCTTGTCTGCTTAACAGTAATCAATCAAATCTTGTTTGACTATGTTGTATATGTTAAAATGAGGTTCTGGATGGTTCTTTGATATTAATGTATTGCTCAATTTGTATAAGATCTAATTCAAAAAGTGAAACTCATTTTTGTCAAATTTGACATATGCACAATATGCAAACCTTCATAAGACATTGGATTAGGCTATTATTTGGAAGGATATTTGCTATTATTTGGAAGGTTTTCACTTTTGGTTTCCATGTCACACTTTTGTGCCTAGTTTTAGAGAATACCCCGTATACATCATATGCACATATTTATACATATATACGCATATGTACATATGTGTATATAGATGTATATATATAGATGTATGTATGCATATATGGATGTATATATGCGTATATGGATGTGTATATATGCGTATATAGATGGTTATATGTGCATATACATGTACATAGATGTATACAGATGTATATATAAGTGTATATATGCGTATATGGATGTATATATATGCGTATATAGATGTATCTATATGCATATAGATGTACATAGATGTATATAGATATATATATAAATGTATATATGGATGTATATATATGCGTATATGGATGTATATATGCGTATATAGATGTATATATGTGCATATACATGTACATAGATGTATACAGATGTATATATAAGTGTATATATGCGTATATGGATGTATATATATACTTATATAGATGTATATATGTGCATACAGATGTACATAGATGTATATAGAGTTATATATATGGCCACACGTATACCACACACCACTGTGGCCGGGTGAACTAGGCTGCATTAGGTGAGGCGTCCCCTATTGAATTAGACCTGACAAATCTACGTGAGCGGAAAACGTAACTGCGACACATGCAACTGGAGACTCCACTCTCCACTCTCCACTCGCCACTCTCCACCCACCGTATTCCGGTGTGGCGGTTTCAGCGCCCGGTCAGTTTCAGCGGCCTGTTGTGGCTTCTGCGCATGCGCGGATTTTCGCACGTTGCGGCGAGCACTGCTATTTGTTTTGTTTACACTCAGCGATTCGATGCTGATCTAGCTGCTACGTTAATATCGCTTGGAATTTAAGGTTAATTTAATTAAATTTCATTATTTGAGTATGTAATTCTGTTAAATATGATCGCATTCAATAGATTTCGGCCTAATCGGTCCCTAACACTGCCGGGCACCAGCGATAGTTACAGCTGAGCTTGTAGCCGGCGAGGCCACGGGTGTTTTGCATATGTCTTAAAATCCGCGCATGCGCAGAAGCCACGACAGGCCGCTGAAACTGACCGGGCGCTGAAACCGCCACACCGGCTGGCTGCAATCGACGCCATATTTGTTATACTCGCTACTCTAGGCAGCAGCCCACGCCAAATAAGTATTTCCTTCTGTCAAATAAAGACTATAAATAGCAATACAATTTATATATATGCCGAACACACACACAAAATACTCAGGTTTTCGGGGCTTTTTTTATTCAGAATTTGAGGTAAGGGGTTGTGGACCTGTACATTCGTTTATGTAAGCATAATACAATAAGTCAAACCCTTCTGGTTATTCAACTTTAAATACGTTGCATTAACAACGCAATGATTCTACGCTGGAACACTGATGATACTTATGGATATGCTTGGAGAATGCTCGCTTAAAAGTAGCTTTGCAATCTTTGTTGCTGAGACATCCCCCAGATGGCAGCCATGTTGGATTTGATTTCATATCTACACTGTCGCTGTGCTTCCTCAAAGTTAATTACCAAGTGTTTTTTTTAAAACTCCATCGACTTTTAGACAAATATGGAGAGGACATATTGAGCGAGTGGTCGAGGGGGTTTACCTTCCTAGCAAAATTGACATTATTTGAAGAGGGCTATCAAGTTTAAATTGCATAATCAGATGAAAGTATCACATTTCCGAAACTAAAGCACTGACCTAGATTTGATTCTACATGTCCAAGCTAGATACTGGTGACCTCATTAACCCCTAGATTTGATCCTACATTATCCAACCTAGATACTGGTGACCTCATTAAACCCTAGATTTGATCCTACATTATCCAACCTAGATACTGGTGACCTCATTAAACCCTAGATTTGATCCTACATTATCCAACCTAGATACTGGTGACCTCATTAAACCCTAGATTTGATCCTACATTATCCAACCTAGATACTGGTGACCTCATTAAACCCTAGATTTGATCCTACATTAGCCAACCTAGATACTGGTGTCCTCATTAAACCCTAGATGTGATCCTACATATCCAACCTAGATACTTGTGACCTCATTAAACATGTATCATAGTTCGGTGACCCTGTGCATGGTTACTCTGCTTGGAGATGGGTAAACAAAGCCTGAGTCCAGCATTTATTAAATCGATGTAGTCCGATGAAAGCATTACATCTTTCAAAATCAAACCATGTCCCTACACTTGATTCTCCCTCTCCAACTTAAAGTTGCACAGTCCGACTACATAGTCCGATGGTTTTGAATTTCTGTCATTTTCTAGGATAAATATATTAGCTTTATCATTATACCCTATCTTGCTTGCATTTACAGTAACTTTTATTTTAAATGGCTAACTTTTGAGATATTTGAAGTGCAAAATATGCTAAATTAATTTACCCTTGTCTGCTTAACAGTAATCAATAAAATCTTGTTTGACTATGTTGTATATGTTAAAAGGAGGTTCTGGATGTGACTTTAATTTTCATGTTACACGAGTGATATTAATGTATTGCTCAATTTGTATAACATCTAATTCAAAAAGTGAAATTAATTTTTTTCAACTCTGACATATGCACAACATGCAAACCTTCATGGGACATTGAATTAGGCTATTATTTGGAAGGATTTTTGCTATTATTTGGAAGGTTTTCACTTTTGGTTTCCATGTCACACTTTTGTGCCCAGTTTTAGAGAATGACCCATATAGGTTAAGTTGTGACGTCACCACATACCTCATGTAAGGAACATTTTCATTAGTCGGACATACAAATTTCCCATACGCTTCTACTGGATAAATGTTGAGAAATATGTTGGGGGATTATGAAGCTTATATTTACACTTTTATGTCCAGTCAGATGACCTTTAAGACTCCTATAAATTCAGACGACCTTTAGGGCAAGCTTTAAGAGAATAAATAGCCTTTGAACATTCCAATTGTCACATCAAAGTACGTTGAAAAAGTTTCATGTCACAATTTGGTAATTATAGAAAGTAGCCATGCAGTAATTAAATGGGATCAAAAAGAAAGACCACCCCACAGGCTTCAAGCGGCTAAAAAAGAGCTGGGGTGGCTCTGTTCGGATCAGAAAACTAATCACCAGTTCAACACTCTGCACTGCGCAACCTCGTTCTGGCACTTCTACATCCCATAATTTCCTGATGGATGGAGGCCGCCATTTTGTGGAGATTTCCCACGGTTCTGACCAACTGCACAACTGAAATGTATGCCTATGTAAAGTAGTTGTTCATTGGAGTTTTAAATCTTAGCAACATCTAAGGTCATATCAGGATGGGTACCGACTTGTGACAGTGCGCACTCATGGCGACTTAATAGTGCTGTTCCACTGGGATACTAGGTTGCCAGCACCATGATCCGATTTCCCACTCAGTCATATTATCCTGACACTGAGGTAACCAGTCCTTGCCTTATCCTAGTAATGCCGAGCACCAGGCTAGGTAGCGAAAACTTTCAATTTGGCAAGTGTGACTGAGTGGGAAATCGGGTCATGGTACTGGTGGCCTGGCCTATAAAGTCATCATGAGTACTGCCACAAATCGGTACCTGTCCTGATGTGACCTTAGGTGTTGCCAGGATGTAAAACTCAAACAAACAAACAAAACAAATGGGCCAGGACCAAGAACTACTGGTTGTGACGCAGTGTAAAAATATACGGATTTTCGGTTCGGATTTATATATTGGCCAAGAACATTATTATTCTCAGGCAACGGAGTGGGGACCATGATTGTGTAACAGAGAAGCAATGGGTGCCCCACTTGCTTTATGACATAAGCGCCTATGTGGAAATGTGATAACACATAGCGACCGAGATTGTGATGTGATGTTCATACTTCGGAGACAGTTAATAATTATTGAAATGTTCCCTTCATGCACCAGAAAGAGTGCAATTGAAGGAAGGGCATTTAATATATGTTTATTGTAACTGTCTGCAACTACCTGTTACCACAGAGCTGATGGACAGGCACACCGAGCCATCCTGCATACATTATGGACACCACCTGCAGCTGGGGTTAAGTGACAGCTTCCCCCTATTAGGGTGTCGCCCACCAAGGCTGTAGAGGGTGTCTGATTGGCTGGTTGTGTACCTGCCTCCTTGTACCTGCCACACAGACCCCACATGAAACACTTTGGAGAAGCACTCTTGGAGAAGCACTCTTGGAGGAGACTCCACTTTCTACACTCGAACTAGCAACATCTATTCCAAAGACAGTGCGCTGTGTGCAACAAACCATTGGACTCAAAGGGCCTTGTAGGCACTGATTCTGATATACACCAGCAAGAGTCATGAGGATCTGTGTGGGCAGTTGGTAAGGAGTGAGGGTGATAGGTCGCCAGTAGGTGAACAGGAGTTGATGCCAATAAAGCACAACCTCTTCACTGTCAATCTTGGGCGACTTGTCTTCCTTTCTTCCTTATGGGTGCCAGACGGGATGGCTGAATGAGTTAGAGCGTCCGTCTCCCGTGTTGGTAGATCGTGGGGTCGTGGGTTCGAACCCTGGTCGAGTCAGATCAATGACTTAAAAATTGATACGTGTTGCTTCCTAGCCTGGCGCTCAGCATTATTGGGATAGGGCAAGGACTGGTTGGCTCAGTGTCAGGATAATGTGACTGAGTGGAATATCAGGTCATGGTGCTGGCGGCCTGGTCTTCTAGTGGGGCAGCACTATAAAGTCACCATGAGTGCGCACTGTCACAAGTCGGTACCCGTCCTGATATGACCTTAGATGTTGCTAAGACATAAAACAACAACAAATAAACAAATACTTATGAGTTGTTGAGAGTAATTACAGGTGGGACTGACAGACAGTTGTCAGAACACACCTGTGGAGCATAGTAATGTTTGGGGTTCAGACGCCCGAGTCCCGACATATTACAGCAAGAACCAGCGCTAAACTCACCGACTATGTTGGTTGTTGGGGTTTTACGTCCTGGCAACATCACCAACTATGAAGTGACTGTATGAATCTAGCATTGCATGCTGAACACAATATCTGAGCTAATTGATGCATGGATTTAATTGTGGCAAATCAAGTGATCAGGCTTAATGCATCTAATGTCATGTTTGCATGATCAAATCTGGGACCTTTACCGACGCGAGGACGTAAAACAACAAACAAAGAAACCGAGGTCAGAACCATTACAGACAGTCCATAAATGTCAATGCTTTTCACAATCTTAATGTACCAGACGCGGTGGCCGACCGCTAGAGCGCAGGCCTCCGGTGCGGAAGGTCACAAGTTCAATCCCGGGTTGAGTCAAACCAATGAAGGTGGCCTTCACCTGTGTTCACCTTCCCCTGAGCTTTTGACCAGATGCGATGGCCGAATGAATTGAGCGTCTGTCTCCCGTTTTGGTAGATCGTGGGATTTTCGAATCCTGGTCGAGTCAACCCAATGACATAAACATTGATAATTGTCGCTTCCTAGCCAGGCACTCAACATTATTAGGATAGGGCAAGGACTGGTTGACTCGGTGTCAAGATAATGTGACTGAGTTATGGTGCTGGTGGCCTGATCTCCCAGTGGGGTAGCACTATAAAGTCGTCATGAGGGCGCACCGTCACAAATCACTACCCGTGCTGATATGACCTTAGATGTTGCCAGGATGTAAGACTCCAACAACCAACCAACAATCTTAATGTTAGGATGAGGCCCCCCCCCTCCCCCCTCTCTCCATCTGCTGATCCTGACATAACAAAACTAACAAAAGGTTTGCGATGTTATTATAGCCTGACAGAGACAAGCAGTTTGAAGAAGGTTTTTGTGTGCTCCCTGCGCTCTTCTGAACATTGTTCGGATTGTGAAGAACAACAATGCTTATGGACCATCCTTTGTTATGCTATGGGTACCTTGCTCTGATTTAACATGCAAATATGTTTTGAGTGTAATTTGCTTCTTACAATCTAGCTTTTGATTGTTTCACCAAAGTTATATTCTATATAGTTTTGAATTAAATAGATTATATATTAAATAGTCCAGACACCGCTACGCAAGAGTTCAAGGTCATATGTCCATGGTGTGTATACAGTGTCGAATCATTTAGCTACTTCCAGTGTTGTCAGAATTAGTGAGAACATGATAACTATTTCAACACTGTTAAAAGGCATTGTTCCCCTAACCAATGACTACCAACCGCCATGACCAATCAGATTGCACATTACGAAATTAGCAAGGACGCACACTCTGATTAAATTTTACTACTGCAATTTAACTCACTCGACATAATTCCTATTGTAACCAAAACTACAGCGATCGACTATCACACTATGACATAACGACATCAGCGTAGGGAGAACGTGAAAAACATCGAACTTCTCGGCGTAGTATGCAAATTTTGGCACAAGTTGAATGTGGATGCAACGTAGTTGCCGAGAGCGTAACGTCGGTAAAGCGTAGTGATAGCGTCATTCAACAAAGAGAGGACAACGTAATTACGCTGACGGTATGTTATTAACGTTATTTGATCACCAGAACTATGTTGCTTTACGTTACCTTACGTTACTTACATCATGAAACGTTGGCGAAACGCTGAACGTACATTGGACGTACATTCAGCGTACGTTCTCCTGACGTTCCTATTATGCCGCATGGACGTTTCCACGGGCTTTAATGTGGGTCAACGTAGTGCAACACAGTGACCAGCATTTTAATAATGTCCGTCTAACGTCATTGATGTTCGCTGAACGCATACAGAACGTAGGCAAACTTACAGCGAACGTAAACCCTTACGTTGGAGTTACGTCGATAGTTTTGAACATGTTCAAAACCTTGACGCATGCCGACATAACACGACGTAACGTGACGTATCTCGACGTCGGTCTAACATCATTCTGACATCATCATAACGTAACCCAACATACCTCAACGTAATGACCAAAAGTGACCTACGCCAGGCTTACGTTGGCTCTTACGTCGTAGTGTGACAGGGGTATAAGCCTCTATGTGAGTAGTTATAACCCAGGGTTCCAGATAAATTGCTGTACAGAGCACGGCGGGCATTAGAGGATTGGGATGGGACAGGGGGGGGGGGGGGCGGAGTGGGGGTCGACCTGTGCTGCCCTCCTCACTGCAGTCAGCGGTGGAACTGCCCTGATATGACTTTGATGTTGTTAGGATGTAAAACCCCCAACCAACAACAACAGCAGTGGTGGGAACCAGTCCGCGTCTCCCTCTGCCGTAAAGGTGCTAAGGCGGCCATGTAAATGCACAGTCAGTGCTGGGCGCATGCGCGGCACATATAGATTGGGTATAAATGTGAGAAGCCTTTATTCATGGAAGGCTGATGGGTGCTGCGGTGGCGCGGGCGGCAGTGCCTCTTTAGTACTCTATACATTGGGTTGTGGTGATAAGGACAATTGGATCCAGAGGAGGGAGGCACTGACATGCCATCCACCGGCTCCAGAATAGGGCTTTGAATGAGCGCGTCTCGTATCAACTGTTAAAGATGCAGAGTTTGATGGCTTTGAGTTTCTGTCTTTTTTTTAAAAGGTAAATATACTACATTGATTGCTGTAACCAACCTTGCTTTAGTTTGAAGTAACTTTTAATTTTAATGGATACCTTTTGAGATATTTGAAGTGCAATCATGTCAAATTAATTTTGGCCCCCAAAAAAATCAAAACTTTGACACCATAGGCTGTAGCAGTAATATGTTTAAAAAAATTAAATTGACCCGTGTGCTCCCTTCTATGCAGCCACAATAAGTAATAAGTGCACCAGTATCTAAGGTAGATGTGTAGAATCAAATCTAGATAAGCGCTTTGGTTTTGAAAATGTTATGCCTTCGTCGGACTATGCAGCTTTAAATGATTTGGTAATTGCCATTTATTAAACGTCTTGGTTGACATATGTCAGCAGATTATGTCATGGACACAGTGACAGTAGGCACTGCCATGGACACAGTGACAGTAGGCACTGCCATGGACACAGTGACTTCACATTGACAGTAGGCACTGTCATGGACAGTGTGACAGTATGTACTGTCATGGACACAGTGACAGTAAATACACAGTGACTACTCAGTGGCACAGTGCCAGTAGACACTGTCATGGTCACAGTAACAACACAATGATAGTTATCACTGTCATGGACACAGTGACTTCACGTTGACAGTAGGCACTGTCATGGACAGTGTGACACTATGTACTGTCATGGACACAGTGACAGTAAATACACAGTGACTACTCAGTGGCACAGTGCCAGTAGACACTGTCATGGTCACAGTAACAACACAGTGATAGTTATCACTGTCATGGACACAGTGACTTCACATTGACAGTAGGCACTGTCATGGACACAGTCACTTCACGTTGACAGTAGGCACTGTCATGGACACAGCTACTACATATTGGCAGTAGATACTGTCATGGGCACAGTGACAGTAGACAGATAAGTATTTTAACATCATATTTAGCATATAAGATTGCAAAATCATGTGGTTCTTTCCATAATCCAGCCTTCCAACACTTTTTCTCATGAATTATTTAGCAGCCCTGTCACAGAGACAGTGATGTGGAAGTAACTAATGCCACACCTGGTCAGCAGTCCTTGACACCACACGTGACCCTGATTGAGCAACCAGAGTGTGCCTAGTCTACCCCCCCCCCACACACACACACACTTGCTCTTCCACTCCAATGACTTGTACCCATACAGTACAATAACAAGCACTGATTCACATTCACGCTAAATACATCCCCCCCCCCACACACACACACACTCACACACACTGCCCTACACATACCCCGCAGCCACATGCCCCAACGACACGACACAAAGACCAGACACCACAGAAGGGCACTGAGGTCAAAGGTTAAAGCAGCGCAGCGGTCTCTTATTCCCAGCAGGCAGTGGGTGAGTATGGCTGCAAGGACGGCCATTGCAGTATGATTACACGCAGAAGTGACCTTCACTGCTGCTACACACAGTAGTGACCTTCACTGCTGCTACACACAGAAGTGACCTTCACTGCTGCTACACACAGTAGTGACCTTCACTGCTGCTACACACAGAAGTGACCTTCACTGCTGCTACACACAGTAGTGACCTTCAGGTGTTACACACAATAGTGACCTTCAGGTGTTACACACAATAGTGACCTTCAGGTGTTGCACACAATAGTGACCTGCAGGTGTTACACACAATAGTGACCTTCACTGCTGCTACACACAGTAGTGACCTTCAGGTATTACACAGAGTAGTGACCTTCACTGCTGCTACACAGAGTAGTGACCTTCAGGTGTTACACACAGTAGTGACCTTCACTGCTGCTACACACAGTAGTGATTTCAGGTGGTATTCACAGTAGTGATTTTCACTGGTGTTATACCCAATAGTGACCTTCACTGGTCTTATACCCAATAGTGACCTTCATTGGTGTTACACACAATATTGACCTTCACTGGTGTTACACACAGTAGTGACTTTCATTGGTGTTACACACAGTAGTGACCTTCACTGGTGTTACACACAGTAGTGACCTTCACTGGTGTTACACACAGTAGTGACCTTCACTGGTGTTACACACAGTAGTGATCTTCACTGGTGTTACAGATAGTAGTGACATTCAGAGGTGTTGCACAGAGTAGTGAATTTCACGGGTGTTACACACAGTACTGACCTTCACTGGTGTCACACATAGTATTGACCTTCACTGGTGTTACACCTTCATTGGTGTTACACACAGTAGTGACCTTCACTGGTGTTGCACACAATACTGAACTTCACTGGTGTTACACGCAGTAGTGACCTTCACTGGTGTTAGACACAGTAGTGAGCTTCAGAGTGTTGCATGCAGTAGTGACCTTCACTGCTATTACACACAGTAATGACCTTCACTGCTGTTAGTGTTACACACAGTTGTGACCTTCAGGTGGTACACGCAGTAGTGACCTTCACTGTTACTACCCATTAGTGATCTCTATTACTACCCGCTAGTGACCTTCACCACCACTACCTAGTGGTGACCTTCACCGACATGTCACAGCAGTTGGAGACCTTGACGACTGCTTTATTTACCAGCAGTCCTGACGTGGCCCCGACAGTGCCCCGTGGGGCGGCACTAATATGCCACAAATTCTCGCCGACTGGCGGACAAATCAGGTACTATCCTGCCAAACAAATGTCGTCTGCTGCACAACGCCTAACCGCCATTCGGTGCAGCGCTAATCGCGTGCTTTCACGTCCCGGGGGAGCGTGACAATACGAGACTTGAGCCCCCGCGTTGTCCCGTATGTTCGAGCCGACTGATGCGCCACCTAGCGGTGTCCTGACGCGGCTCCAGGCCACGAGGTGGCGCGGCGGCGCGGGGGTCATTTCCCCGCCAGCCAGAGAGATGGATCTTACTGAAACCCCCAGTATTGCGCAGAGGAGGTCGGCATCGGGCTTCCATCTGGTAAATTGGAAATACCTCTTTAAATCGACCGACCATGGGACCGACTTTAAATGGTCCACTTAGGGAGGTCGTCTGTTTAGGGAGTTTTTTCTATCATTACAATGGTATTATATGGGCGATCATTTGGGACCCAAATAAAGCGATCAACATAGGGGAGTGGTCGATCTGTGGAGGTGGTCGGTTAGAGAGGTTTTACTGTAACTTGTAAGTGTGTTCCCCCGAGTCACTATCCGCTGGTTGCTGAGGAAGGACTGACGCTGGCACCTGGCGTGTTTACGCGACCGGAAGTGGATCAGTATTCCTCAATATAAATCCTCTACGTTAAACTCACAGGACGCGGTCCTCTACTTTAAACTCACCGAATCAGTAGAGCGCAGGCTTCCCATGAGGAAGGTCAGGAGTTTGATACCATGTCAAGTCAAACCAATGACTTATCAAATTTATATGCGTCGCTTCCTAGCCTGGCACTCGGCATTAATACGATAGGAATCAGTATCAGGATAATGTAACTGAGCGGGAAATTGGGTCATGGTGCCAGCGGTATGGTCTATCAGTAGGGCAACAGTATAAAGTCACCATGAGTGTGCACTGTCACAAGTCGGTATTCGTCCTGATAGGACCATAGATGTTGCCTGGACGTAAAATTCCAAAAGGTTTTAACAAGGATGCCAAAATTAATTTAGCATGTTTACACTTCAAACATCTCCGAAGTTAGTAATTCTAAATCAAAGTTACATCAAGCTGAATGAATGTAGCTTATAAATGATCAACCTAAAATATTTATCTCAGAAAATGACAAAAACTCTAAACCATCTGACTAGGGTAACTTTAGCTACACATTGCAAACCATATAATACTAACCACGTAATACAATAGTAATCATACAATACGGACTATTCAAGACTAATACTGTAATAGACACACACACACCATATTTAACCACACTTAAAGTGGCATAGTCCGATGGTTTTGGGTTTAGGTCATTTTTCTGAGATAAATATATTAGGTTGGTCGTTCTAATCTAACTTACTTCAGTTTGAAGTAACTTTTATTTTAGATGGCTAACTTTGGAGATATTTGAAGCAGAACCATGCAAAATTAATTTTGCCAATCTTGCCAAAACTCTGACACCATAGGCTTCTGCAGTGATCTGTTCTATTCATTTGTCTCAGCATTCCCTTCTGTGTGATGACAGATGTTTAATGAGTGCATGGGTATCTAAGTTACATATGTAGGATCAAATCTAGGCGATAGACTACATCACGGTTCCAGCGGCGCGGTGCATTGTGGGATGGGTCAGAGCAAAACAACCCCCACAAAAGCACATACACTGGGTGCAGCTATGAAATGTGCTAGTTTCAGCTCATCTCAGCTCTTGTTTGAAACATAGAATACCAACTAAAAATATATATATAATAAATTAAGATATTATTCTGTTATCCAGCATTGCATTTATATCAATATAATCAGCACATCTTATGCCATGTGCATTTAGATTTAGAAAGATCTAGGCACTCAGACTAGTGTTAGAGCCACAGCCAGAGTACTCAATGCATTGTCAATGGAATGAGTAATCTCCATACAGAAAAAGTAAAATATTGATAAAACCACACCACCTACGCACAAACCGCTTGGAACACATATAGAAAACATGTTTAACAAAAAGATTATATTAAATTAAGAAGGGTAGGGTTTGGGATTTATATTAATTTTGAATAAAACTGATGTTTTTCAATGCGCGTATAGGCAAACTCAATGGCCGTATGCCTTTGCTTTGCTCCCAAGGCCGTTTTCAGCGCATGCGCAGTCGGAACCGTGATGTAGTCTATTGTTTTGGTTTTGAAAATTTGATCTTTCATCGGACTATGCAGCTTTAATACACACTCACGAATACAGGTCAGTGAGGACTGAAGCTGAGACCCAGCACACCAAGTCACAGCTACACCTAATGCTAGGTACACACCTACCGTTTTTCCGCACCCACCTACCGTATACGATCAAAAACTCCCCAAAAGTCGTGAGGTGTGCACTCCCCTAGCACACCTACCGATTGCGATTCACGACTTAAAACTCACTTTTAGGGCTAAAACTGCTTCCTTACGATTGTGATTCGCGATTCGAAAAATGAATCGGCCTGTTTTCAGTTTTAAGCGGGTCGGGTCGGGTCGCGAGTTTTAGTGCGCGAATCGTATACGGTAGGTGTGTACCTAGCATTACACGATGGAAGGTGGAGAAAGTACTGAATACACATATACCTAGATAAAAGATTCACCATGTACTTGTAGTACACGGGTGAACGACAACATAGTGTAAATACGGGCGAAAATAGCTTTAGTATGGAACAGGAAGTAGAAACTCTCGTTCCAGGATCAAATGGCTACATATATCGGCGCAGAGTTGGTGAAATCAGAGAGAATGCAAAAAGACAAGATGGCGGCGATAAAACGCCGGCGATTCCACTTTTAAATTGCATTAGAGTATATGTTTTATTATATTTTCCAACTCAAAACTAGCGGGTAAATATGAAGACATACATAAAGAATAAATATTGCTTAGTAATTAAGACATTATTCACTCAATTAATTTCACCAGCATGTAGAAATTCTTCGCCAGCTTTTCTAATGGGTTGGTTTTCACCCCTGTACTGTCAGTGCTGGGTGAATCTTTTATCTAACATATACCATGACACAGGAAGTGGTATTTTATCAAATGCAAATTATTTGCTAGGACAATTTCATTGCAGTCTATTTTACTCTTTTTTTTAATTAGAAACAAATCTATGGCAAGAACCCGACCAAGTTTGGCTGTTGGGATGTATATGGTTCTAGATACAAAGTGGGTTTAAAACATAGGTTCTCTAATGAAGGATAACGCTAGGAGGGGCACTATCCCCACCTTCCTGTGTGTAAGCTGAAGCTGTGACCCGGCATGCTGTGCCACGGCTTCTATCCTTTCTGAGGGACCAGCGAAACTGGGAGCACCCGGGTTAGCGGCAGAATCACCGGCTTACAAAATGGCGGCAAGCAACGTCACGTGACGTCACCGGTGAGGTGTATCCGCTCGGGGAGTGTTCTGTCATTATTCGTCATTGTTATCTGTCTTCTTCTGGGATGGGGGGTGGGGGGGGGGGCGCTTCTCTCCCCTGTTGCTGACTACTCACAGCGGAACACCCCAGGGGGCGCGCAGAAAGTAGGTCAATGTCAGTAGGGCTGGGTGGGTGGGTGGGTGGGTGATCATTCTAATGCTAGGTACACACCTACCGTATACGATTCGCGCACTAAAAATCGCGACCCGACCCGCTTAAAACTGAAAATGGCCCGATTCATTTTTCGAATCGCGAATCGCAATCGTAAGGAAGCAGTTTTAGCCCTAAAAAGTCGCGAATCGCAATCGGTAGGTGTGCTAGGGGAGTGCACACCTCACGATTTTTGGGCAGTTTTAGATCGTATACGGTAGGTGGGTGTGGAAAAACGGTAGGTGTGTACCTAGCATAAGGCTAAGATGTCATCAGTGTATCAAAACAGTGCATATGATGTGCAACATGCTGTAAAATATTCCGATAATCAGCAGAGGGGGGAAATGGAAATCCTCTATCATTATTCTGAGTGGCCGGCCAAGAGTGTGTGTATATGTATGCTGTGTATATATATATATATATATATATATATATATATGTGATATATAACGTATTATATGAATATAAAGGGGCGGAGCATTCTTGTGATATTTATTCCGCGTATATTATGCATGATATTTATTATTATTCCATATGGCCTGATCAGGCGATTTGCTGCGGGCCGGATCCCACCTGGCGAGTTTGGCACCACCAGCGCCCAGTCACGCGCCTTTCCACACTGTGGGCGTCACAAGAGCACTAGATTTTAAACTATATATATATATATATATATATATATATATATATATATATATATATATATGGGTTGGCCCATGCTAGAGGGCAGGCAATTATAGACATAGGGATGATTGGCAGGTCTGGGTGTGAGTGCACTCAGGGCCTGGCTCTCTGCTGAGGTATCAATGCACGCAGGAGTCAAGGTTGGTGGTGCCCACAGGTCAACCAGCTCTGGTGGTGGGCAGACCACTGGTTGTCATGGTAACCAGAAATGCTGAGTCCCTATTGGAGGAACTGGGAATGCTGCGTCCCTATTGGTTGAAGTGAATGGCATGATCCTATACCAGGAATCCATGTACTATATATAATAAACCAGAGGGGCTTGGACTCTCTCTTACACTCTTACTTTTGCTTTACTTTCTCTCTTTCTCCCCGTCTGTATTGTTTTTCACTTTAGCCTACCTACATAGCCACAGACTCAAACACCCACCCTACAATGCGATAGACCTTTTCCACAGAGCATGCACTGTGAGCGGCTACACACAACAATAGTTCTTGCCACTGCCATCAGAGGACGGGTTGGTGGTGGAAATCCTCTATAAGACCTTTTCCACTGAGTATGCTGCAACATGAATTGCTAACCATATTATCCGCCAGGCTAGGTAGCGACAAGTATCAATTTAGTAAGTTATTGGATTGACTCGACGAGGTTTACAAATCCGGGACGCTCCGCAGAGGAAGCCAGTGCTCTTACCGATTCAGCTACCGCGTCCGCTCACAAACTCACGATTCATATTCAGAGTTAACCCGCAACCCGAGTTTCAACTGAGTGCGCATGCTCGGCGGAAATCGTGTATTGAATGAAATAGTTTATGATGTTTTAGTAAAGCGGATCATGCACATTGACACATACATCTCCCACCACACGGATATGTCGCCACCTGCTAGCGAACAATGATGCTGTGCCATGCGCGTTTAATATGCGCATTAGAATGCCTATGACGTCACAGCCCGTCTCTAACACACACAGCGCATGGAACCCCAGCCCACGGGCAGGCACACTCTCCCAGCAGATGCTTAGTGACAACCTCCCGGCTCCCCGGGGAGTTCCGGTGTCATGGTATAAAACCCCTGCCCGATCGCAGCCCCTGCCGTGAAGACAGTTGACTAAGCATTTATTTTTGTAAAATAAATTTAAAAACTTTCAGTGGATCGATTAAAAATATCTTAATGCGCGATTGAAGAGGAAGATCTGAAGTATTTAATGTAACCTAAGAGCAATTTATGCTGAAAGTATTAAAAACAGAGATAATAGACTAAATAGTGAAAGTTGGGATATTCTGAGTGTCAGTGCAATCTTCATACAGAAAAAGTGAAATATCTATGAAACTATACACCACCTAGAAACAAACCCCTGGAACATATATAGAAAACATATCCAACGAACAGATTATATTAAATTTATATGGTTAGGGTTGTGCATTTCTATTAATCTTTAATAGACACTGGCAGTGTGTATTCGTTCTGCAGCCGAGCTGAGCTTGTTTACAACCTCTGCGCATGCGCAGAAGCCACGACAGGGGCTGCGATCAGGCAGGGGTTGTATACCATGACACCGGCAGTGCGCCTAGAATCTGCTTGGAGACCAGTCCCGAGGGGCATGACTTCCTAACAAATGGCCGTCTCATGTCACAAATGGGTGTTTATTTGGTTTATTTATTGGAGGATGTATATCCGAGCAACATCTAAGGTCATATCAGGACGGGTACTCACTTGTGGCAATGAACACTCATGGTGACTTTTTAGTGTTGCCTCATTGGGAGACGGGGCTGCCAGCACTGTGACCCGATATCCCACTCAGTCACAGTATCCTAGTGTTCAGCAAAATTGTCCTTGCCCTGTCCTATTGGTGCCGAGTGCTAGTATAGGTAGTGACACATATCAATTTTGTAAGTCATTGGTTTGACTCGATTGGGTTCGAACTCACGACCTCCCAATACACACGAGACTCACATATAATATGTTAGAAGTCTACTGATGATCTGCTACTACACTTTGATATTCTGATTATAAGTGGGTATATGCTCAGATATATTCAAATTAAATTTTCTACTTAAATATTTAAATTCCCAATGAAAATTCAATGCTTCATTGCCCCAATATTGGCATTTGAAGCTTTTGGGAATCTGGACTGAGCATTGACTGATGCTTTATCCCACAGTTTCTCGGTACTCAAACCCCATACAGGACAATAACTACTTAAGAGTCTATAGCCTATATCATGACTGATTGATTGGTGGCGGTTCTACACCATGTTGGCATCAAAGGCCATCCATATTCACGGCGAAAAGAAGTGTTTAAATATTATTCCATCATATTATTATTTAACTATCTCTTTTGCACAGACTATAAAAGCTCACGACCAATTAGAAAAAAATGTGTGGAATGACACAGACAATTTAAATTATCACATTCAATTTTTAAAGTGTGCGAAAGGGTAGTAAATTCCAATGTAAACTTTAACGGCATCATTTTATTTGTTAAATTACAAGTTTTGACACAATCCTGCTGCTCCCAGGAGGCCTCTATGTATATATCATATTAGATAAAAGATTCACCCCGTACTTACAGTACAGGGGTGAACGACAACATACTGTAAATACGGGCGAAAATAGCTTTAGTATGGAACAGGAAGTAGAAACTCTGGCTCCAGTATCAAATGGCTACCCATATCGGCACAGAGTTGGTGAAATGGGAGAGAATGCAAAAAGACAAGATGGCGGCCATAGAACGCCGTCAATTTCACTTTTAAATCTTATTAAACTAGATGTTTTATTATATGTTTCAAGTCAAAGGTATCGGGGAAATATGAAGATGTATATAAAGAATATATTTTGCTTCTTAAATTAAGAATTTATTCGCTCAGTTAATTTCCCCAGCATGTCAAAATTCTTTGCCCGTTTTTCTAATATGTTGGTTTTCATCCCTGTACTGGATGTACAGGGTGAATCTTTTATCTAATATCATATATGCAGAAATGTTCACTGATTAATGTTCACAAAATACCAAGTATATATAATGTGACAGCAATTGGTCAGTTCAAATCCAGTTCTTATATGACCTTTGATATTGCTAGGACATAAAACCCAATCAAACAGAAAAACAAATAGTGAGTGAAGAGACAGGAAAGGGGGATTGGCAGCATGGGCGATAATACAGTCACATCAAGGACAGTGGCACACTCTCCAATGATAGCCTGTACTGACTGATCAGTGGAATGGAACTTAGATAGTGCTAGGATAACCCGACTTCCTGGAATTGTCTGCGATTCCCTGATAGTGCTAAGCCTATCGGAGAAGATCCGCGTTTTGTCAAAATTCACCGTGTCGGCAAAAATGGCTATATGACAGCAACAAAAGATAGGGTATCTTTCTTTAAATAATGTTGCTGCAATAATAGCATTTCATCATAGTAGTTATTATTATTATTATTATTACTGTTAAAAAAAGGAAAACAGTCTTATCGCTGTGTCTGCAACGAGGGCATAGAGGAAAACTAGTAGTAGCTATTTTGTTAACCATATATATCGCCCTTCTTGCAATAATAATTAGTATAATAATAATGATAATTACTAGGGAAAAGGTGCTATTATTGGAGCAACATTATTTACAGTTAACCTCACCATAGATTTCCGCGCTTTTTTTAACTGGAGACCACTTTCATCCCTGTGCATCAATTATAAATTGTCATTGGAGGCATTCGACTGGGGCTTTTCTATCCGCAAGATTTACGGAGGGAGCGGATGGAGCCACAACACACATCCGAATCATACGTATAGAAACCCACTTCCGGTCCCAGTCGAATAGGAATTTGTAAGGAAATATTTTGATATTCACATAGAGAGGCCCAGTCGAATGCCTCCAACGTTCATTTAATTGTCAACATTCAGTGTGATATTATGGTTCTATGCGTGAGAATGGGGTCAAGTTTGCTAGTAAAGAAGAAGCAGTTCAATTCATAAATGACACTATACAGTCGTGCGTTGACCATCCTAGAGGAATACTGCCACAGTTTTTCTCACTATTGCCTTCCTGTTCGAATTTGGTTGGCAAACTATTCAAACAATTCTTTTTGTTATTACATTCATTTATTAAACACAGGAAATTTCAATCACATACAATTGATCTTCCTCATTCTGCTGCTCATTACCCTGTCCGCTTAATACCAAGCACCAGGACAGGTAGATAAAAGATTCACCCCGTACATCCAGTACAGGGGTGAACGACAACGTAGTGTAAATACGGGTTAAAATAGCTTTAGTATGGAACAGGAAGTAGAAACTCTGGCTCCAGTATCAAATGGCTACCCATATCGGCACAGAGTTGGTGAAATGGGAGAGAATGCAAAAAGACAAGATGGCGGCCATAGAACGCCATCGATTTCACTTTTAAATCTTATTAAACTAGATATTTTATTATATCTTTCAAGTCAAAGGTAGTGGGGAAATATGAAGACATATATAAAGAATATATTTTCCTTCTTAAATTAAGAATTTATTCGCTCAGTTAATTTCCCCAGCATGTCAAAATTCTTCACCCGTTTTTCTAATATGTTGGTTTTCACCCCTGTACTGTAAGTACGGGGTGAATCTTTCATCTACAGGACCGGTAGCGGCGAGTATAACTTGTGTACGTCATTCATTTGACCCGGAGGTGATCCGGTTGGTGAACTCTTAGTGGGACGGTGCCCTAGTTGTTATTGACGACAGTCACGTGACGTGTACTGTAGTGTTATGTTTAGACCGCATGCAACATGGACATGGAGGTGCTTTCTGCTGCGTAATATGGCACTAGTGCCATGCGAAGTCGTGCATCGTAACAAGTCGGTATTCATCCTGATATGACTTTAAACTCACCGAATCGGTAGAGCGCAGGCTTCCCATGAGGAAGGTCAGGAGTTCGATACCCTGTCAAGTCAAACCAATGACTTATCAAATTTATGTGTCGCTTCCTAGCCTGGCGCTCGGCATTAATATGATAGGAATCAGTATCAGGATAATGTGACTGAGCGGGAAATTGGGCCAGCGGTATGGTCTACCAGTAGGGCAACACTATAAAGTCACCATTAGTGTGCACTGTCACAAGTCGGTATTCGTCCTGACATGACCTTAGATGTTGCCAGGATGTAAAGCTCCAATAAGTTTTGACAAGGACACCAAAATTAATTTTGCATGTTTACACTTCAAATATCTCCCAAGTTAGTCGTTTTAAGTCAAAGTTACATCGAACTAAAGTAAGGTACCTTATAGTGATCAGACAGTTCCAAAACCTAAAGAGCCGACCCTGGTGGTGGAAATCTTCTATAAGACCATGATGTTTATGTTTAATCACGAGTGAGATGGGTTGAAATTAAAGCTGCACACTTCCATGAATGCATCAGCTGCATGAGTGGGGTGGAGGTGGGGGTGGTGGTGGTGGTGGGGGGAGGCTCTCCCATAGTGTTCCTGCCTGTCCTCAAACAGAAATAATATACCGATATGAAACCAAAACATCCCTATAAACATGAAATGCCACTTTTCATCCTATTACTGTTTATCTATCTATCTATATATTTATTTACGTATCAATATATATATATCCATTTATATGTGCTATCTATATGATCTATCTATATGTTCTCTCTATATGATCTATCTATCTATATCTCTCTATGTATCTATCATGTCTATCTCTCGATCTCTCGATCTTTATCCCTACATCGTTCTAAATTGTCTATCTGCATGACTGCCTGTCCATCTATATATCCATTCATCTACCCATCCATCTATATATATATATTTTAATATCTATCCATTCGTCTATCCATATATCTATATATTTATATATTCATCCATTTATACATGTCCCATCTATCGACTTGTTAATTCATCTACGTATTTAGATTTATCTATCGACCCATCTCTCCCTCTCTCTCTTTCTATATATAAATATATATATAAATATATATATTTATTTATTTAAGCTCGCCCACTTCATATATATTTTTTTCCGCGTACACTCTGAATCGAATATCCCTGAGTGTATGATAACACGGTGAAGGGCATGATCAGAACTGGAGTATTGGCAAAAGCAGTGTTACTATTTCAATAAGAACTGACACTCACTGATGGGTGATGGGGGCTTTTCAGATGTGAGGGTGGCAAGATAATAATCAAGAAGTAGCAGGTAACGTTTAAATTGTACTCGTTCTGTGGACAGTCTAATACGGGTATTCCCAGTTCCGCTGGTCCCTCATAAAGGACTGAAGCTGTGACCCAGCACGCCAGGTCACAGCTTCAGCTTACATACAGGAAGTTGGGGTTGGTGCCCTTTCCAACGATATCCGTCACAATAGGCCGAACACTTTAATCTCACTTTGCAGCGACAACCACGTGCCTCCTGATAACAAAACTTGGTCGGGTTATTGCCATACATTTGTTTCTAATGTGGATTGCAGTGAACTCGCCCCTAGCAATGTCTTATATTTATGCAGTTTAAATAATCGGTGTCATTAAAGTGAAATGAGCTGAAAACAATGACAACAGAAAATGGAGTATCTGAAACCCAGACAAATTATCCACAAACCTAATCTTCAAAGGTGTGACAAAAATACAAAAACTAATATAGTATATCTAGATTAAAACAGTAATTGCATGGGTACAAGCTATTTCAAATGTTAACTATATGAGCCTGTCTCTAAAGGTGATAACTCTTCTTTCTTTTGTCCATTCTAACGATTGACACAAAACAGCACAGAAACGGTTACACTGAAAATACAAGGACATTTGCTTCAAATCAATATGTATTCTATTGGGATTATGAAACACCATGTAAAAAACAAATCAGTTTATCCTGAGTAAATGCATAAGCAGATAGTATGTTGATCGTTACAATGGACAAAGTTTTGTCCCATATTGCTTAGCACCTTTTGAGACAGTCTCATATACCAAAATATAATCGAAAACCAAAAATAATTGGAAAAGGAAATCAATCCATATGGCACAGCAGTGAAAACAAGTGCATTCTCTTAACCGGTATAAGCAGAATAAGCAAACCATCACTAAAATAATTATAATAATTATAAAATGATATTGGAATGCTATTTCGTGTGTATCATTCACCACCTCCTCCACTTTTCCCTTATAAGCTGAAGCTGCGACCTGGCGTGTCGGGTCGCACCTTCACTCCCCCGTCCTGATATGACCTTAGATGTTGCTAGGACGTAAAACAACAACAAACAAACAAAATAAAGCTTCACTCCTTCATGAGGGCCAACGGAACAGGGAACACATGTATTGGATGTGGCACTTCTTATTCACCGAACACACTTCTTTGGTGTTGGTGCTGCTGCTGGAGGAGATGAGTCACTGATGACGTCACCACCCCTCCCCCGCTCCAGGGCCTGCCCTTCCGCTGGTTCCAGACAACACCTCCCCCGGCTGCAAATACTACTTGCACTCCAAATTTGGTTGAAAATGTACTGAAAATAGTATCTCTCTGTTCTCTCTCTCTGTGTTCTCTCTCAGTTGTCTCTCTGTTGTCTCTCTGTTCTCTCTCTGTAAATGAACTGAAAGTAGTCTCTCTCTTCTCTGTCTGTCTCTCTCTCTGTCTGTCTGTCTCTGTTCTCTCTCTGTTGTCTCTCTGTTGTCTCTCTGTTCTCTCTCAGTTGTCTCTCTGTTCTCTCTCTGTAAATGAACTGAAAATAGTCTCTCTCTTCTCTCTCTGTCTCTCTCTGTCTCTCTGTCTGTCTCTCTCTGTCTCTCTCTCTGTTCTCTCTCTGTTCTCTCTCTGTTCTCTCTCTGTTCTCTCTCTGTTCTCTCTCTGTTCTCTCTCTGTTCTCTCTCTGTTCTCTCTCAGTTCTCTCTGTTCTCTCTCTGTTCTCTCTCTGTTCTCTCTCTGTTCTCTCTCTGTTCTCTCCCTGTTCTCTCTCTGTTCTCTCCCTGTAAATGAACTGAAAATAGTCTCTCTCTTCTCTCTGTCTCTCTCTGTCTCTCTCTGTTCTCTCTCTGTTCTCTCTCTGTAAATAAACTGAAAATAGTTCTCTCTCTGACTCTCCCTGTCACTCTCTGTCTCTCTCTGTCTCTATGTGTGTGTGTCTCTCCCCTCCCCTCCCCTCACCTCTCCCCCCACCCCCAACTCTCTCTGGTAAATTGATTTACTCTGCCCATAGTGGATAAGTGTGTTACCGATTGTTTTCACCAATGGGCAGCACTAGTCTAATTTGATTAAAATCTTTAGAATTTAGTTTTTGTAATAATTTAGGTTTTCTTGTTTCTTGTTTATGCGTTGTAACTGTTTGTAGATTGCAAACAGTCCAAAATGTGCCTTTTACCATACTTTGTGTTAGTTCATTGAAGCTAAGATTCCTTATACGCGGTATGCAGCATGTGAATGCGAATTTGAATGCGAATGCTGCATCCGAATGTGAATGCGAATGCGAATGCGAATTCGGCAACTGAATTGGTCCATGGCCCGATCGGTGCGGCATGCGAATGGAGAAATGCAAGGGGAAAGCCTGATAACGTCACGGTGTGGGGTTTCACTTAACGGTGGGGGGGTTTCCTGTATCACGTTGGGTATCTACGCCGCATATACAACATTCAGTGATTTTCAAAAATAGTTTTGAGCTTGATTTAATGGATTTCACCTGTTAGTATATTGAATTTTAAATAAAATGACACTTCATTTGTGAAAATCGCTCTAATATTAAAGAAATATGGACTTTTTAAAGTTGTTACTGTGTAAAAAATCAAACCAAATCGCTGCATGCCGCATTAATGCTTACAATTACATAAATACAGGAAATGCACTTACACATACATACACAGGGTAGGTTCAACAACCACACAGTGCATAGCTTGTACAGGATCATGGTCACAGCAACCAATCAGTATCTTTACCAAACCAATCCCTAAAAAGAGCATCGCTTTTCGTAGTCTAGTCTTCACTACTTAAGTGCGCTGGACACGGCTAAAGCGCAGGATTCCCGTGCGGTAGGTCAAGAATTTAAATCTACCAGCGGAGATTCAGCCCTGGAGAAGGAGATGGATGAGCATCATGGGGCGGGGTGGGGGGGGGGGGGCAGTGGACACGATGGCTTGATCCCTTGACCTTTCAAACGAGGATGAGATGCAGTAGCTGATTCGATAATGCTAGGTACACACATAGCATATAGGATTCGCGCACTAAAACTCCCGATCAGCTGAAAACTGAAGTCGGGCCGATTCATTTTTCGAATCGGGAATCGCAATCGTAGTGCTAGCGCACACCTACCGTTTTAGCCCTAAAAATTAGTTTTTAGTCGTGAATCGCAATCGGTAGGTGTGCTAGGGGAATGCACACCTCACGATTTTTGGGCAGTTTTAGATCGTATACGCTAGGTGGGTGCGGGAAAACGATCGTATACGCTAGGTGTGTACTGGGCATAAGAGCGCTGGCTCACTTCGCATGTGGGAGGTCGTCGGGGTAGAACCCCAGCCGAGTCAAAGCAATGACTTACCAAATTTATACTTGTCACTAACAAGCCTGGCACTCTTATTATGATAGGACAGTGACTGGTTTGCTCAGTATCAGGATAATGTGACTGAGTGGGATATTGGGTGTTGATGGCCCGGATTCAGGCCTTTAAAGTCATATTTCATTATTGGTTTTAGAGGTCAGGATATGGAATGGACGGTGTTGGCTCTTGGTACTATAAAAGTCTGGCGAGACACTTGCGTGTGACCAGTACAGAGAAACCCACTTATAACGCGCCACAATTTAACGCAAATTCGGATATAGCGCGATGATTCATTGGACCCAGAATTCCTTACTTCAAAGGTAATTCAGTCAACCCTGATTTAGCGCGACCCCACTGTTTTCATGATGGCATTTTATGGACCCCAACGATCGCGATATAATGGGGTTTCACTGTATTTCGCTTCACGAATCTCAAAGGCCTTGCACTTGTGTTTCTGTTCGCACTCTCACAGAGCCAACATATCCGCAGTGATGACAGATTCAAATTTTCAATGATGAGTTAGTGAATGATTGGGGGTTTTACATCCAAGCACATCGAATGCCATACCAGGATTTGGACCGACTTGTGACAGGGAACACTGATGATGGCTTTTTAGTTCTGCCCCAATGGAATCCCTCTTTTAGTCACATAATCCTGATGTACAGAATTCAATGTGTGCGAGACTTCTATGACACACTTTATTTTACACATACAGCTCTGTGTGAGAGTCAGCGTGTTTGTAGAGACTTCTGTTGTACATTGTAATCTACACATACAGTTGTCCATTGTAATCTACACATACAGCTCTGTGTGAGAGTCAGTGTGTTTGCAGACTTCTGTTGTACATTGTAATCTACACATACAGTTGTATATTTGTAATCTACACATACAGCTCTGTGTGAGAGCCAGCGTGTTTGTACAGACTTCTGTTGTACATTTTAATCTACACATACAGTTATACATTGTGATCTACACATACAGCTCTGGGTGAGAGTCAGTGTGTTTGGAGAGACTTCTGTTGTACACTGTAATCTACACATACAGCTCTGTGTGACAGTCAGCGTGTTTGTAGAGACTTCTGTTGTACACTGTAATCTACACATACAGCTCTGTGTGACAGTCAGCGTGTTTGTAGAGACTTATGTTGTACACTGTAATCTACACATACAGCTCTGTGTGACAGTCAGCATGTTTGTAGAGACTTCTGTTGTACATTGTAATCTACACATACAGCTCTGTGTGACAGTCAGCATGTTTGTAGAGACTTCTGTTGTACACTGTAATCTACACCTACAGCTCTGTGTGACAGTCAGCATGTTTGTAGAGACTTCTGTTGTACACTGTTATCTACACATACAGCTCTGTGTGACAGTCAGCATGTTTGTAGAGACTTCTGTTGTACACTGTAATCTACACATACAGCTCTGTGTGACAGTCAGCATGTTTGTAGAGACTTCTGTTGTACACTGTAATCTACACATACAGCTCTGTGTGACAGTCAGCATGTTTGTAGAGACTTCTGTTGTACACTGTAATCTACATATACAGCTCTGTGTGACAGTCAGCGTGTTTGTAGAGACTTCTGTTGTACACTGTAATCTACACATGTACAGCTCTATGTGAGAGTCAGCGTGTTTGTAGCAACTTATGTTGTACATTGTACTCTACACATACAGCTCTGTGTGACAGTCAGCGTGTTTGTAGAGACTTCTGTTGTACATTGTAATTTTCGCATACAGCTCTGTGTGACAGTCAGCGTGTTTGTAGAGACTTCTGTTGTACACTGTAATCTACACATACAGCTCTGTGTGAGAGTCAGCATGTTTGTAGAGACTTCTGTTGTACATTGTAATCTACACATACAGCTCTGTGTGACAGTCAGTGTGTTTGTAGAGACTTCTGTTGTACAGTGTAATACACCTGTACAGCCCTGTGTGACAGTCAGCATGTTCATAGAGACTTGTGTTGTACACTGTAATACACATTATAGCTCTATGTGACAGTCAGCGTGTTTGTAGAGACTTCTGTTGTACATTGTAATCTACACATACATCTCTGTGTGACAGTCAGCGTGTTTGTAGAGACTTGTACACTGTAATCTACACATACAGCTCTGTGTGAGAGTCAGCATGTTTGTAGAGACTTCCGGTACACTCAGTGCGCATGTGCAGGGCTGTCCGGAAGCCCTGCTTAATGCTGCGCACGCTCGCCCTGATCCACTGGGGACCTGCTGGGAGAGCAGTGAGTGACTGTAACCTCTATTCACGTCAAGGAGGTGATCAATCTCCACGCAGATCCTTGGTGGTCGCTACACACTTTTAATAGACAGGCTGTGAATGTGCCGAGTGAACGATTAGCGCCATGTGGATTATGCGGGGGATTAACTCCCTAGCCACATCTGAGGTGCTACCACCACGAGCACAGACTTGGAACAGATAGCGCACGCTGTTCATGGCAGTATAGTGCTGCCCTACCGGGACATTCTTATCAGTGGCACCATGAGCCGATATCCCACCCAGTCACCATGACACTCAGCCAACCAATCATTCACCCTGACACTCAGCCAACCAATCAGAGGCAGAGTGATGCAAATGAAATGTACTAAAATGATATCATTAATACAATGAGTCGATCATCGAACCTCCAAGAGAGAAGAAAACTGACTTCCCTCCTTGTATGATTGGTTGCATGTTGTACTTTTGTGCAGTTTCTATATTTGTGATGGACTGTATTTATGCTGCCCATAACGCGTTTGCATACTACATATGACCTGTTTTGCGTGCCGCTAGAGGCAAGTACATAGTCTTGTGAATCCCTTCTTTTAACTGATCAGCTTCGTTCCTCCAGATAGTAAACTCCCTACTGCATGCATCTTACATAATTAATGTCATATACTTGTATAATCATTTTGCTTGTCCACTATGTCTTGATGCTGATAAAAAGCTATATTCAGACAAATAAATAATATAACCAACAACAAAATATTCCTGGTGTATTACCGTAGAGATGGACTTTTGAGGCTTATTACATTGCCTCACACATAGATTTCTATTCCTGTTATATTACCCCCCCCCCCCCCACACACACACCCCAAACACCATTACTTCCTATATGACCTCACACATTCCTGCTTCCTAGTATATTAATTCATTATCTCAGTCGTATTTCCTGTTATATGCTGCAATGGAAACACATAGGGGACCGGATGCAGTGGCCGAATAGGTAGAGCGCAGGCTTCTCATGCGGAAGGTCAAACCAATGATTTATAAAATTGATACTTATCGCTACCTAGCCTGGCACTCGGTATTAATAGGATAGGACAAGGACTGGTTAGCACAGAATCAGGATAATGTGACTGTATGGGATAGTGGGTCATGGTGCCAGCAGCCTGGTCTCGGGCACTGCCACTTTTGTTATGTTTTATCAGATTTTGATAGTCTTTGTTTAGTTTTGTTATTTACATTGGGTCATTTTCTTGATATTTCTGGGCGTAATCGATTAATCAACTCGGGTCACCCAAGCCACTTTTTGGCGCATGCGCACATCCTACAGACTCGGGTCGAATAATCGAATACGCTTCTCCGCGCTCGGGGTGGAAAAACAGATTTTTAACAAAATAACCGATAAACCTACAGCAAAATAGGATTTAAAGTATTTTATGATGGCCTCGTTTAGCTATATTTCCATTTCATTAATGTAAGTTATTCTTTTAAAAAAACATGTAAGACTGGTACCAGTAGCTGTTATCGCGCAGGACGGTACCATCGCAAATGTGACGTCATCGCTCGTAGTCAACCCCAGCTACGAGGTGGGTTGCTTGGGTCGGATCGTTTTCACACGGCACGTGTATTTATCGACTCTACTCGCAGTGTTCGATTTGAAATTCTGACGACTCGGGTGACCCGAGTCGCCCGGGTCATGTTAATCGATTACGGCCTCTGTGTGTGGCGCGAGGTGGGACCAGCCAAGTTAATGCGTATACAGACAGGTGGCACCACAACCGGCGTGAGGTTGTCAGAAGCTGGCAGTCGATGACCAATAATAATAAGAACCCTGCAGTAGATGATATAAACCAAGGTGGAAAGCTTCCGATTAATCATACTTGTATAATGTTTATACATAACATATGTATATATATGTGTGTGTATATATATGTATATATATGTGTGTATATATGTATATATGCACATACATATGCGATGGCCTGATAATAATACAACAGAAGGTTGGTTGATTGGTTGGTTGGTGGTTGCTGTATGCCGTGTCGGCAGCATAGGCCATATTCACGGCATGTTTGCACTTCAAATATCTCCAAAGTTAGCCATTTAAAATTTAAGTTGCTTCAAACTAAAGTAAGGTAGATAATAACCACCAACCAGAAAATCGCAGAAAATGACAGAAACTCAAAACCATCAGACTATGGAACTTTAAAAGTTTAACCAATCACCACTAACAAACATATGAGCCTGTCTCAAAAGGTGATAACTCTTCTCTTTTTTTTGTCCACGTTGCGATTGACACAAAACAGCACACAAACGGTTACACTGAAAACACAAGGACATTTGCTTCAAATTAATATGTATTCTATTGGGATTATGAAATGCCATGGTCGTGACGCAAACACACAGCACCGGAAGTGGATGTGGAAGTAGGTCACCGCGCATGTCTCCCTCCAGATCTTTTTGGGGCGTTCCTTTCTTTCTTTCCTTTTTTCTTTTATCCCTACTTTCACTTCCATTATTTTCTTTCTTTTTTGTGCTTTATTTTATTTTGTTACCGTTCTTTTTTTCTCTCAGTTTTTAGAGAGCATTTTTTATATTACTTTCCATTTAGGTTTTTTCTCTTTTCATTTGATTAGTTTTTGTGTGTATTTTTGTTGTTTGCTATTCAGCTTTTTCTTAAAAGGGCGGGTTGCCGCTTTTATTAGTTTTTGTCAGATTTTGATAGTTTTTGTTATTTATTTTGGGTCCTCTTCTTGATATTTCTAAAATATAAATATTTTGTTAAAATATATTGAATAGTTATATATTTTTTGCATCCCTATTTCTATAGCACCTTTTTTCAGCTTTAAGGGAGAAAAAAAACCATAATATCTGTATCCCTTTTGTATTAAATTTTTACTTCACGTGCCCATTTGAGAGCTTATCCTTTGAACTTAAATTGGACAAATTTCACTTAATTTAATTCAGATGGAATTCAATGGGCAGTTATTGATGAGCTGCTTCTCACTTATTACCTCCCTTTAAGATGTCACACTTACTTTGACTGTGGTTGTGTCTAGTTGATTGTATCTTGTCTTACTGAGTTTTATTGTGAACCTTCTTGGTTTTATTTGTATGGAAAAAGCCTTTTTTTTTAATTGATCGTTTACTTTCTTTTTGATTTTTTAAAGGAAACTCTCGGTTAAAACAATGAAAACACGCAAGTAGTCTTAAGCAAGATTACTTTCTCCCCTTTTGTTATTGTTTGAGTTTTTCCTGTTTTTGTCTTTTCCCTCTTTTCCTTTCTTTTTTTATTATTATTCTTTTTACACCAGGCTGAGGCTTCTATTAAATCATGCCCTCCCAATTCTGGACGGAATCTGCCACGTCAGCTATAACTACTCTTTATTAACAAACAGCAACAACAACTACATCAAAATAACACTCACATATATGAAGAGGGAGAGAGAGGGAGAGAGAGAAAGAGAGACATAGAGAGAGAAGGAGAGATGGGGGGGGAGATAAAGGAAATGAGAGAAATGATGAAAGAGAAATAAACAGATAATGAGAACGAAAAAAGGAGAAAGAAAGATAGACAGAGAAAGGGAGAAAGCGAATGAAAGAAAAGTAGGTCAAGAGATGGAAAGAAAAGGGAGAAATAGAGAAGGCGGAGAGAAGAGAAGGAAAGAGAGGTAAAGGAGAGACCGCGAGGAGAAGCGAGCAGAATAGAAAAACAGAATGATAAAAGAAGACCTAGATCAGGAGCGCGAGGGAGATATAGATGACAAGAGAGGAACAGAAAGACAGAAAGATATAAGAAGACATAGATAAGGAGCATGAGGAGATAGATGATGAGAGAGGAACAGAAAGACAGAATAATAAAAGAAGACATAGATAAGGAGCATGAGGACATAGATGACGAGAGAGGAACAGAAAGACAGAATGATAAAAGAAGACATAGATAAGGAGCGCAAGGGAGACATAGATGACGAGAGAGGAACAGAAAGACAGAATGATAAAAGAAGACATAGATAAGGAGCACGAGGACACAGATGAAGAGAGAGGAACAGAAAGACAGAATGATAAAAGAAGACATAGATAAGGAGCGCAAGGGAGACATAGATGACGAGAGAGGAACAGAAAGACAGAATGATAAAAGAAGACATAGATAAGGAGCGCAAGGGAGACATAGATGACGAGAGAGGAACAGAAAGACAGAATGATAAAAGAAGACATAGATAAGGAGCGCAAGGGAGACATAGATGACGAGAGAGGAACAGAAAGACAGAATGATAAAAGAAGACATAGATAAGGAGCACGAGGACACAGATGAAGAGAGAGGAACAGAAAGACAGAATGATAAAAGAAGACATAGATAAGGAGCACGAGGACACAGATGAAGAGAGAGGAAGAGAAAGACAGAATGATAAAAGAAGACATAGATAAGGAGCACGAGGACACAGATGAAGAGAGAGGAAGAGAAAGACAGAATGATAAAAGAAGACATAGATAAGGAGCACGAGGGAGACATAGATGACAGAGAGAGGAAGAGAAAGACAGAATGATAAAAGAAGACATAGATAAGGAGCACGAGGACACAGATGAAGAGAGAGGAAGAGAAAGACAGAATGATAAAAGAAGACATAGATAAGGAGCACGAGGACACAGATGACGAGAGAGGAAGAGAAAGACAGAATGGTAAAAGAAGACATAGATAAGGAGTGCAAGGGAGACATAGATGACGAGAGAGGAACAGAAAGACAAAATGATAAAAGAAGACATAGATGAGGAGCACGAGGACATAGATGACAAGAGAGGAACACAAAGACAGAATGATAAAAGAAGACATAGATAAGGAGCGCGAGGGAGACATAGATGACGAGAGAGGAACAGAAAGACAGAATGATAAAAGAAGACATGGATCAGGAGCAGAGGGAGACACAGATGACGAGAGAGGAAGAGAAAGACAGAATGATAAAAGAAGACATGGATCAGGAGCAGAGGGAGACACAGATGACGAGAGAGGAAGAGAAAGACAGAATGATAAAAGAAGACATGGATCAGGAGCAGAGGGAGACACAGATGACGAGAGAGGAAGAGAAAGACAGAATGATAAAAGAAGACATGGATCAGGAGCGCTAGGGAGACATAGATGACGAGAGAGGAACAGAAAGACAGAATGATAAAAGAAGACATAGATGAGGAGCGCTAGGGAGACATAGATGACGAGAGAGGAACAGAAAGACAGAATGATAAAAGAAGACATAGATGAGGAGCACGAGGGAGACATAGATGACGAGAGAGGAACAGAAAGACAGAATGATAAAAGAAGACATAGATAAGGAGCACGAGGGAGACATAGATGACGAGAGAGGAACAGAAAGACAGAATGATAAAAGAAGACATGGATCAGGAGCACGAGGACACAGATGAAGAGAGAGGAACAGAAAGACAGAATGATAAAAGAAGACATAGATAAGGAGCGCGAGGGAGACACAGATGACGAGAGAGGAACAGAAAGACAGAATGATAAAAGAAGACATAGATCAGGAGCAGAGGGAGACACAGATGACGAGAGAGGAACAGAAAGACAGAATGATAAAAGAAGACATGGATCAGGAGCAGAGGGAGACATAGATGACGAGAGAGGAACAGAAAGACAGAATAATAAAAGAAGACATAGATCAGGAGCACGAGGGAGACACAGATGACGAGAGAGGAACAGAAAGAAAAGGGGAAAGCATTAGGGAAAGAACGGGAAAGAAAGAGAGGAGTGGTAGATAAAGAGAGAAAGCGAGAGAAGAAGAGATAAAGAGAAAGGGAGATGGACAGAGAAAAAGTGAGAGAAAGCTCATTGGGGAAGTGGGTGCTCAATATTTTGTTGTTAGAATCTAGGTCACTGATTCCTCAGTACCACGGATGGTGCCCGGCGTGCCCTACTTGACACGCCGCTGTCAACGCCGGCAACAAACGGCGGTGACCTCATTGTGACGTGACCGGAAGTTGGAGGAGAAGGAGGAGGAGGGGAAGAGGAGGTGGTGGTGGAGCGGGGTGAGGTGGGAGGAAGAGGAGGTGGGGGAAGGGTGAGTGTCTCGGGGGTAGGCGGTGGAGGAGCAGGAGATGCGAGGGAATAGGGGGTAGGGGAGGGGTGGATGTGGAGAGGGTAGGAGGTGTGGAGGAGGAGTGAGAGGTGGGGGAAGAGGAGGTGGGGGAGGGGTGGATGTGGAGGGGGTAGGTGTAGGGGGTGGAGGAAGAGGGGTGGAGGGGGGGAGATGGGGAGGAGGAGTAGGTGCTGGAGGAAGCAGAGGAGGAGGAGGGAAAGGAGAAGGAAAAGAAGGGAGTGACGAAAGAGGAGTAGGAGTAGGAGCTGGAGGAAGTGGAGGAGGAAGAGGAGTGGTGGGAGGGAGTGAATGAAGAGGGGAGGAGTAGGGGCTAGAGGAAGAGGAGGAAAAGAGGAGAGAGTGAAGGAAGGGGGGATAGGGGCTGAAGGAAGAGGAGGAGGCGGATGGGAGGGGAAGGAGTGAAGGACGAAGGGAGGAGTAGGGGCTGGAGGAAGAAGAGAGAAGGAGGAGGAGGGAGTGAAGGAAGAGAAGGTGGGGATGAGCAAATAGTGGGGGAGGAGGAGCAGAAGGAGGAGGGGAGGAGGAAGATGGGTGAAGGAGGGGTGAAGAAGGGGTGTATGCGGGGGAGGAAGAGGGGGGTATGGGAGGGGGGAATGTGGCGATGAAGCTCATTACCAGAAACTACTGAGCACGCACCATGTGGGGGTGGGGGTGGGGTGGGTGGGGGTGGGTGGGGGTAGGTGGGGACTGGTGGATCCCAGGGCGTCTCGTGCTAGTAAGCTGTAGACAGCTCCAGGTTATTGGCGTCGGGAGGAGAAGATGAAGGAGGACCCCTCACATACTGGAGGAAGAGGTCGCATCAACCGGATGTCACTTAGAGAGCAGTCAGGAGACAGACAGACAGGTACAGGACATATACAGGAGATACAGGAGATATACAGGCAGGTAAAGGACATATACAGGCAGATACAGGGCACGTACAGGCAGACACGTGACATATACAAGGCACATGACATATACAGGGTACATGACATATACAGCCAGATACAGGACACGTAGAGGCAGATATGACATACATACAGGCAGATACAGGACACATACATGCAGATACAGCATACATACATGCAGATACAAAACACATGCAGGCAGACACAGGGCATATACCAACAGATACAGGACACATACATGCAGATACAACATACATACATGCAGATACAAAACACATGCAGGCAGATACAGGACACATACAGGCAGATACAGCATACATACATGCAGATACAGGACACATACATGCAGATACAGCATGCATACATGCAGATACAGGACACATAGATGCAGATACAGGACACATACATACAGATACAAAACACATGCAGGCAGATACAGGATACATACAGGCAGGTATAGCATACTTACATGCAGATACGGGACACATACAGGCAGATACAAGACAGAAATAGGCAGATACAGGACACATATAGGCAGATAATGACACAAATATACATATAAGGACACATATATATAATACACAAACAGTCACACATAGAGTACACATACAGTCAGGTACAGGACACATACAGGCAGATACATGACACATACAGGCAAATACGTAACAGATATAGGCAGATACATGACACATATAGTACACATCCGGGCAAATACAGGGCGCATACGGACACTGCAGAGAGGTTAGTCATCATCTGTGCGTGTCTTTGCTATAGAAGGATGGGAGTTGTCAATGTTGCATGTCATTAGGAGGATGGGAGTTGTCAATGTTGCATGTCATTAGAAGGATGGGAGTTGTCAATGTTGCATGTCATTAGGAGGATGGGAGTTGTCAATGTTGCATGTCATTAGAAGGATGGGAGTTGTCAATGTTGCATGTCATTAGAAGGATCGGAGTTGTCAATGTTGCATGTCATTAGAAGGATGGGAGTTGTCAATGTTGCATGTCATTAGAAGGATCGGAGTTGTCAATGTTGCATGTCATTAGAAGGATGGGAGTTGTCAATGTTGCATGTCATTAGAAGGATGGGAGTTGTCAATGTTGCATGTCATTAGAAGGATGGGAGTTGTCAATGTTGCATGTCATTAGAAGGATGGGAGTTGTCAATGTTGCATGTCATTAGGAGGATGGGAGTTGTCAATGTTGCATGTCATTAGAAGGATGGGAGTTGTCAATGTTGCATGTCATTAGAAGGGTGGGAGTTGTCAATGTTGCATGTCATTAGAAGGATGGGAGTTGTCAATGTTGCATGTCATTAGAAGGATGGGAGTTGTCAATGTTGCATGTCATTAGAAGGATGGGAGTTGTCAATGTTGCATGTCATTAGAAGGATGGGAGTTGTCAATGTTGCATGTCATTAGAAGGATGGGAGTTGTCAATGTTGCATGTCATTAGAAGGATGGGAGTTGTCAATGTTGCATGTCATTAGAGACTGTTACTAGTGTTATCACTTCCAACTGCAGCAACACATTTACAGCAAAGAACATTACAATCCTTGATTAAGCAGATGGAATGTCAAGTATCGATAGTTAGTCTCCCTCGTCGCTCCTTGTCTGAAGCTAGTAATGCTGAGAATAAGGCTCGGTTCGACAAGTATTAACTTTTAAGTCATTGGTTTGACTCGGATAGATTTTAACGCCGGTGGGCTGGAATCCTGGGACCTCTCACATGGGAAGTCGGTGCTCAATTTATTCCCTTCTGGTTAACACGCTAACTATTGTAGGCTATATATAACACCTCTGTCTGTCATGGTGATAAGTGTGGATATAAACCACCTTATGACAGGGTCTATATTAACCTGATGTCTGTCATAGCGATATGTGTGGATATTAACTGCCATATGACAGGATCTATATTTCCCCGCTGTCTGTCATGGGGATATTAACCACCATATAACGGGATCTATATTTCCCCACTGTCTGTCATAGCGATATGAGTGGATATTAACCACCATATGACAGGATCTATATTTGCCCGCTGTCTGTCATAGCGATATGTGTGGATATTAACCACCATATAACAGGATCTATATTTCCCTGCTGTCTGTCATAGTGATATGTGTGGATATTAACCGCCATATGACAGGATCTATATTTCTCTGCTGTCTGTCATAGCGATATGTGGGGATATTAACCACCATATGACAGGATCTATATTTGCCCGCTGTCTGTCATAACGATATTTGTGGATATTAACCGCCATATGACAGGATCTATATTTCCCCGCTGTCTGTCATAGCGATATGTGTGGATATTAACCGACATATGACAGGATCTATATTTCCCCGCTGTCTGTCATAGCGATATGTGGGGATATTAACCACCATATAACGGGATCTATATTTCCCAACTGTCTGTCATAGCGATATGCGGGGATATTAACCGCCATATAACGGGATCCATATTTCCCAGCTGTCTGTCATAGTGATATGTGTTTGTGGTGATATCTAAATGAATATGAGTGACACAGTTCTGGGATATAAGCTAATTGAAATATTAGTAACACGGTTCACTTGTATCAGCTAAATGAAATATTAGTGACACAGTTTTGGGATATCAGCCTATGCTGCCGACACGGCATAAAGAAACCACCAATCAATCAATCAGCTAATTGAAATATTAGTAACATGGTTCAATTGTATCAGCTAAATGAAATATTAGTGACACAGTTCTGGGGTATTAGCTAAATGAAACATTATTGACACAGTTATGGGGTATCAGCTATATGAAATATTACTAACACGGTTCTATTGTATCAGCTAAATGAAATATTAATGACACAGTTCTGGGATATCAGCTAAATAAAATATTAGTGACACAATTCTGGGGTATCAGCTATACAAAATATTAGTAACACGGTTCTATTGTAACAGCTAAATGAAATATTAATGACACAATTCTGGGGTATTAGCTAAATGAAATATTATTGACACAGTTATGGGGTATCATCTATATGAAATATTAGTAACACAGTTCTATTGTATCAGCTAAATGAAATATTAATGACACAGTTCTGGGGTATCAGCTAAATCAAATATTAGTGACACAATTCTGGGGTATCAGCTATACAAAATATTAGTAACACAGTTCTATTGTAACAGCTAAATCAAATATTAGTAACACGGTTCTATTGTAACAGCTAAATCAAATATTAGTGAGACAATTCTGGAGTAGCAGCTAAATGAAATATTACTGACACAGTTCTGTCAGTACCAATTTCCGGCCATATAATATAGGCGCAGGCTGTGCACCTGGCTAGCTAGCACCGGCTGCTGCATTGTGGTTAGTGCGCGTCTCCAGCCGTGTATAATTGATGTGATGTATACGTCGAATGGGACGCCACGCACCGGTGGAGCCGGTTTGTCGACGAGGCGACATACATACACACACACACATACACACATACACACATACACACATACACACATACACACATACATGAATAAGTGGTGCAGGTAGCGAGCCGAGCAACTCACACATCATCGGCTATCTGCAGCCCGTCATTCACCACCCGATGCCGTGGTCGAGTCGATAGAGCGCAGGGTTTTCCTGCGGAAGGTCGTGAGTTCGAATCCCAGCCGAGTCAAAGCAATGATTTATGAAATTATTATTATGAGTTTATCAAACCTAAATTATTACTAAAACTTAAAAGTAAATTCCAAAGATTTGAATCAGATTGGACTAGTGCTGCCCAGCGGTGAAAACAAGTGTTGACACATTCATCTGTTATGACTATCAGCAGAGTAAATAAATTCATTACACACAAAGAAATCCACACAAAAATGGATACCTGTCACTAGTTACCCTGGCGCTCGGCATTAATAGGATAGGACAAGGACTAGGTAGCACAGTTGACACTGTAGTATAATGGGTCATGTTGACGAGGCGACATACATACACACATACACCACGGGCAGCAAGAAGAGGGTAATTAAAGTGACATAGTCTGGTGTTAGGAATATGGTAATTACACTCACCACACCACGGGCAGCAAGAAGAGGGTAATTACACTCACTAAACCACGGGCAGCAAGAAGAGGGTAATTAAAGTGACATAGTCTGGTGTTAGGAATATGGTAATTACACTCACCACACCACGGGCAGCAAGAAGAGGGTAATTAAAGTGGCATAGTCTGGTGTTAGGAATAGGGTAATTACACTCACCACACCACGGGCAGCAAGAAGAGAGTAATTAAAGTGGCATAGTCTGGTGTTAGGAATATGGTAATTACACTCACCACACCACGGGCAGCAAGAAGAGGGTAATTAAAGTGGCATAGTCTGGTGTTAGGAATATGGTAATTACACTCACCACACCACGGGCAGCAAGAAGAGGGTAATTAAAGTGGCATAGTCTGGCATTAGGAATATGGGTAATTACACTCACCACACCACGGGCAGCAAGAAGAGGGTAATTAAAGTGGCATAGTCTGGTGTTAGGAATAGGGTAATTACACTCACCACACCACGGGCAGCAAGAAGAGGGTAATTAAAGTGGCATAGTCTGGTGTTAGGAATAGGGTAATTACACTCACCACACCACGGGCAGCAAGAAGAGGGTAATTAAAGTGGCATAGTCTGGTGTTAGGAATATGGTAATTACACTCACCACACCACGGGCAGCAAGAAGAGGGTAATTAAAGTGGCATAGTCTGGTGTTAGGAATAGGGTAATTACACTCACCACACCACGGGCAGCAAGAAGAGGGTAATTAAAGTGGCATAGTCTGGTGTTAGGAATAGGGTAATTACACTCACCACACCACGGGCAGCAAGAAGAGGGTAATTAAAGTGGCATAGTCTGGTGCTAGGAATAGGGTAATTACACTCACCACACCATGGGCAATAAGAAGAGAGTAATTAAAGGTGCATAGTCCGATGGTTTTGAGTTTCTATAAAGTTGCAATGAGTGTGCACTGTCACAAGTTGATACCCGTCATGATATGACCTTAGATGTTGTTAGGACGTAAAACAACAACAAACAAAGAACCCAACATGGTGGACAGGCGGGGGTGGACATGACGCAGTACACGCCATACACTTGCAGACCCGCTGCAACGAGCGCGGCAGCAAGACGCAAAGTGCCCCTGGCTACCATCCTGCAATCGGCAGGGTGGTCGGGGGAAGGTGCCTTCCAGAGGTTCTACAACAGACCCATTACAGACACTATGAGGGTCACAGACCTGATCCCAAGTATATGGGAATAGGCCTAGGAAAACCAGCCACCAGTAAGGTGACGGACTGGTACAGTACTGAGTAGCACCTATAGCGCAACCAAGGTAGTAACTGAAGGGAAATGTAGTGGAACACACCTGCGAGTGTGAGGGGAAAAGCTGTTGTTGGAAAATATAAAAAAACCTAAACCAGAAGCATATGGTTAAGAAGCGTTTATTACCAACAAATCAAATGGTCACAGGCACGCAGTAGCAATACAAAGCAGCGGCTGGCCCTCGTGGCCAACTACCACAATAATATAAGATTCTGCTATTAACATGCAGCAGAATAGAGATTATTATGGTAAGAAAGGCCACGAGGGCCCAGCGGCCCACCCTGTTATACGAATAACCAACCCGATAAACAACAGCGTGACTGAGACCAAAATACTACAAAAAATGACGAAAGCTCTACCGAGGCGACATCTAGTAGCCGCTGGCCCCTCGTGGCCTTTCTTATCATAATACTCTCCATTCTGCTGCATGTTAATAGCAGAATCTTTTATTGTAAGCATTAAAAGACTTACAATTCCAGGGGGACGGGTGTAGTAGTCTGCACTGACCTCTCAGGCAAGTAACCACATGGACAGGTAGGCATGGGTAGTGTATTGATATCAGGGAGCCTAGGTGGTGTAATGGTTAGCACACTAGCCCGGAATGCAAAGAGATGTGGGTTCGAGCCCCACTCTAGGCGCAATATTTCCCATTTTCATCACCCCAATGACATGACCAACGGAAAAGCTAAAGCCATATTCTGCTTGTCCGTGCCTAATCCTAATGCTTGGCTGGGACAAGTGGACATGCCTTATTTCGAACGCTGCTGTGTGTGTTGAGTGGGGGTGATTCTCACAGATGACGGTGAACAGGGCCCACGCGCAAGCTAAATAAGGAGAGACACACCCTCATGCATATCTAATCTTCCATCGGTTAAATCTCATGTTTTCCCCGTATCAAATTCCGTGAATATATATCGCGTTAATCTCTCATGGCTGGAAGTGGAGACCAGTGCTTCGACGACCCCCCCCCCCACCACCACCACCACCATCATTTTTGTTTAACAAAAAAAAACCTCTAATTATTCTGATGAATAAGCGATTCACCAAAACAAATATAAAATTTAAAAATCAAAACAAGTTAATAATGCAGCGCTCTGACTGTGAGAGCTTTCTAAATACCCATTTGAATGCCAAAGCAAAAAAAAGCAATCTCCTTCACCGAGCAAGAAACTCTGTGATTAACTCCTCTTTTTTGTTCAATTCCCTTTCATTTATTTAAAATGAAAATTGCGGGAAAATGTCTTCACATTCATATTCATTCGCAAGCTTAGGGAGTGAGTTCTAGTTGAATTTCCAAGGGGTTTCCGCACCTATTTATTTATTTTCGTTGTTAATTACAGAGCTCAAATTTAGCGCTAGTATTACTAGCAATTACTAGTGAATCTGGGGGTTTTGCTACCACACTTATAGCTGGGTGGTAGCAATATTTTGCTAGCAGCCCAACATTCCAAGAAACACGAAAGCATCATCTACAAATTATTATATTTGATCCATTCCACAATGAGCATGTTGGCGGAGGCTAACATGTCTAATTTGCTGAACGAGGCAAGAATGCCCTCTCTTTTCCTCGCTCTCTACTTCCGCCTCTGACTGTCACTTGGTCCTTCGACCTCGCTCTGCTCACTTCGCTTCCCCACCCTCCCACCCTCTATCTTTGGGGTGAGCGCTGACGTCTCCTGCCTGTCTTCAATGCTGCTTCCTGAATGACTCTACCAGAATGTTGACACGATCACCGATAATGATTTAGGGTCTATGCCACCCGCTGATAGCCTGCTCACCAGGTCCCGATATGTTCTCCATTATTAAACTCTACAAAGGTTTACTGTCTGTGTTTCTCCTTTCTTACTGTTCCTGACTACTGTTTCTGTTCCGAGCCGAGTGAAGCGAATTAGCCCAAACTTTAACATGTTTACAAAAAACACAGTTGTATGTATCAAAAACATTCTACCACCACCGAGCTGTATGCGTGATTCTATTGGTCCACAACAGCTGACGCATCATTACTGGTATCCAATCACACATCGATATTCACCTTTTTATGTCCTGTATTTAAAGCCGCATAATCCGATGAAGCATCAAAATTTCAAAACCGAACCAATTATTTAGATTTGATTCAACATATCTAACTTAAATACTGATGCACTTATTAAACATTTATGTATGCATAGAAGGGAATGCCGAGTCAATTTAATAGAACTCGTTACCGCAGAAGCCTATGGTGTGCTTGCCAAAACTAATTTGACATGTTTGCCCTTTAAATATCTCAAAAGTTTACCCTTTAAAATGAAAGTAACTTCAAACTAAAGTAAAGTAAATTACTATGACCAATCTAATATATTTAACTCAGAAACTCAAAACCATGGGACTATGCAACTGTGAAATTCATTAAAATTATGTTTTCACTTGAAATATCTCCTAAATTAACCGTATAAAACGAAAATTCACCTCATATTGAAGTCAAGTAGATTATAACAATCAACCTAATAATATTGTTATTAAAGGGACCAGCTATAGGTCGCTGAGAGACAACCCATACTCCAACAAATGCTCTCCAAGCATACGTTTGCCAGTTTTCAGTTTATGCAACTACACATGTGGGAGGAGAGTGCTGACATTGGTTGCTTCTGTTGTGTTTTATTTAGTCCAGCAGCACTGACGCTTTTAGACAGCCATATAGAGAAATAAATGTTGGAAATTGCAATCTAAAATAATAAATATAAAGTTCAAATGTTTATTTATCATAACCAGCTACTTTTTGTGTGAATAATTGATTAAATCATGTAGATTAATCGACTTTAAAAGTTGAATTGAGAGCTTTCTGTGGCTGCCATCTTGGTGGTTGCCATGGCTTCCCCTGTGTGTGGGGAACCTCTCTAGGTCATGTGATGAGGGAATCCCACCTATGATGTCATTCATACATCCCAGACCTCAACTCTCCTCCCACATGTTCAGTGGCATGAACTGAACAGACTAAGCAAAGGTATGTTTGGAGAGCTTTTGATGCTGGATTCGTTTGTATCTGGGTGAGGTATAACCGGCGACTTTAAAAAATATGGCAGGAACTTAAATCCAGTCGATTATGCAACTTTAATGAAGCAATTTGGCAGCGACAAAATCTAGGTTGGCAGTTAGTTCGTAAAACCTGGAGCAGTAATGACTAACTGCCAATAAGGGCATGCGTAGTGGCCTTGACAGGTCAATTCAAAGATCTGGTCACGTGATTTCACCATGGATAGACTACATCACGGTTCCAGCGGCGCGGTGCATTGTGGGATGCATCAGAGCAAAACAACCCCCCCAAAAGCACATGGCACATGCTAATACACTGGGTGCAGCTATGAAATGTGCTAGTTTTCAGCTCATCTCAGCTCTTGTTTGAAACATAGAATACTAACTAAAAAAATATATATAATAAATTATGATATTAATCTTTTATCCAGCATTGCATTTACATCAATATAATCAGCACATCTTATGCCATGTGCATTTAGATTTAGAAAGATCTAGGCACTCAGACTAGTGTTAGAGCCATAGCCAGAGTACGCAATGCATTGTCAATGGCAGTGAGTAATCTCCATACAGAAAAAGTAAAATATTGATAAAACCACATGACCTAGAGACAAACCGCTTGGAACACATATAGAAAACATGTTTAACAAAAAGATTATATTAGATTTATAAGGTTAGGGTTTTGGATTTCTATTAATTTAGAATAAAACTGACATTTTTCAATGCTCGTATAGGCAAAGTCAATGGCCGTACGACTTTGCTTTGCTCCCACGACCGTTTTCAGCGCATGCGCAGTCGGAACCATGATGTAGTCTATTCATAGCATCAATTTTCAATGTATCATATTGAAAGATCACACTTAGAATGGGATATTTCCGCTCAAACCCAGTCGGTCGAGATTGGTCTGCACAGCAGTGTTAGATTCTTTTTTTTTCTTGAAGATTTATACTGCCTATCATGGATAAGTCTGAATAGACTTGTTTTCACCATTAGACAGTTTGTCAATAGAAAGCCTGAGTCTACACTTTTACCAACCCAAGGGATTTTTAAGCTCCCACACCACATAGACATGGTATGAGAGCAACTGGCCTTTGATGTCGCTGTAAGTTATACACAGCAGTGGAAATCCAAATTGGCAGAGGTGGGGGGCATGGGGAATCGAACCACCAACCTTCAGATTAGGAGTCCGACCTAGAAAAAAGTCAGACACTCTAAGCACTCCGCCACAGAGAACACCACAAAGTACCCGTTGGCTATTATTATTATTATTATTATTAATTCTACGATGTCACACTGAGAAGGGAATGATGGACTTACATAGGTTATCAGGACTATTCAGAAGCCTTTAAATTTATTCTAAGTGATAGTATGCTTTGTGCTACTTTCCAAGTCTGTAATATCCCGTTGTCCACATCACTGAGGACAGTCATTAGGATTGAATTCCACTAATAGCCGCAGCTTGACCACAGAGACCCTCAAACATCGTTGCCCTCTAAATAATGCCTAAATTATACATTGTTTCATGCTATTCAAATTATGACCAGTCATATTTAATCATAATACAGTAAAACCTCTCTAACCGACTACCTCCACAGATTGACCACTCCCCTATATTGATCACTTTGTTTGGGTCCCAAACGAACGCCCATGCAATACCATTGTAACGATTAAAAAAACTCCATAAACCGACCACCTCCCTAAATGGACCATTTAAAGCCTGTCCCTTGGTCGGTCGATTTAGAGAGGTTTTATTGTCATTGTGAATAAGTAAAGTTGTTTTGGTCATGTTAGTGCCCCTTTAAAGATTTGTATGCATTTGGGGCTTCCGGAAATGAGATTCAGAACCCATGGGGTTTCCTGGTGACGGGCTCTGACTGTACCTGGCGGGGCAGGCTGCATCCTGCTCCACCAGCGAATACCTACAGAAAAAGCCGCAACAGCACAGAGAGGGAACCACTGTAACAAGCCTGTCACACTGACACCAGTACATGTAGAGTTGGTGTACACTATCACGGCTCACACACATACAGCCAACACATAAAGGTGGTGTACTCACACACAGGTGTCTTACAGTAAGAGCTGTTTGCCCGCACAGCCAGCATAGCAACATCACACTCACACAGACACACCACACTCACACATACACACCACACTCACACCAGTACATGTAGAGTTGGTGTACACTATCACAGCTCACACACATACAGCCAACACATAAAGGTGGTGTACTCACACACAGGTCTCACAGTAAGAGCTGTGTGCACGCACAGCCAGCATAGCAACATCACACTGACACAGACACACCACACTCACACTCACAGAGACACACCACACTCACACATACACACCACACTCACACAGACGCACCATACTCACATAGACACACCACACTCACACTCACACAGACACACCACACTCACACTCACACACCACACTCACACTCAGAGACACCACACTCACACTCACACAGACACGCCACACTCACACTCACAGACACACCACACTCACACATACACACCACACTCACACAGACACACTACACTCGCACTCACACTCACACTCACAGAGACACACCACACTCAGACATACACACCACACTCACACAGACACACCACACTCACATAGACACTCCACACTCACACTCACACACACCCACCACACTCACACTCACAGAGACACTCAGAGACACACCATACTCACAGACACACAACATTCACACAAACACACCACACTCACACAAACACACCACACTCACACATACACATACACACTCACACAAACACACCACACTAACATAGACACACCACACTCACACTCACACAGACACACCACACTCACATAGACACACCACACTCACACTCACACAGACACACCACACTCACATATATACACCATACTCAGACATATACACCACACTCACACATATACCCCGCAATCACACATATACACTACACTCATACACCCATTCACACACATAGATAAACCACACTCACACTCATACAGATAAACTACACTCACACACACAAATACACCACACTCACACAAACACACAATACACCAACAAACCATATTCAAATAACCACACCACACTCAGACAAGCCCACCACACACAAATTATGCTCACACAAACAACTTACACACGACAGAGACATGTAAATCATTCTTACAATAGCATCTATATGGGTACACATATAATATAGTGAAATTGTGTGAATATAAACAAGGACATGTTCTCCTCTCAGTTGATATTCTGTACTGTCAATATATAGCCTACTACATTATATGTGTACCACGATTCTAGTTCCCTTTTCTCTCACTTGGCGCCACCAGTGCTTGAGCAGTCACCGCATTCTACCTTCCATGTTGACGGGACAGGATTGCTGAATTTATAAGAGCGCTGGCTGGCTTCCTCTTGGGTTGAAACCCGAACTGAGTCAAACCAATGACTTACCAAATTTATACTTGCCGCTACCTAGCCTGGTGGTCAGCTTTACAAGGATAGGATAAGGACTGGTTTGCTCAATATCAGGATAATGTCACTGAGTGGGATATCATATCATGGTGCTGGCAGCCTACCCACCTAGTGGAGCAGCACTATAAAGTTACCATGAGTGTGTACTGTCACAAGTCAGTACCCATCTTAAGATTAACTTAGCTATTGCTAGTAGTTAAACCGGGCGCGCAATCAGCAATCAGTAGAGCGCCGGCCTCGTGTGCTGAAGGTCGGGAGTTCGGTTCCCGGTCGAGTCAAACCAATGCCTGGCCCTCGGCCAGGACTGGTTAGCTGAGTGTCAGGATAATGTGACTGAGCGGGATATCGGGTCATGGTGCTGGTGGTTTGATTTCCCAGTGGGGCAGCATTATAAAGTCGCCATGAGTGTGCACTGTCACAAGTCGGTACCCGTCCTGATATGACATTAGATGTTTCCAGGACGTAAAACTCCAACAACCACCCAAGCTAGAAGTCAAGAAGTAAACAGACAACAAACCGTCAGTCAAACCAATCAGTGTCGGTCTGGTGTGTCGGTGTATTGTTAAGTATTCGCGCCCCGTGAAGCGCCCCCATGCGGCCACAATCTAACGCTGACACGCTGGTTCTTGCCTGCGCGTATATCTATCTACAAGATAAAAAAATAACTGACAGATAAAATATCCACAAGAGAAAAAAGAGAGAAAAAAAACCTAACTTTTCTCGATAATCCTCCGATTGCTTCTGGATGAATATGTATTTGCGCGAACAAAAATGTCCATGAAAAAAATGAGAGTGAGAAAAAGGGCTTTAGAACATGACTAGATACCGTATTTCTGATATGACCTTAGATGTTGCTAGGACATAAGCAACAACAAACAAACATCTTGGAATGGTACTTTACTTCGAATTAGTTCCTCACTCCACCTCCTTAAACCTCTTAAACAGCAAAGCAGTATAACAAGTATTTTTTTTAAATAAATGTATTCTCTCCTCAAATAAATGCCTCGATATAGCGATATAGCGAATGGTAGACAGGAAGTGTGAACACTTATTTGCCTCTCTTTTTTTGTGTGTACATTAGTTGTCCCAAGTAGGGGAAATCCCAGTCACAGACGGCTGGTCTTCCCCACTCCACTGCTGGTCGATAGAAAGCCCGAGCCTACACTTTTACCAACCCAAGGGATTTTTAACCTCCCACACCACATAGACATGGTATGAGAGCAACCGGCCTTTGATGACGCTGTAAGTTATATACAGCGGTGGAAATCCAAATTGGCAGAGCTGGGGGCATGGGGAATCGAACCACCGACCCTCAGATTAGGAGTCTGACCTAGAAAAAAGTCAGACACTCTAACCACTCCACCACAGAGAACGCCTCGTCTGCCTAAAGTGAAAACATGCCTAATTAATGTGGGTGTGCACATACAAATTCTGGCACACTAGGCTTCAGCAGTAACTGGTTCTATTTAATTAACTTAGTCCTCCTTTGTAAGCAGCATTACATGTTTTAATAAGTGCACGCGTATCTACGTTAGAGACACCAAATCAAGTCTGGTTAAGTTATTTGGATTTGAAAATGTAAAAAGGCCCTGTCACACATCACCGGATTGGGGGAAACAGAAAGAAACCGAACAAAGTCTGTTGATGTCCGGTTTGTGTCTGTACAAGTTTTGAACATGCGCAAAACTTGGAATGGATGCCGCCGGATTGACGTCTACGGTTCTTGTCCGGTTTGAGTTTGTTTTGTCCATTGGCTATCCGTTCATGTCCGTTTCATGTCCATTCGTCCAGCGTCCTTTGACCTGATATCGCAACATTTTGACACATTTTAATACATTTTGATACTTATCACGCCCGAACCCCACCGGACTAGACAATTCTGTCCGTTGCTCAATCCGGCGAGGTGTGACAGCCGCTTTATGCTTTCATCGGACTATGCGGCATCTCATCCATGAATTTAAAGCTGCACAGTCCGATGAAAACATCAAATTTTCAAGACCAAAACAATTATCTAATTTAACCCTACATATCTAACTTAGATACTGGTCCATCTATTAAGCAATTTAATCGAATATATTACTGGAGAAGCCTATGGTGTCAGAATTTTGGCATGGCTGCCAAAATTAATTTGTCATGTTTGCTCTTCAAATTTCTCAAGAGTTAGCCATTCAAAATCAAAGTTACTTCAAACTAAAGTAAGGTAGATTATCAGAACCAGCCTAATATATTTATCTAAGAAAATGACAGAAACTCAAAACCATCAGACTATGCAACTTTAACATCAAAAGTGGTTTTGAACCTGCGCTCTGCCGGTACTGACAGGAAGTAATATTATGGTTAACATCTCACTGCGCATGCTCCATTTTGTTTGTTTTGTTTGTTGTTGTTTTACGTCCTAGCAACATCTAAGGTCATATCAGGATGGGTACCGTCTTGTGACAGTGCGCACTCATGGCGACTTTATAGTGCTGCCCCACTGGAAGACCAGGCCACCAGCACCATGACCTGATATCCCACTCAGTCACATTATCCTGACACTGAGCCAACCAGTCCTTGCCCTATCCTAATAATGCCGAGCGCCAGGCTAGGAAGCAACAAGTATCAATTTTTAAGTCATTGGTTTGACTCGACCAGGGTTCGAACCCACGTCCCCACAATCTACCAACACGGGAGACGGACCCTCTAACTCATTCGGCCATCCCGTCTGGTCGCGCATGCTCCGTGGAAAAGGCCCACTACGCTGACCCACCCTGGTGGCGACTAATGGTGGGAATACGGTACTGGAGGCGGGGAGAGGAGAGGAGGGGAGGGGGGAGGGGGGGGGGGGGGGGAACATGGCCGACCAACTGCCACATATCAGAACGATGAGCAAGTGTATAGTGCCTTCGGGGAACTGGGGCCGGATGAGTGATGTGATGGTAGTGAGGGCGGGCATGGGGGGGGGGGGCGGGGGAGTGGGGGCGGTAAGGGGAAGGGCCCAAAGTATGACGTCACACTGTAGCCATAGTGATGTTTGCCAAAGGTCGCTGGTGGAATTGAGCAGATAATGAGCACATAGAGGAGTGTCCCGGGGCCAGGACGTCGGGTCGGGGCGTCGATACAGGCTGAAGGAGTTATATGAACAAGCAGAAGTATGTAGTGTTATATAGGCGGCTCCGCGAAGTACTGGTACTCTTATTAGCATTGCGCATTTAAAACTGACTAATACTGAATCTGGCTGAATGAGTTGAGCGTCCGCCTCCCGTTTTTTTGTAAGTCGTTGGATTTGAATCTCCGGTTTTTCAAACCCTGGCTGAGTCAAGTTAAAAATGTATACTTGTCGCTACCTACCCTGGTGCTCGGTATTACTTAGATAAAGGATTCACGTTGTACTCGCAGTACATGGGTGAATGACAACGTAGTCTAAATACGGGCGAAAATAGCTTTAGCATGGAACAGGAAGTAGAATGCCTGCCTCCAGTATCAAATGGGTACTTATATCGGCACAGAGTTGGTGAAATGGGAGAGAATGCAAAAAAGACAAGATGGCGGCCATAGAACACCATCGATTTCACCTTTAAATTCTATTAAACTATATGTTTTATTATATTTTTCAACTCAAAGGTAGCAGGGAAATATTAAGACATATATAAAGAATAAGTATTACTTTTTAGATTGTGGATTTAGGCTTTTCTTTCATTTCCCCGCTTTTTTGACAGCTTTTATTTAGGATTTGGTATTCACCCGTGTACTGCGAGTACAGGGTGCATCCTTTATCTAGGTATTACTGGAAGTGGAATTAGGAAGACCAATTGTCCGAAATTTAAATTGACCCTGCTTAAACAACTAACGTTTTTTTTTAAGCAAAACAAATCTGCAGAGTTCGATGACAGTGTAAAGGTTTCTAAACCAAAACATTTTTGTTTTCCACAGAACATGATGTACACTGAGCTGCTGTCCAAATTAGTAGTTCTTGCCACTGACTTCTGAATGTGGCTTGGTGGTGGAAATCCTGTTATAAGACCTTTTCTACAGAGTATCGGATGACCAGACGGGATGGCCGAATGAGTTAGAGCGTCCGTCTCCCGTGTTGGCGGAACATGGGGTCGTGGGTTCGAACCCTGGTCGAGTCAATTCAATGACTTAAAAATTGATACTTGTTGCTTCCTAGCCAGGCGCTCGGCATTATTAGGATAGGGCCAGGAGCAGTGGAATGAGGAAGACCAATTGTCCACGATTGAAATTTCCCCTGCTTAAACAACTAATGCACACACAAAAAAAACGTAACATAATGACGCTTCGGATGAAGCTGGTGTGTGACTCCATCTTTGTATGATGAGCTCTGCCGGACACGAAACCAGAAACAAGTGCGTTTGGGGGTCAACTGCTCTGAACCCTGTGACTTGTGAGAATGGAGCATTGTCTAGCCGCTACTGAGGGGGGTCTTTCTCTTCCTGAGCCAAGAAGGGGCGTGGCTTGGCAGTGATTTGACAGTTGGCTATCTGTCAATCAAAGAACTAGCCGCTACCTCTACCACAGCCCTGACCCCTCCATGGCGCCGTACTTCAGTACTGTCATGGAGGCTGATGAAAATGGGAAATATTGCGCCTAGAGCAGGAATCGAACCCGCATGCATGCATTCCGGGGCAGTGTCCTGACCATTACACCACCTAGGTTCCCTGATGTTACCACCCCACCAATGCCTACCTGTCTATGCGGTCCTTGCCGGAGAGGTCAGTGCAGACTACTATAGTACTATGGATTGTCGTCCTGAAATGAACTTAGATGTTGCCAGGACGTAAAACTCCAACAACAACAAAACAGCCTAGCGGTGTGGTGTGGCGCCACCTGCGGAAGAAGGGCTGAACCGATGTGGGCGATGGGCATTTATCCCCAGTTAATTGGTTAACTTCTCATAAGTACACTTCCACTAAGTTCCAGACTTATCAATAACTCGTATGAGTTGCTGAGGTTTTAGAATATAATCAGGCGGGATGGCCAAATGAGTTGAGCGCCCTCTTCCCTTTTTGGCAGATCATGGGATTCCAATCCCGGTTTTGAACCCTGCCCGGTACGCAGTTTCCACTGTCTGCCAGTTTCCGTGGTACGCATCGCTTCTGCGCATGCGTCAAAATCGAACAGCATCGTCACTAACCTTATAAATTTAATATAATGTTTTTGGCAAAGGTGTTTTCTATATGTGTACCAAGCGATTTGTTTCTAGGTGGTGTGGTTTTAGAGATATGAAGATTGCTCACGACCATTGACAATGCCTTGAGTTTGACGGTACGTGCAGTGCAAAGCATTAGTTTCATTCAAAATGAATAGAAATCAAGAAGCCTAACCATATAAATTTAATATAATCTTTTTGGTAAAGATGTTTTCTATATGTGTACCAAGCGATTTGTTTCTAGGTGGTGTGGTTTTAGAGATATTTCACTTTTTCTGTATGAAGATTGCTCACGGCCATTGGCAATGCATTTGAGTGTATGCGTACCACGAAACTGGCGGACGGCGGAAACTGCGACACCGGATAAAACCCATGACTTAAGTGCCTGTCACACTATGCCGGATTGAGCAACGGACAGAATTGTCTAAGTCTGGTGATGATAAGTATCAAAATGTATTAAAATGTGTCAAAGCATTGCGACATAGGGTCTATGAACAGACATGAAACGGACATGAATGGATAGCCAACAGACGAAATGAAATCAAACCGGACAAGAACCGTAGACGTCAGTCCGGCGGCATCCATTCCTAGTTTTCTGCATGTTCAAAACTTGTACGGACACAAACCAGACATTGTTTGTTTTCTGTCCGTTTCCCCCAATCCGGTGAGGTGTGACAGCTCCTTTAGAGTTTGATACTTGTTGCTGCCTAGCGTGGAGCTTGGCATTGATAGGATAAGACAAGCAGCCATGCAATGAGGAAGACCAATTGTCCATGATTGAAAGTTTCCCTGCTTAATCAACGAATATGATAAATTAAAATTAAAATCAGTGCGTAGCTTCTCCTTGATAACGTGAATCATCAGTAGGGTCGGTGGGATAGATGGGCAGTATAAAAGACGAGGGTTTCTTGAATAATTAGCCACATTAAAAATGAATAAATTACTCTTTATGTGAGAACTAAAAATAAGCTGGTGTAAGACTAAGAGTTCAGCACAAGTGACTACTTTGTTGTCTTTGCAGACTAATAAGGGCATTAATCCCGACCCATGTCTATAAATAGCTTCTGTGTGGTGTCTTTACTGGATCCGAATGATCAATGAGCCTGCGCTACTAAGTGTACATCTATAGCTCTAGTGTGTTTTACTAACCATCGCTACATTGCTATATCGATGAAATGTTTATCATAGCGAATCGTTAGCGCCCGCCCCACCCCCCAACACACACAAAAGGGTGTTTGTTCCTGAATAGTTAGTGATATACAGAATTTTTTTCAATCATATATACTTTGGTTTTCCTTCAAGCTGCATAGTCCGATGGAAACAAACTTTTCAAAACCAAAACAATTATCTACATTTGATCCTATATACCCAACTTAGATACTGGTGCAAAAGTTACTTCAAACTAAAGTAATGTCAATTATCACAATCGTCCTAATATATTTATCCTTTAAAAATTAGCAGAAACCCAATAGCAGTGCACTGTAAATTGAAAGTTACACAGTCCGATGATGCTTTTGAGTTTCTGCTATATTCTATAGGTTGATCGTTATAATCTACACTTTTGTCTTGAAAGTTGACATGGTATTGTAGTGGTCTGCACTGACCTCTCAGGCAAGTAACCACATAGACAGGTAGGCGTGGGGAGTGTGTTGATATCAGGGAGCCTAGGTGGTGTAATGGTTAGCATACTGGCCCGGAGTGCAAAGAGATGTGGGTTCGGGTCCCGCTCTAGGCACAATATTTCCCATTTTCATCACCCCCGCGACACTGGTTGCCGTGATCAGGATCCTGTACAAGCTTTGCGCTGTATGGTTGTTGAACCTACCCTGTGTATGTATGTGTTAGTGCATTGCCTGTGTGTATGTAATTGTAAGCATTACAAGACTTACAATTCCAGGGGGACGAGTGTAGTGGTCTGCACTGACCTCTCAGGCAAGTAACCACATAGACAGGTAGGCGTGGGGAGTGTCTTGATATCAGGGAGCCTAGGTGGTGTAATGGTTAGCACACTGGCCCGGAGTGCAAAGAGATGTGGGTTCGAGTCCCACTCTAGGCACAATATTTCCCATTTTCATCACCCCCGCGACAGTATTAATTGAACAAAAAATCTTAGTCCACTAATGAAGTTCAGCCACACACATGATTGACAGCCCCAGATAGAGGGGGGAGAGACAACACCAAACACCCAACACCCACACAGACACACTGGCCTGTGTGCTGGCTGGAGATATCCTTATATGTATGCATTAACCCTCTGCCTGCTCTGTCCATGTAGTTCCCATAACCCTTTCTTGTATCTTGCCTTGTAATCGGAGAATTTTACACACTGTCAATGACGTCTACTTTTTTATACGCAAATTTTCTTAATATTTTTTCGAATATTTTGTTAAGACATTGTTTTTGAAGTAAAATTTAAAGAAATCTATTTCCCCCCTAAAATGTTATTTATTATTTATTCCTAAGATTTCTTTTCCTCCTGGCTCTTTTCTCCCCTCATACTTTTTTGTTATATATATGTATATATAAACACCACGATTACACACATGGGCAGTGTGTGTACCTTGTTAGATATGTGTGTCACGTGTGCAAATACAATAAAGACACCACAGAACAAAATAAAACAAGGCAACAAGGCAGCAATGTAGCCACCATCTTGTTTTATTTGCACCCCTCCCCAATTCCTCCACTGTATACCAATATAGATGATCCCCATTAGGTGCTAAAACCAGTAGCTCCACAGATTGATTAAGGGGATTCGTACCAAAATAGTTTTTTCTCAGACTTAGACATGGTCATCATTCAGGATCAGCCCCTACTACTGTGTAGGGGTGAATGCTGACCTTGTGAAGGGGTGAGAACACTTTATCTACTGAGCTTCTACTTACAACGCTCATAAAAAAAAAAAACCACATGTGTGTAAAGTTTCCACCAACATCGTTCAGGGTCAAGTGATGTGTGTGCTCTGAACTTAAGGCCCCAGGGCCTAGAAGAACATTTCACACCCCTTGTCCATGGCCATTTAGCACTCAGAGTGGTGTGACGATAACCGCGGTATAAACCCAGCATTTAGTAAGTGAACCTTTCACTCACCCACCCACCCTCCATTCAGTACCCACCCACACCCACAACCACACCCACACCCACACCCACACCCACACCCACACCCACACCCACACGCACGCACACCCCATTCACCTCGGCCACCCGAGGCTATACTTTCCCAGCGCTAGATCTACATAGATGTACAGCTTAGTGACTAAAGCCCTGTTCACACGGGGCAGTTAATTCGAATCATAAAAATCTACTTGTATAGTTCGGGTTACATTTCGCGTGTGAACGCGAGGCTAAGTCGGATTAGGGCTGATTTGATTCATATTATTCGGATTTTATAAACCACTTGTGTAGGTGGTTTATATGAACAGAATTTTATGATGTGACTTATATCGCCCATGTGAACGTAACCGACTTACTTGAGGCGGATTAAGGACATCACACGCATGCGCAGTCGAGACCTTAGTTTGTTGACTTTCCGGTCGATCAAAAGCGCATATTATATAATTTGGTCTATGAACCTGCTAGAGGTGCACAGATATTTTTTTCATGATTTATTTTAAGGTTTTCACTGCCCAGCAGAAGTTTTGACCATTCCAAAACAATATGATTCAGTCTATACATATCTAGGTCAAACCAACACTCTCTCATGCCGACGTCGACTAACCAAAACTGGCACTGGTTAGTATGGACTTGCTCATGCGCTGATATCGATTTCCGGCCCAAGTACTGCCCGTGTGAACGCGACACTAATTCGGTTCATATTATCCGCCTTGTATAAAGCGGTGTAAACTTTTCCCGTGTGAACACGGCTTAAGACTCCGGGTGGGGAGTGAGGGTTGCACTGTTTGTTATAGTATGGCATTGTAGCATCACATCAGTTGAATTATTGTCCACATCTCCTTCCGCGCCGACAAGCCTCTCCTCGTTCTAAATTCAAGCTTTAAGTCATCTGAGTAGATGTTTGCCTTAAAGATCTCAACACCTGATTTTAACATGTATTTATTCTCATGGATATTTGCAATATCTTAACATATAATTAAAGCAATTACCGAGATTTGATTCTACATATCTAACTTAGATATAGGGGCACTTATGACACATTTATCACCACATAGAAGGGAATACTGATGCTAGTTAATAATAATAGAATTTGTTACTGCAGAAATCTATGGTCGCAGAGTTTTGGCATGGTTGCCAAAATTAATTTGGCATGTTTGCACTTCAAATATCTCAAATGTTAGCCATGTAAAATAAAAGTTACTTTAAATGAAAATAAAGCAGATTTTAGTGATCAACCTAACATATTTATCTCAGAAAATGATAGAAACTCAAAACCCTGATCAGGTAATGTTAGATTGCCTTCTTTAAGGTATTTTCAGTTAGACGCAAGGTTACGTACGCTAAGGTAACAAACAGTAAGGCGCTGGTTAGACGAACCCTTTAACGGTACGAGCAGGGACAAGTCCCTCTCGTGTCTAGCAGGTGGGTCAACAAGTGGTGTTCGAGGTTTGAGTTGATCATGGCATCAGACTGCTGCCATCCGCTCTGAGTGGAAACTCATGCTTGTCTGCAAGCCTGGCATATATCCAAGACCATCTCTCAGGTTGCCAGAATTTCCTACAGAGGCTTCCTGGTCCGAAGCCGCTCAGTCAGATCTTTCAAATAAGTATAAAGCAGTGTGTTAGCCGGTGTTAGCTGTTTGTTTGTTTGTTTGTTGTTGTTTTACGTCCTAGCTGATAACACGTCTCACTCAGAGAAACATGTCCACCAACTGTCCATCAACAGACGGGATTACCAAATGAGTTGCAGAGTTGAGAGTGAAGCTTTCACCCACCCACACCCTCATTTGAATCCCTGACCGAGTTAAGCCAATGCCTTCAAAATTGATACTTGTTGCTACCTAGCCTGGCATTCGAATTATTGAAGTTGCATAGTCCAATGGTTTTGAGTTTCTGTCACTTTTCTGAGATAACTATATTGAACTGATTGTCATAATCTACCTTACTTATGTTTGAAGTAATTTTTATTTTAAATGGCTAAGTTTTGAGATCTTTGAAGAATAAACATGTCAAATTAGTTTTGGCAAGCATGCCAAAACTCTGACACTATATACTTCAGCAGTAACAGGTTCTTTTAAATTGCCTCGGTGTTCCCTTCTATTGGGCAACAAATGCCTAATATTAGTAATAAGTGCACCAGTATCTAAGCTAGATATGTAAAGTCAATTCTAGATCATTATTTAGTTTTTGAAAATTTGATGCTTCATCGGACCATGCAACTTTAAGATAGGGCACGGAGCAGTGAAATGAAGAAGACCAATTGTCCATGATTGAAATGTCCACTTCTTAATCAACTAATGTATTAAACAAACAAAAAAGCAAAAGCATTGGCACTCAGCAGTATGCAGACACCTGCTGATGGTTTGACCTGATTGGATGCATTTGAAACATGCCCCAGGTTGCTCGGGAGTAGGTTAATCCAGATCAGACCAGACAAGCAAACAAATATATATCAATATACAGTATAACCCCGTTAAACCAAGCTTAGTTAAACCAAACGATCAGTTAATCCAAACATTTTTGGGCGGCCCGGCAAAATACTACCATTTATCATATAACAAAGTTGGTTAAACCAAAGTCGGTTAATCCAAACTATCGGTTAATCCAAAAAAAATTGTCGGACCCAGGCCACTTCTGGTACTGTTAAACCAAACTTTCTTGTGGTTATAAGGTCATCTGAGACCCCACCAACTTTTTTATATGATAAATGGTAGTATTTTGCAGGGCCGCCGAAAAAAAAGTTTGGATTAACCGATCGTTTGGGTTACCTGAGCTTGGTTTAACGGGGTTATACTGTATATAGATAAAAAAAAAAACAATAATCAAAGTGTCCACATACATTGTATATTACATGTGCAATACACTCTTACTCAACGTCAAAGTCAAAATCAAAGCTTGGTTTAACCAATGATCGGTTAATCCAAACAAATTTATAGGGTCCCTTCAAGTTTGGTTTAACAGGGTTATACTGTATTGAGAGTCAACGTAGATAGAACCGAGTTGAGTTGAGGCGATTACCTTAGTGGTCTGTGGGTTCAATACCAGGGGCGCGTGCAACTGGACAATACCCCTCAGTGCACTGAACACGACACTCGGTCCAGCGGAGATGCGTGACACACCTACTGAATTATATATATATATATATATATATATATATATATATACATACATATATATATATAAATATATATATATATATATATATATATATATATATATATATAGATATATAGGTGCTAACCATTACACCACCTAGGCTCCCTGATCTCAACACACTACCCATGCCTACCTGTCTATGCGGCTCCTTGCCTGAGAGGTCAGTGCAGACCACTACATATATATATATATATATATATATATATATATATATATATATATACATAAATACAGAGAGAGATAGAAAAAGAGGACGGGAGAGACAGAGGGAGAGGAGAGAGAAAAACTGATTATGACATTCGCATAAAAATGCCAGACACCATAAAGTTCAGCAGTAACAGGTTCTATTAAATTATACAGCAATGAAAACTTAATATGTGTGAACCAGTATTTAAGTTGAATGTGTACGATCACATCTAGGTAAGTGTTTTGATTTGTAAATGTTAATGCTTTCATCGGACTCTTGGTGTTTGTTTTGAAAGTGAGAGCGAGCGAGAGAAAGAGAGAGAGAGAAGGGGGTGAGAGGGGGACTAGGGGTGGGAGAGTGGAGATAGGAGTGTGTGTGTGGGGGGGGGGGGGAGCAGAGGAGAGAGAGGGGAGCAGTGGGTCTACAACTGAGTGCCCGACCACCCTGCACTCACCAAACAGATCAACGGTGCGCGTGTTGTGTAAATACACACCGGCGGCTATGTATGGAGAGTGTAGACAGTGCGTGGAGGTCACGAACTCACACTGGGAATAAGCGAGCCATGCCATCATAAAAGCCGCACAGTCCGATGAAAACGGGACAGTTTTATAAACCGAAACAATTAGCAAGGTTTGGTCCTGCATATCAAACTTAGATATTGGTGCACGAATTAAACATCTATTGCAGCACGGACAGTTGAACCAATTTTAATAGAACCTGTCACTGCTGAACCAGCGGGTGTGGTTGGTTTTTGTTGTCGTTTGGGGGGGGGGGGGGGGGGGGGGGGGGGGGGGCAAGGGGATGTTGTCGTTTGTTTTGTATATGGGGTTGTTGTGGGGTTTTTTTTTGGGGGGGGGGGGGAAGGAAGTTGCTTGTGTGTGTGTATTTTGTTGTTTGTGTGTGTGTGGTTTTGTGTGTGTATTTTTTTTATTGTGAGTTGGGTGGTTGGTTGCTTGAATAAGTACTGGGATACAAGGCTTGGTGAGATAGACAAGACTGAGATATCGGGTAATCTGAAACTGAGGTTTAGCCGCCTCCATCGTTATCTCGAGCGCGTTAAAGTTGCATAGTCTGATAGTGTTGAGTTCCTGTAATTTTTCTGAGATAAATAGATTAACCTGACCGTTATAATCGACTGTACTTTAGCTTCAAGTTCAAGTCCTGTTTAGGTTAAACAGTTATGTTTTGAGATATTTGAAGTGCAAACATGTCAAATTAGTTTTGGCAAGCTTGCCAAAACTCTGACACCATAGGCGTTAGCAGTAACAGGTTCTATTAACTTGCCTCAGTATTCAATGCTATGTGGCAACAAACGCTTAATACATGCATCAGTATCTAAGTTAGATATGTAGAATCAATTCCAGATAATTGTTTTGGTTTTGAAAATTTGACGCTTCATCAGACTATGCAGTTTTAAGCTAGTCATTGTGAACAGTAAAGGCCGGTACACACCTACCGTTTACGATTCGCGCACTAAAACTCCCGATCCGCTTAAAACTGAAAACGGGCCGATTCATTTTTCGAATCGCGAATCGCAATCGTAAGACTAGCGCACACCTACCGTTTTAGCCCTAAAAAGTCGCGAATCGCAATCGGTAGGTGTGCTAGGGGAGCGCACACCTCACGACTTTTGGGCAGTTTTAGATCGTATACGCTAGGTGGGTGCGGAAAAACGATCGTAAACGGTAGGTGTGTACCGGCCATAATGTGATCTAATCAGGAGCCTGAACCATGAACATTGACTAGACTGCAGCAAACAACAATAACAAATACCCCCTCCCCCTACCCCTCTCCCCTCTCTCCCTCCTCCATCTCCCCAGCGAAAATGACAGCGCGTCTGACCCACATATAGTTCCGGTACAATACTAGTTCTGATACTGTACGGCAACCCATGTGACCATGTATATATCGAAGCGAATAATAAATAGATAGTGGAGTAGACTGCACTGGCCAACCATACAGCGCCGAGCTTGTACGAGATCCTGGTCACGGGACAGGTGTCGTCATGATGTTATAATGGGAACATCATGTCTAGAACGTGACTAGAGCCCATAGTTCTGCCATTGCGAGGCTGGCATCTTAACCATTAGACTACCTAGATGCACCTACACAAGTCTACCGGTCTACGCGGGTCCTTATACACTACCCAAGTCTACCTGTCTATGTGGGTCCTTATACACTACCCAAGTGAACCTGTCTACGTGGGTCCTTACCCAAGTCTATGTCTATAGACATAGACTTGGGTAAGTCTATCTATCTGTCTATGTCGGTCCTTATACACTACCCAAGTCTACTTGTCTATGCGGGTCCTTATACACTACCCAAGTCTACCTGTCTATGTCGGTCCTTATACACTACCCAAGTGAACCTGTCTACGTGGGTCCTTATACACTACCCAAGTCTACCTGTCTACGCGGGTCCTTATACATTACCCAAGTCTACCTGTCTATGAGGAGGTCAGTGCAGACAACTAGCAATAATCTACATCACCACCTGTAATAATGTGAGGAATGGTACACGTAAGTCCTGCCAATCGGTATGTGAGCTCAGCTGTGACCCACAGCCGGATTCAGGTGTGAACACAGGTATGCCATCACCACCTGTCACTCACTCTGCCACTTGCCGCCATTTAATTCTATTATTATTACATTTTCTCCGATGAAATATTAGTGGGGTGGGTGGGAAAGTGGAGCCCGTTCCAACATGAGCATCAAGTGTTATTGATTTTGAAATTCTTCTTCTCCATACCACGGTTATTAATAAATTAAGTGTTCCTAGTCTCTGTGGTCCCCCAGGAAGGGCTGAAGCTGCAACCGAGCACACCGACTCACAGTCAGAATACAAATATTGGGAAAGGGAGGCGAGAATTTGTGCATTTATGTAACAATTATGGGAGATAAGGATTTAGATGGGAGAAGCTTGAAAGAAAATCTTCCCTGGCTTCATTCACTGTAGTAATTGGATACATAATCAGTGGGCGTGTAGATCTATGTCTGTACCTGGACACTGTTGTAAGGCTTGTGGTCTCGCGATACCAGTTGGGCATCATGAAACCTATCAACAAAATGCACATTTCAGGATTCTTGGTATTATCCTGTTATTTATCAGAACGAGGCTTCTGAATGTGTCCAACCATTAGGGTCAGTGTCAAATGTGAGGAAAATCAAGCAGGGTACAGGTATACGTAGGCCTCCATCAACACCAACTCTCCCCCTGTCTCTCTATAGGTATGTTTATTTGTGTCTGTTTCTTAAGCTAAGATTCAATAGACGCAGTATGTGGTATGCGAATGCGAATGCGGCAAAAAATCGAAAAGCATGTAAAGGTATAGTAGTGCTTCCATACATCTGAATGCGAACGCGAATGCGAATGCGAATGTGGCAAATGGATCGACCCATGGACTAATCGGTGTGAATGCGAATGCTGCTGCGTTTGCCATAGAAAACAATAGTAACTTTGACTTTCCTTCACAAATTTGGAGCAAAAAACTGCAAAAATGGGATGGGTATTTTTTGTTTTGTTTTATTTTTGTTTAGCAACCCCAAAACACAAAAAGAAGACATCGACTATTGGAGGTTGGCATGGGTATCTGGTGCATACCGCATTCGCATGCCGCATACTGCGTATATGGAATCTTAGCTTTAGTCTTAGAATAGCAAGCGATTGGTTTCTAACTCAGTATGTGGTATGTGGGTAATGCAGTACCTCGGATACCTTAGGTGCTAAAATACCTCAGGGAGTTTGACGCCCCTGCCTTGCAAAGTTGTAAACCACTGCCTTTTGGTACAAGTTCTGGTTCTTGATAGAATCAAAGGCTAAGGGAGCAAACCCTAACAGAAAACCATGTTATCGTGGCAGCATTAAGGGCGGTGATGAATGGAACTCCCAACATCTCCCGACCAGCCACTGCAGGGACAAATAGTTTGCGCCTGTCTTGACATGTTCTTGCCCGTGTGAGACCTCTATTTGCTCACTGAGAGAGTGCTGCTAGTAAGTTGCAAAAGCCAGCAGCACTTCAACACTTTGCAAGCAGCTTTTATGAAATGTTCAACTGCACAAAGGGGCGGTTAAGTAATGAAAGCAGTCTTTGTCGCATTGTGACTGACAGCATGATGATGATGAGGAGGATGTATATGGGTCATTCTCTGAAGCTGGGTACCACATATTTGGTGTCCATGTTACGAAGGACATAATTAATTCTTTATTTGTTTAATAGCAAGTCAAGTAATTATTGTTGCCTCTGTGTATTGAACGAACCTGGTGTAGGCCACTGAGACACAAACCGTACTTCGGTAACTGCTCTCCAAGCATACCTTTGCAGGTTTTCAGTTTATGAAACTTCATATGTTGGGGAGAGTGTTGAGGTTGGTATATGTGTATATATGGTTTTTAAGTCAGTGTTGGATATAATAGATAAGAGAACATATAATTAATATGAATAAGCAATGCTTAGGACCAACCCCACAACCCCGCCCACAGTAGTAGAAATTATGAAACTGTCTATAGACTGGGCACTGAAAACCATAGAAATACATGCTGAAAACGTCGACAGCAAAACAAAGACGTACGCGTAGTACAAAACTTCGATTTTATTCCAAATTAATAGAAATACATAACAATTTGGCATAAACATGGAAGTTTGGAATTACAAACTAGTCTATTGACATACATATAAATGCTCGGAGAATTATGTATTTATTATTATGCAATTCAACACGAGTATATTATTAACCAATAGGTGACCCCAAATAACGTAAATACGTGACAGCCTCGCCACAGTATATCGACGAGCGATTTCTGTTTCCGTTTACTGGATTTAGATTATTCAACACGAATATACAAATGGCGGTGCCCATACATTGCTATTTCCGTTTCCGGTTGCTGGATTTTGGTGAAGTCATGTTCAACCTCTATGAGTACGAGTATTGTTTATGTATATATACGCGTGGGTCGGTCGGTATAAATAGGTTTCTAACTCGGTATATATAAGCCGTATATACAGGTGTAGGTGGCCCCTCCTGGTGTTGTTAATTAGGCTAAGATTATGGGCGCGACTGGCGCTGTGATAGGTCTAAATAGTGTAGTTCTGGGCTCGGGAATCTCAAACATGAACATAATTTTAAAAGTCCCCGAATGAGGTTGTAACCAGTCGGCATGGCACAAGTGAAGCAGGAAAGGGCACAACACTATATTTTTAAACCCAATAACAGGCAGTGGAGGCATTCGACTGGGCCTCTCTATGCGAATATCAAAATATTTCCTTACAAATTCCTATTAAACTGGGACCGGAAGTGGGTTACTATACACATGATTCGGATGTGTGTTGTGTCTCCATCCGATCCATCCTTAAATCTTGCGGACAGAAAGGGCCCAGTCGAATGCCTCAAATACCTGTCAAAATGTTAAGGACAATTTGAACTAGAACTAGTGCGAGAACGAGGTGACCACGATATTTTGTGTCCTCCGCTCCCTGCGAGCGTCTGGGCGTAAGAGACTACAATGCCGAATATAGGCCAATAAGTTTAGAAATGAAGCTGTCCCAAATACCAACGATTCCATGAATCATCCAAATTAAACCAATTAACCACCAATACAATTGCAATTTGAACAAAGGCAGCTTCATTTACAGATAATTCCGAAGTGATCTAGGAAAGTCCGCGTCGTCCGCAGATAGCTGGCGCCACCGTCGTTTCACTACCTAACGCTCTCGATCTCCGTCCCGTAAAGCACATACCTAAATCCCTCATTCCACATCTAATTGAACGCAACAACAAATTTAGGTACCATTCCCCTCCCCGCTGCGCGCGCCGCTTCTGGGACTGGTTCCCGTGACTCCCACTGCCGTCTGCGCCGGTGCGCAAAGCACCAGCGCGGTCGCTCTCCAAGCGGGTTCGGGCACTTATGCATGCAATGTGTTCGCGCAGTCTCCCGGTGGCTGTGCTGGGAGAGTGTGGCTGGCTGGCGGCAGCAGGCTAGGGTGCCCGTCAGACGGAGAGCAGGCGCTGGCCGGGTGACAGTGCGCCACTGTGTAGTATCTGCGGTGTGACAGGAGTTTAGCTTCCTCCCCATTCCACTGAGAACAGCGGAGAGGATGTTCCACAGCTCCTGTAGACAGCCAACTGGGTAACACAAAGTGCTTGTCTTTTACATCTCATTCACCAACACAAACATAGGTTAGCATATATCCCTACACCACCACCTCATTCAGGAGTACACCGTAAACACCGCCCTTCCCGAGGCCAGAAGGACATTTTACGCCTGGGATGATCAGGACACCCCGGCGTGTCTAGAGCGGAGTTTCAGACCCAGCCCCACAAGGACTAAGAAGGGTAGGGTATCGACACAGGAGGAGTGTAGCCTGCAGGGGAGGCATTCCACAGCCCAGCCGGGTATCCACTGGAGGAATTACACCACCACAGCTGTGAGCCAGCCACCGCGAAAAAATGTGAGTAGTTGGTGTTACAAGGGGGCGGGGTGGAACGGGAAGGGTGCAGTCGTGGAAGAGTGTCAGTGTATGCTATAGTATAGCATAGTACAGGGGCAGCTGTGCTATGCTATAGTCTATAGTATATACTAGCCCAGGGGCTATTGCCTATAATATAAGCGTAGTTATCGATGGGCATTGGCCATTGCTACACACAGTTATTGGTGTAATCAGTGAAGTGTATTAGCTGGTGAGCCTGAACCATAAGGGCACATTCAACATTGGCAGATCAAAATGACCCACAGTGGGGAGGTAGGGGCGTCATACACATAGGGGCGGGATTATGGGTATGGGAAGTACAGACTACATAATCAGAAGTACCAAAGACCCTATAACACTAAGACGGCTCACTCTCTACCTCTCCCATGGAAATGTAAATTGTGCAGTGCCACCTTGTGGTGGGTTTGATCAGCCTGGCTGCTGGCTGGTGTTTCAGATGTAAACACCTAGGCCTACATGGTGAGATGGTGAGTTTAAAATTTAAAAAAGAGAAATTTCCTGTCATTTGGATTTGGCCAATGTTGCGCCTACTGCCTGGTCCCCACTTCCCTCTGCCCCACCCTCCTTCATTCCCCCGCCCTCCCCACCTCCCTCCCCCTCCTGCCCTCTGACCCTCCCTCCTCCCGGTTTCACCACCTTTCCCAGCCCCCCTTTCCCCTCACTCCGCTTCCATCCCCCTCCCCTTTCCCCTCCCACCCCCACACTTCCCTCTCCCTATCTCCCTCCTCATCCACCTTACCCAGTAGACTCGCAGTGCTCTCACCACACCTTCCTCCCTCCCCCTTCCTCCCTCCCCTCCCCCTTCCTCCCTCCCCCTTCTCCTCCCCCCTCCCTCCCCCCCTTCCTTCCCCCTTCCTCCCCCTTCACCCTTCCTCTCCGCCTCCCCCCTTCCCCCGCCTCCCCCCTCCGCCTCCTCAGTCGGTGATCTCACACCTCACCTCATGACCCCCTCCCTGCCTCCCCATCCATCCCCGCCACAGGTATGGTGGGTGTTTAGCGTGTGTGTGGTGGAGGCGCAGGTGGTTTGTGGTGGAGTTGTAGGGGTCTTGCAGAGCTGCACCTCACAATCTTTAGCATCCCTAAACCCCCACCACACACCTACACCCTAACCACAGCCCTAAACCTCCACCACACACACCTAAACCCCCCACGACATGCCTATACCCCCACCACATCCCTAAACCTCCACACACACACCACACCTACACCACTGCCACCCACCTACAACCTCGCCACACCCACCTACACCTCAAACACACACACCTACACCCCCACGACACACACACCACACAGTTACACCCCCAGCACACACACCCACCACATATCTAAACCACCAACACACACATACCGACACCCCACCACATAGCTAACCACCACACACCATACGACACCCCCACCACATCCCTAAACCCCCACCACATCCCTAAATCCCCACCACACAGCTACCAAGCGACAGCAGGGTTTCTCTGACACTCCAATGCTATCAAAATGATCAAACCCACCACCAGGGCCACGTTCAGGGTCCGTCTCGGAGGCGCCTCGGAGATGGCCCTGACGTCACGCTAGTCTGAACACCAAAAGCAGTTTGTTGTCTCGGAAATGGTCACCCCCATAGGTGGCGGCCATTTGCAATGGAAAAGTTGCGCTGTGATTGGCTGAAACCACTGAATACGGCGGCCATTTTTGAGGCGCTTTTTGTCTCTGAAAAGGGAGGCTTCTCTGAGACGCACCCTGAATGCAAATAGGCCAAAAAGCATCGCGGAGACGTCTCCGGGGCGCCTCCGAGACGCACCCTGAACGTGGCCCTGCTGCGCTGGCTGTTCTCTTTATTACACAGTACAGGCTGAGTGAGCCGTCTTAGTGTTATATGTTCTTTGGTAGTACATACGGGAAATCGAAGACATGTTGGAGAGGTCATAAGGTTCTGCGGTCATATAAGTGTGACGCTGCGGGTGGGTGTGTAAGGGTAGGGTGGGGATGTGGGGGGAGCCTGAGTAGAATATTTTACTTGTGAGACTGATCTAAGACTAAGCATAAAGTGAACTTTGACAGGTCAGAAGGGTCATCTCGTGGCACACCGCAGGGTGTCCTCGCCGGGGCAGCAGTGGCACGGGTCCGGAGATCCTCCTGCCCCCTCTGTGGTACAGTCGACAGATGGCATAGAATACGATAGGGTTTGGTTTATGTAGACATTTATGTCTTTTTATGAACCTCATAAGCAGCAATAAACTTGGGTTTCTCAAGCGATACATAATTAAGCAAGTACACCTCCAAGACCTTGGGCTATAGGCCCTCTATATATGATATGATAATAATTAATCACAATTTCGATAGCATAATATGTATGCTATATATATCAATGCCCAATGGAAGGTAACCATGTCAAAAGTAGCCAGATAACACACCACACAGCTACGTAAAAGCCTATGATATGTAAATAGGAGTAGGCTAGTCTAGTAATAAGAGTAGAACAAAATAAAATACATATATGCCAAGAAAATCCAAAAAAACTAACATAGGCTACTAACCATACCAACCAACTATCTATCTGCTACTGAAATGCAGGCAATCAAATTACTTATCAGCAGCTACTGTATGGTAAGATAACACCAACACTACAACTGGCCAGCATTGAAAACAAGCCTGGGTACCCGGGCTTATATACTATGGAAAGTATAAATACAGCCTCAATATATATATATATCAGAATGGTAATCATCACAATTTGGGGTGGTCTGGTGTAGATAAAAGATTCACCCCATACTTACAGTATATGGGTGAACACAAACCCTATATAAAAGCTAGTGAAAACTGCTTTAGTATGGAACAGGAAGTAGAAACTCTGGCTCCAGTATCAAGTGGCTACTCATATCGGCACAGAGTTGGTGAAATGGGAGAGAATGCAAAAATGGCAGCAATAGAACGCCACCAATTTCACTTTTAAAGTCTATTAAACTGTGTGTTTTATTAAATTTTGCAACTCAAAAGTAGCAGGTAAATGAAGCCATATATAAAGAATAAATATATTTTGCTTCTTAAATTAAGAATTTATCCGTTCAGTTAATTTCCCCAGCACGTCAAAATTCTTCGCCAGTTTTTCTTATGGGTTGGTTTTCACCCCTGTACTGCAAGTATTGGGGTGAATCTTTTATCTAGGTCTGATGTAGATAAAAGATTCACCCTGTACTTACAGTACAGGGGTGAACGACAACATAGTCTAAATACGGGCGAAAATAGCTTTAGTATGGAACAGGAAGTAGAATGCCTGGCACCAGTATCAAATGGTTACTTATATCAACACAGAGTTGGTGAAATGGGAGAGAATGCAAAAAGACAAGATGGCGGCCAGAGAACGCCATCGATTTCACTTTTAAGTTGCATTAAAGTATATGTTTTATTATATTTTCCAACTCAAAAATTGCGGGTAAATGAAGACATATAAAGAATATATTTTGCTTTATCTAGGTCTGATGGTGCATTGTGTTAGTGTAACCTGCTTGTGCAGTGTGAGTGTAGACTGTTTTTGCAGTGTGCTGATGTGATGTGCTACTGTTAGTGTGAAGTGCTGGTGCAGTGTGAGTGTAACAGTGTCTGGAGTGGTTGAATATAGAGTGTATACATGTGAGTGAAACATGCTGGTAGAGTATGCTGGTGCGATGTTCTGGCCGGTTGAGGCTCAGCCCTCCTCCCTCCCCCGCCCCTCCCACAAACCACCCGCACTACCGCCTCCCCCCCCCCCCCCCCACCCGAAACCCCCCACCTTTCGGACTGGGCTGGCCGAATCAGAGCGTTGGCTGCCTCCCAGTTGACCAGACGGGATGGCCGAATGAGTTAGAGCTCCAGTCTCCCGTGCTGGTAGATCGTGGGGTCGTGGGTTCGAACCCTGGTCGAGTCCAACCAATGACTTAAAAATTGATACTTGTCGCTTCCTCGCCAGGCGCTCGGCATTATTAGGACAGGGCAAGGACTGGTGTGCTCAGTGTCAGGATAATGTGACTGAGTGGGATACCAGGTCATGGTGGTGGCGGCCTGGTTTCCCAATGGGACAGCACTATAAAGTTGCCATGAGTGTGCACTGTCACAAGTCAGTGCCCGTCCTGATATTACCTTAGATGTTGCTAGGACGTAAAACAACAACAAACAAACAAGCCTCCCAGTTGAGTTGGGAAGTGGTGGGTTCAAACCTCGCCGAGTCAAACCAATGACTGACAAAATTGCCAGATATCCTAGCACTTGGCATTAAATATGGTAGGGCAAGCACTAGTTTTCTCAGTATCAGGATAATGTGACTGAGTGGGATATTGGCTCAGGGTGCTGGTGCTGGTGGTCTGTTCTTCTAGTAGAGCAGCATGATGAAAAGTCACTGTGAGTGTTCATTGTCACGAGTCGGCACGCCTCCTGATTTGACCTTATATGTTGCCAGGATGTAAAGCCCAAACAAACAAGCAAACAGACAAACAAAACCTCCAACCCTACTACCCATGCTATCCTCCTATGCCCCTCCCAATACCCCCATTCCCCCCCACCTCCACAGTTGAGGCGCATGGCTATGGATGGGTGCCCACTGTTGATCTCTGGGCCCATATGTGTGAGCCCGGGTTAGCGATCGTAACCCGGCGTTGTGCGGATTTCCCGGGTTAGTGGCGAAAAGTCTGTATGTATGTGTCAGGGTTAAACTAACTCGGCGAGTTTAAAGTCACCTGCACTAACCCCATACGAAAGGAGGGTTAAAGGTGGGGTTAGGCGCCGATTATGGCCAAATCTATTGAATGCGATCATATTTAACAGAATTAGATACGCAATAAGTGAAATTTATTCAAATTAACCCTAAATTCGAAGCGTTATTAAGGCTACCGCCGCATTGGCGGCGATATTAATAGTTATATTTTCGAATCGACGAATGTACAGTAAGCAAACCGCCGCCGCCGCCAGTATGGAAAGCGACGTCGATTTGTTTACTTTACGTTCGTCGATTCGATATTATACCCAAATCTATTCAATGCGACCATATTTAACAGAATTACATACCCAAATCGTGAAATTTCATTAAATTAACCCTAAATTTGAAGCGAGATTAACGCTGATACCGTAACGGCAGCGATATTAATATTTTCGAATCGACGAATGTAAATACCCACACAGGGGTTCCCCAAATCTATAAATAACTGAAACGTTACCTGTCTCGGGCGCGCTTTGGTCACATACATCCCCCGTGACACATTTGGAACCCCGGGGTTAGATAACCCGCCACCCTGCTTTAACCCAGGTCGGGTTAAAAATTGACTCATACATATAGGCCCTGATGGTATGCCTACTGAGGCTTACAAGGTGTGTGCTTTTGTGGGGCGGAAGGGGGATGGAGGGTAAAGGGGGGGGGGGGAGGTGGGGGGGGGGGGTTGTATGTGTGGATCATTCACCTGCCATTACCATGCCAACATACATCTTCTTGAATGCACTAACATCCATAATAAAGTAACTGTGTTTCTCAAGAAGCAATTTTGACACACACGCTTCCCAGCTTGTTGATGACGGTGAAGGTCACGATACTACAGAGTTTACCCCATGTAGCAGAGGGTGCCCCAGTTCACAGACATTGGGCGCATAGTTTTGCTGATGGTGTTTGTTGTCGTCCAAGGGCATTCATCCAGGTAGGGTATTGGAGACCCACCACCATATAAGTTTTCTCTGTTCAGAGCAGACTGATCCAGTTCCCTCTTTGTACACAGCAGATTGACCCAGATCCAGATGCATACACCAGAGTGACTTAGTTCCCTCTCCGTATACACCAGACTGTCCCAGTTCCATCCTCGTACCAGGCTGACCCAGTTCCTGCCTTGTTCACATCAGACTGACCCAGTTCCCTCCATTACATACCAGACTAACCCAGTTCCCTCCTTGTACACACCAGGCTGACCCATTTCCTGTCTCGTATACACCAGACTGACCCAGTTCCTGCCTTGTACACACCAGACTGACCCAATTCCTGCCTCGTACACACCAGACTGACCCAATTCCCTCTCCATACACACCAGGCTGACCCAGTTCCCTTGTACTCACCAGGCTGACCCAGTTCCTGCCTCGTACACACCAGACTGACCCAGTTCCTTCCGTTATATACCAGACTGAGCCAAAATATGTCCAAGTAGGTGCCATAATGCACCATTTTAATCATAGGTTTTAACAAATTTCTCGGGGGGATGCCCCCATGTCCCCTACTTTTTCAGCGATTCCCCCCACCCTGGATCCCTTTTTTTAGGTATTCTGTTTAGCGAGTGATTATGGAGTTATGGAAGGTACACTGGTTTGGTTAGTAGTGCAGGGGCAGTGTGGGTGTTGGGGGAGGGTGTAGTGGTATCATGGTTAATGTAAGAATTATGGTAGTCACTGGTTTGGTTAGTTTGCAGGGCAGTATGGGTGTTAGGGAGGGGTATGTATCATGGTAATGTAATGAGCTATGGTAGGTACCCTGGTTTGGTTAGTTATGCAGGGGCAGTATGGGTGTTGTGGGAGGGTGTAGTGGTATCATGGTTAATGTAAAGAGTTATGGTAGGGACACTGGTTTGGTTAGTAGTGCAGGGGCAGTGTGGGTGTTGTGGGCGGGTGTATTGGTATCATGGTTAATGTAAAGAGTTATGGTAGGTACACTGGTTTGGTTAGTTATGCAGGGGCAGTATGGGTGTTGTGGGAGGGTGTAGTGGTATCATGGTTAATGTAAAGAGTTATGGTAGGGACACTGGTTTGGTTAGTAGTGCAGGGGCAGTGTGGGTGTTGCGGGAGAGTGTATTGGTATCATGGTTAATGTAAAGAGTTATGGTAGGTACACTGGTTTGGTTAGTAGTGCAGGGGCAGTGTGGGTGTTGCGGGACGGTGTAGTGGTATCATGGTTAATGTAAAGAGCTATGGTAGGTACACTGGTTTGGTTAGTAGTGCAGGGGCAGTGTGGGTGTTGCGGGACGGTGTAGTGGTATCATGGTTAATGTAAAGAGCTATGGTAGGTACACTGGTTTGGTTAGTAGTGCAGGGGCAGTGTGGGTGTTGCGGGACGGTGTAGTGGTATCATGGTTAATGTAAAGAGCTATGGTAGGTACACTGGTTTGGTTAGTAGTGCAGGGGCAGTGTGGGTGTTGCGGGACGGTGTAGTGGTGTCATGGTTAATGTAATGAGTTATGGTAGGTACCCTGGTTTGGTTAGTTATGCAGGGGCAGTGTGGGTGTTGGGGGAGGGTGTAGTGGTATAATGGTTAATGTAATGAGCTATGGTAGGTACCCTGGTTTGGTTAGTAGTGCAGGGGCAGTGTGGGCGTTGTGGTATCATTGTTAATGTAACGACCTATGGTAGGTACACTGGTTTGGTTAGTAGTGCAGGGGCAGTGTCAGTGTTGTAGCACGGGGTAGTGGTATCATGGTTAATGTAACGAGTTATGGTAGGTACCCTGGTTTGGTTAGTAGTGCAGGGGCAGTATGGGTGTTGTGGGACAGTGTAGTGGCGTCATGGTTAATGTAACGAGTTATGGTAGGTACCCTGGTTTGGTTAGTAGTGCAGGGGCAGTATGGGTGTTGTGGGACAGTGTAGTGGCGTCATGGTTAATGTAACGAGTTATGGTAGGTACCCTGGTTTGGTTAGTAGTGCAGGGGAAGTGTGGGTGTTGTGGGCGGGTGTATTGGTATCATGGTTAATGTAAAGAGTTATGGTAGGTACAATGGTTTAGTTAGTAGTGCAGGGGCAGTGCGGTTGTTGTGGGACGGTGTTGTGGTATCACGGTTAATGTAACGAGTTATGGTAGGTACACTGGTTTGGTTAGTAGTGCAGGGGCAGTGTGGGTGTTGTGGGACGGTGTTGTGGTATCACGGTTAATGTAATGAGTTATGGTAGGTACACTGGTTTGGTTAGTAGTGCAGGGGCAGTGTGGGTGTTGTGGGAGGGTGTACTGGTATCATGGTTAATGTAACGAGTTATGGTAGGTACCCTGGTTTGGTTAGTAGTGTAGGGGCAGTGTGGGTGTTGCGGGACGGTGTAGTGGTGTCATGGTTAATGTAATGAGTTATGGTAGGTACCCTGGTTTGGTTAGTTATGCAGGGGCAGTGTAGGTGTTATGGGACGGGGTAGTGGTGTCATGGTTAATGTAATGAGCTATGGTAGGTACCCTGGTTTGGTTAGTAGTGTAGGGGCAGTGTGGGTGTTGTGGTATCATTGTTAATGTAACGACCTATGGTAGGTACACTGGTTTGGTTAGTAGTGCAGGGGCAGTGTCAGTGTTGTAGCACGGGGTAGTGGTATCATGGTTAATGTAACGAGTTATGGTAGGTACCCTGGTTTGGTTAGTAGTGCAGGGGCAGTATGGGTGTTGTGGGACAGTGTAGTGGCGTCATGGTTAATGTAACGAGTTATGGTAGGTACCCTGGTTTGGTTAGTAGTGCAGGGGCAGTATGGGTGTTGTGGGACAGTGTAGTGGCGTCATGGTTAATGTAACGAGTTATGGTAGGTACCCTGGTTTGGTTAGTAGTGCAGGGGAAGTGTGGGTGTTGTGGGCGGGTGTATTGGTATCATGGTTAATGTAAAGAGTTATGGTAGGTACAATGGTTTAGTTAGTAGTGCAGGGGCAGTGCGGTTGTTGTGGGACGGTGTTGTGGTATCACGGTTAATGTAACGAGTTATGGTAGGTACACTGGTTTGGTTAGTAGTGCAGGGGCAGTGTGGGTGTTGTGGGACGGTGTTGTGGTATCACGGTTAATGTAATGAGTTATGGTAGGTACACTGGTTTGGTTAGTAGTGCAGGGGCAGTGTGGGTGTTGTGGGAGGGTGTACTGGTATCATGGTTAATGTAACGAGTTATGGTAGGTACCCTGGTTTGGTTAGTAGTGCAGGGGCAGTGTGGGTGTTGCGGGAGGGTGTAGTGGTATCATGGTTAATGTAAAGAGTTATGGTAGGTACACTAGTTTGGTTAGTAGTGCAGGGGCAGTGTGGGTGTTGCGGGAGAGTGTAGTGGTACCACGGTTAATGTAACGAGTAATGGTAGGTACACTGGTGTGGTTAGTAGTGCAGGGGCAGTGTGGGTGTTGCGGGAGGGTGTAGTGGTATCATGGTTAATGTAAAGAGTTATGGTAGGTACACTGGTGTGGTTAGTAGTGCAGGGGCAGTGTGGGTGTTGCGGGAGAGTGTAGTGGTATCATGGTTAATGTAACGAGTTATGGTAGGTACACTGGTTTGGTTAGTAGTGCAGGGGCAGTGTGGGTGTTGCGGGAGAGTGTAGTGGTATCATGGTTAATGTAACGAGTTATGGTAGGTACACTGGTGTGGTTAGTAGTGCAGGGGCAGTGTGGGTGTTGCGGGAGAGTGTAGTGGTATCATGGTTAATGTAACGAGCTATGGTAGGTACACTGGTGTGGTTAGTAGTGCAGGGGCAGTGTGGGTGTTGCGGGAGGGTGTAGTGGTATCATGGTTAATGTAAAGAGTTATGGTAGGTACACTAGTTTGGTTAGTAGTGCAGGGGCAGTGTGGGTGTTGCGGGAGGGTGTAGTGGTATCACGGTTAATGTAACGAGTAATGGTAGGTACCCTGGTTTGGTTAGTAGTGCAGGGGCAGTGTGGGTGTTGCGGGAGAGTGTACTGGTATCATGGTTAATGGTTAGTTTCTTCCCGATACCAACAGTTAGGCCGACCAAACTGTTGGAACCCACCCAACCCAGGTCATAGAGTTGGACACGGTCTGCTTCATGGATATAGTACAGATAATTACAGAAGAAGAAAAAGTTAACTATGTTCATCGAAACAGGTAACTAGGTTGATTGGATATTTTTTCTCTCTCTCTTTCTTTCTCTCTAGTTGAAGTTGAACCAGGCGTTGTGGAGCTTCACTGTGTAGTTAATTATTTTTACATTTACCTGACATTAAGCTAACCTGACCATATCTGATGGTGTTGAGTGTTGGGAGAGTCTAATTATTAATAGTCACATGAGCCGTGGTGTAATTTTATAAATATTTAGTCACATTCTCTTTTAAATCAACTTGTGGATTTGTATTTTTTAAATATTGAAGGTTTAAAAAAAATCAAAGGTTAAAGGTGTTTAATTTGACATAATCATCAACATTTTTAAAATGAGGACACTTACCTAGGTTTAATCTGACATATATATATATATATCAAACTTAGATACTAGTGCACTCATTAAGCAGTTGTTGATGAATAGAACTTAGAAGTCAATTTAATCTTTTTATTTTTTTGCAAATAAAAACTGTTACTACCGAAGCCTATGGTTGCAGAAATTTGACATGCATAACAAGATTAATTTAATTAGACATTTAAAATAAAAGGTCCTTCGAGACTCCTCGTTAAGTCACGGTTATTAAATAATAATAAACTTGGTGCCTTCTTAATTCAATGTAAAGCTGCATAGTCTGATTTAAAGCCTCAAATTTTCGAATCAAAAACACAAATACATTTAATCTGACATATCTAACTCGATAAGCATTTGTTTCTGTAAATCAATCTAATAGAACATGTTGCTGAAGCCTGTGGTGGCAAACTCTTTACATGCAAGCCAAATTTAATTTATTTGAAACCAAAGTAAGGTATGTTAGTACATACTCCAAACAAAGGACTGGTTACTGATGCGGACTAGCCACTGGAAAAAATAGGAGACTTGCTCTCAGCAAACTACCCCTCTTTGAACGTTGTGAGCTGCGAGTGAGTGCGTCAGAGCTACAAATACATACCTTCACAGTAAAGTAGAGATCACTAGCTTTAGTTTTGTATCCATTACGGCCGACTTCAGGTGTGAAAAATTGAGGTTTGAAAACTTTGGAACGATTGTAAAACATGATTTTACCAACTTTTTTTCATGAAAAATATAATATTACATAGAAAATTTATTTCTCGACAAATCTGTGTAGATTGTTAACCACTGCAATAACATCTATTAAATTGACGCCATATTCCCTTCTATGTGCCAACACATGCTTAATAAGTGCGTTAAGTTATCTAAGGTAGATATGTAGAATAAAATCTAGATAATTGTTTTGGTTTTGAAAATTTGATGCTTTTAGTGGACTATGCAACTTTAATATATTTATTTAAAATAACTATAAAAAAAACAACTTAGAAAAACTCAAATCTATCGGACTATACAACTTTAACCTCCTACAAGCAGGGACAATACTGCTCCCTGTCCAGGCGGGTGGGGGGGGGGATGGGTGGTGGTGGTGGTGGAGGGGGGGGGGTCTCTGATCTTCTAGCTCATTCTTACCTCCTGCAGAGCAGCTGGCGATTGCTACAAACATTACACCGGGCTACTCAGAAGGAAGCCATATATACGCCTTACTGAAGGTGTGATCAAGAACTGCTTTTTAGTGCTTCCCAACTGGGATACCATGCTGTCGGCACGCTAACCCAATAGTTTTTGTTGGGGTTTTATTCCCTAGCAACCCAGTGCTCTTACCGGTTTGGCCATCTCATCCGGTGCTTGATTGGTTCATCTTGATATATATTAATGCTTCCGACCGAGTGGCGAAGGCAGCCCCGAGAAGAGCGGCGGGTGAGGTGCATGGTGGTCAAACACCACCCCACTCCACATGAGGGGGGGCGGAACGAACCACTCATCATCATCATCATCATCATGCTGTCGGGCGACTGAGTGAATGGACCGTCTAATTACTTACTGTTCGGTAGATCTTGGGTTCGATCCCAAAGTAGGAACGAGTCAAAGCGAAATACTACTCCATCTGTGTATTCCCAGCTGCAGTTCGCTGGTCCCTGCGGCAGGACTGAAGCTGCGACCCGGCGTGTTCACACAACCGGAAGTAGGGTAGTTGTGGTTGTCCATCCCAGACCCATCCTTCACTCTATACAGTTGTCCCTGTCTTCAAAGGACACCTGTGCACCCACACCAATACTGTCTGTCCATACATAGCCGATGTGCTGTCAACGGAAAGACAGTCAAATGAGATTTTTTTTAAACAAAACAGTTCATACATTTAGAAATCATTTGCACATGACTGGAGTTCGCCGACCCAAGGGGTCGTTGTATGCTGGGACTACTGTATGTATATACACAGAATCTTTGTAGAACTGACATTAATTATCTACAACCCAGAACCAGCTATAGGCCTTCCGTTGACTACATGAATAGGAAGTCAAGTTCACGCACTGATGAACAACATCAATATGCACAGCACATGGTCTATTTTTAACAACCTGCAGTGTGTGTCCCGTCCTGATATGACCTTAGATGTTGCTAGGACGTAAAACAAAAACAAACAAACAAACTGCAGTGTGTGTGTGTGTATATATATTGCACACATGCACACACAGGTAAGTCTGTGTGTTCCTGCACCTGTTTGTACATACACATATATAATTACATGCACACTTTATACACATACACATATACATACATACATACATACTTACATACACACACATACACACATATATGCATACGTGCATGTATACATCATCATCATCATGCTGTCGGCGGGAAAGACTGCTTTCATTACTTGACTGCCGCTCTCCATTTAGCTCTCTGCTGTGGGAGTTGTGTCCATGAGTCGGTCTTAATGTCTCTCAGCTTCAGGTTTCTCTTGATGGTATCCTTGAACCAGAGATGAGGGCGCCCTCTCTTTCTGTAACCAGAAGACAGTTGAGAATAGATTAAATATGTATGCATACATATTTACTTAAGGACATCTCTCCACCATTAAGGATACAGAACAAGTCTGTCGCAGATTGATATTGTAGTAGTCTGCACTGACCTCTCAGGCAAGGAGCCGCATAGACATGTAGGCGTGGGTAGTGTGTTGATATCAGGGAGCCTAGGTGGTGTAATGGTTAACACACCGGCCCGGAAGAGATGTGGGTTTGAGTCCCGCTCTAGGTGCAATATTTCCCGTTTTCATCACGCCCACGACATTATCATTATCAAACTAGACTTCATCTGCTATTCGGCCTCTTCTAGTTTCCACCAATAAGGTTACACTCACCTATCGCAGATTGACATCAAACTAGACTTGACTGCTATTCATGCATTCAATCATACACACATACATCCATGCATATAGTAATATATATATGTGCCCTATAATTTCATTATGAGAATATAAACAAGGACCACTCTTCCCACACAGTTCCATCCATAGAGGGTGTGCAACTAATGATGCCCGTATCAGTTCCTGTATTAGCCGTGGTGCCACCGGCGAGTGGTCAGGCCTGCCTCTAGCGGTCATTATCTGATGGGATTTTAACTTTATTGGTAGGACATTTATATTCCTCGCCAGAGAATAAATTACTCAACCAGACTTATCTATTCTTGTCATATCTGGTGAGCCACAGAGCCACTGTTTATTTATATATGTATATGTATATTTTACCTCGGTACTACGCCTCAGGCTAGCTTCAGGCTAGGGAGAAGGAAGCACGTCAGGAACCAGCAATTAGCATAAGGATCTCGCACTGTGAAGACGTGTGCGAGGTGACAGCGGTCTTTATCGACGAATAACTACGTAATTCGCAGTAAGTTGGACTATATTTTTCACAGGAGTGTTTATTAAGACCTGTAGAGTCTTTGGTGCAAGTTATAATAAATTGGCGAATTTATTAAAGTAATTATTAGCGGTTAACCGTTCGTGTGCCGGTACGCGGTAGTTTGGGTTCGCCGTGTTGTTTATTTCTTGCCGGCTCGATTATCGCTATAGTAATGCGTGGTTGAGACTTTATGGGTCTGTAACCCAAGAATACCGGAGGATACGTATTTCTTGTGTATTTATGCTTTGGTTTTGTTAATTTATTGAATTAATTGTGCATCTCGTGGTGTTTTTTCGGTAATTTAATATACGCCGATTCGGCGTTGTTGACGGCTGGCAAGGGAGCGAGGCCCGTAAGGGGTGTCTGGAACTGGATTTTCGGTTTGCTCCTGCCAAGCCTATATCTTTGCAGTTTTATTTAATTTATTTTAAATTTATTTAAAATGTGAACTCGTAAGGGGTTGTCGGAATTTTTGCTTCAGTTAGCTGAGAGTAGTAACTACTTTTTCGTGTTTGGTGACGGAGCCTCATTCGTCTTTTTTGGGATTATTTCCGCGGTCTCTTTTATGGATTCGCGTTGGAAATAATCTTGGGTTTCTTTTATAGACTCCCCATAGTTAGGCGTACGCTCCGAGTTTCGTAGCATTTTCTCCAACTTGCTGGCGCAGTAGCCGCAGGGGGAGAAGTGTACGGAACAGAGAGTGTGGGAGGGTACCGGTTTACTGGTCCCTACCCCTCGTTTGGTTTGGTTCACACCGACCTACGACAAAATTAGCTTATCCACGCCTGTGTAGAAACAGTTCAAAACGGTTTACTACACCACTAGATGCACAATGGTTATTAAATTAATCTTTCGTGACATTTAGTCTATGCGCCATGGCTGTTTGGTAACTCTCGTTCGATTGTTTCCAGATTTCTGATGGCCACGAAGCGCGGTAAGACGGTCGCACCAGCTGCCGCAGAAGGTCGCCCACCGGATGAGTCCGATGAGGGGCAGGTGTTGGCGGTTCCTCCGTCGCCTCGGCCCGGGACGCATGGTATGTCGGATCCGGACGACAGTTGTGATTCGGTGGTGTTGCGAGTGCCGCCACTGGATTGGGAAGCCCGGATGGAGATGTTGGAGTTACAGCTCCTTAACCGTGACCAGGCTACTTTTCGTCAAAAGAAAAGGTCACCTCCTCCAGAGACTGACTCGGACGAGGAAAGAGTTGGTGGGGAAGAGGAGTTGTCAGGGGATGATGATTCATCTTCGGACCCAATGCGCCGGGTTAAAAAGAAGAAAGTCAAGAAAGCAGTGGTCTCGTCAGGAGACGACTACACAAAGGCAAGGAAGAAGGTGGTGAAAAAGAAGACAAAGAAAAGGAAGACTAAGAAAAAGAAGAAGAAGAAAGATTCTTCTTCAGATTCTTCTGATGATTCATCTACAACGGAATCAGATTCAGAGACTGACCGAGTGGGGTTGTTTGCAAAGATAGGTGGCAAAGTGCGCAAGAAATGCGCTAAAGAAAAAGCTAAGAAAGTCCTTACAACAACCATGATGAGAGAAACTATTAAGGGACACTTTAATACTTTCAAACCGGCCGAAGTGATCACCAGGCTGGGTGTACAGCTGACGGGGATTAAAGGTGTTCCTCATTCGCAGGTGAAGGAGATGGACAACGAGGTTCATCTGAATGAGGAGAGGAAAAGGTTTGAGTTGACTCTTTTCACAGTTCACAAGGCGGTGCTTGGGGCCTTAACAGCGGTTGCTCCAGTGGCCAATCGTATGCAAACTGAGAATAAGTTCTCTTCGCTGGCCAGAACCATGGATAAGGGTCTGGGCATGTTAACGGCTGCTGCTAACTATATTTCGAGTAGACGGTTTGAGAATGTCTTCAAGGCCGTCTGTACCGAGGCTGGTAGGGAGGTAGCCAGGTCCAAGAAAATTGTGGACAATGATGGGAAGGAATATACTCTTTTCCTTCCTCCCAAGCCGATAAAGGGAAAACCGTTGGACAAAACCAAGATGTTTGGCGGTCAGCTCCAGTATCTCTTCAAGGGAGTGGAGGCTGAAGCAAAGTATGGCAAGAATTTAGACAAAGGTAAGCCGGTGGAACCCAACACTCAGTTTCGTAGAGCTCGAGTGGATTTTCGTCGGCCCCCTGCCAGAGGAGGAAGGTCGGGACCGACTTTCCAGCCCAGAGGTCGGGGTCAGCGCCAGTCATTCGGCTGGAACGACGGAAATCGACCATTCAGGAGGGAGTTTCCTCCCACCAAGCCGTTCCCCCCTCCAGGGAACAAGTAGATAGGGCTACGCAAACTTCCATGGCTGTCAGTTTTTCCTCAAATCAAAGGAGTAGCAATGAAGATCAGGAGACTGATAGTTCCAGATTGGGACATGCAGTCATGGTTAGTAGGAGTGGCCCCCGGAGCCAAGGAACCTATACGATTCCCACAAGGCCGGTGGAAGATTCACGGAGACGTGTAAATAATACACCTCTGGGAATTCCGTTTTTCAACAAATATTTGCAACAGTTTGGGTTAGATAAGGTTACTCAGGAGAGATTAACTTCCCATGTTTGGAGGAAAGGAACTGTTAAGTTATATTCAAGTTATTTGAAGAAATGGGGGCTTCATTGTTTGCTTATGAAGGTAAAGCCAATGAAGCCTACAATTGCACAAGTTATTAGATTTTTAAGGATGCTGGAAGATCAGGGGTTGGGGTTTGGAGCGCTGAATGCAGCAAGATGCGCTTTATCCATTATACTTCCCCGAATTGATGGACAGACAATTGGGAAACACCAAGTGGTTTGTTGGTTTTTGAGATCGGTTTACGAAAGAAACCCTCCAAAGCCAAAATATAATAGGTTTTGGGATGTGTCAATTGTGTTCACACTATTTAAGAGTTGGCCTAGTAATAGGAATTTGGATTTGAAACAACTAGGATTTAAGGTAGCAGTATTATTGCTGTTAGTTACTGGACACAGAGGACAAACGATTGTAGCATTGTCATTGGATGGTTTGGAGATAGATCGCAAGGAGGCGACGTTTGATTTACAGCAATTGTTAAAGTCAAACCGCACAGGGGATCCATTATCTACAGTGCATTTGACCAGTTTCCCGGATGACAGACAACTGTGTGTAGTGTCTGCCATACAGGTTTATTTATCCAAGACAAAAGTTATTAGGAATTCAAGACAATTGTTGGTGAGTTTTATTAAACCACACAAAGGTATTTCAAGAGACACTCTGGCACGATGGACCATTATTGTCCTGAAGGCAGCAGGAGTGGACACGGGACGCTACGCTTCCCATTCGACACGAGGAGCCATGGTCTCCAAAGCACGACTGCTAGGGATCTCAGTGAAACGGATCCTGGCACATGCAGGCTGGAAGACTGCTAGATCGTTTGCAAAACATTACAACAAACGACTAGAAAAGTCGAGCGGCCTGGCCACACGCTTACTCACCAATTAACAAGACAGGTGAGAAAAGTTAAAAGTATTAATACTAATGAATACTGTATGAAATGTAAAAAACTATGATGGTTTTGATTATGAATGAATTAAGGATAAAAATGAAGTTACGTAAAGTTCTCCCTAGCCTGAAGCTAGCCTGAGGCGTAGTACCGAGGTAAAATAGTATAGTTATACGAATCTTACCTGGGTATAGATGATGGATAACTGTTGTTTTCCCGAGGTACAAGCCTCGGTTAGATGTTGGCTAGGGCCCACCCTCCACACCCTGCCACATCTATCATGTTTGCTTGTGCCAAGACGAAAACATTAAAGTATCCATTTGAGTCTAAGATCATTTTTATCCTGAATAAGTAGGTAAAGATTGCTGGTTCCTGACGTGCTTCCTTCTCCCTAGCCAACATCTAACCGAGGCTTGTACCTCGGGAAAACAACAGTTATCCATCATCTATACCCAGGTAAGATTCGTATAACTATACTATATATATGTATGTATGCACGGATACTTGCACACATGCATATACACACATACATGCATACGTACATACACACATACGTGCCCGTCCTGATATGACCTTAGATCTTGCCATGACATAAAACTCCAATAACCAACCACATGAATACATACATACATACATACATACATACATACATACATACATACATACATACATACATACATATGTACGTATGTACATACATACGTATGTACGTATGTACATACATACATACATACATACATACGTATGTACGTATGTACATACATATGTATGTACGTATGTACATACATACATACATACATACATACATGCATATATACATACATACATAATATGTATACATACACACATGCACACATTCATGTATATATGCATACACACAAGCAAAACTAAATAAAAGACAGTGAACTGGTTGGCAATTTTCCATATAAACCACAGCGTTTATTGGACTGTGCTTCCAACACTTTATTCGGTAAAACTCCGAATGTACTGTCGCAGTATTTGCCAGGACTGAGCATGTACCACTAGTATTTAGTAGGCCATGGGGATACAGAAATTATTCCTGATGGTTTGAAGATAACATGGCTTTAGCCAATCTGTTGAAGCTTTAGCTTTTATTTTTATTTAATCACCTGTCATGACTTGGTTAATAAATACTTTTATGAGTTGTTTATTTTCACTTGAAGATAAGCTCCCCTTATGGTAAATAAATGCTATGCCTTATTCTGATGGGATGTGAATAAACTCTTAAGACATGGAGTAGGTGTGATGTTTAAAAGAAGTATTTTAATATAGTGTGTGACTACCCCCTCAATGCCCCTTCCTCCAGTCCTTCCTGAACCAACAATATTTAGTACTGCTCTTCTCCAATAGGATGGCTGAATCGGTAAGCGCTCTGGACGGGTTCCCTTGAACGCGTTCGTGGATTTGAATCTCAATCAAATCAAAACAATGACTTTCAAATTTTATACTTTCCGCTACCTAGCCTGGTGCTCGGTATTAATAGGATAGGGCAAGGACTGGTTAGCTCAGTGTCAGGATAATGTGACTGGGTTGGATTTCAGGTCATGCCGCCGACGGCCTGATCTCCCATATGGGGATTGCTTTGAAGTCGCCATGACTGTGCACTGTCACCACAAGTTGCTACCTGTCCTGATATGACCTTAGATGTTTCTAGGATGTAAAGCCACAAGAATAAAAGAACTTTCAGGAGAAGTAAAATTGAAAATGCGCTTCCCAACGTAACATCCAATGTAAAGGCAGCCAACATCAACGCGTTAATAAATCACCACTAAATGCCGCTCAGCAGGCGATTCAGTATTATTGGCTACAACATAAGGCTGGCTACAAAACCTGTAGCTGATACTGATAGGTATACACCGTACTATACACAGACACTCAATTCCTATTTATTTAAAGTTGTATACTCCAATGGTTTTGATTTTCTCTCATTTTTCTGTGATAAATATATTAGGTTGATCGTTATAATCCACCTTACTTTAGTTTGAAGTAACCTTTATTTTAAATGGCTAACTTTTGAGATATTTGAAGCGCAAACATGCTAAATTAATTTTGGCAAGCATGGCAAAACCATAAGCTTCTGCAGCTACAAATTCTATTAAATAGTCCAGTATTAAAGGTAATGTTAATATACTTTCTACTTTCAATTTTAAAATTTATTATTTTTATTGTATTAGCAATGTATATATATGTGTTATTTTTAACTGGGGAAAGCGCCTCATAGTATTGTACTTTTGCTTTCTCCTTTTTCATGCGAAACATTACTGATATAAATATCAGCTTGTATGTACAATGATCATGTGGAAATAAATCAATCTTATCTTATCTTCTGTGTGGCAACAAATGTTTAAGAAGTGCACCAGTATCTAAATTAGATGTGTTTATTGTATTCTTTCTGGTGAACTCTCAGAGGCTAGGCTGTCTTGCATTCGAACGCCTACACGACACTGTAATGATACTATTTGAGAGGCTTCTTTTTTGTCTCTTTTACCAAATCGGCTTCTCTAATGAGAGGCGAACAAACCAGACAGACCCCTGGTGTCAGCTTTTTGGAATGAAAGAGTTTTGTGGTGGTGGTGGTGACGTCTCTGAGGGAGCCGTATTGATAGGTGAGTGGGTAGGGGGAGTAGAGTTGGCTGTGTGTGTGGAGGGGTTGTGTGGGTGGTGGTGGCGGTGGTTGTTGTATGGGACGAGAGGGGGCTGTGTGGGCGGGGATTGACTACTACACGGGTTGTGTGGGCGGAGTGTTGTGTGGGCGGAATGCTATGTGGGTGGATTGTTGTGTGGGCGGAGTGTTGTGGGGGCGGGGTGTTGTGTGAGCAGAGTGTTGTGGGGGTGGAGTGTTGTGTGGGCAGAGTGTTGTGTGGGTGGATTGTTGTGTGGGTGGAGTGTTGTGTGAGCGGAGTGTTGTGTGGGTGGATTTTTCTGTGGGTGGATTGTTGTGTGGGCGGAGTGTTGTGGGGGCGGAGTGTTGTGGGGGTGGAGTGTTGTGGGGGCGGAGTGTTGTGTGGGCGGAGTGTTGTGTGGGCGGAGTGTCGTAGTTCTTGGTGGGCGGAGTGCTGGGTGGGTGTGGTTCTCTGAATATGTACGTTCTTTGGTCATGTAAGCCAGGCACATCCCTCCTTTCTTCCCCTCCTCTTTGCCCCTCTTCCCTTCCTTGGGTTTGTGGGTTCGAACCATGGTTGAGTCAAGCCAATGACTTAAAAATAGATACCTGTCGATTCCTAGCCTGGTGCTCGGCATTAATAGGATAGGGCAAGGACTGGTTGTTAAGTGTCAGGATAATGCGACTGACTCACCCTCCTTTCTCTCCCTTCCCTCCCTTCCCTCCCTTCCCTCCCTTCTCTCCCGTCTCCCCCCTTCTCACCTCCCCCCAATATCCCCCCAAAGGCAGCCAGTGAATATGTAGGTTATTTGGACCGTGTTGGATCGTCTATAAGCCACGAAACAGCCCTCCCATCTCCCCCCCCCCCCCTATCCTCCCCCCTCTCCTCCCCCATCTCCTCCCCTCTCTACTCTCTCCCTCCTCCTTCTCGCCTCACCCTCCTTCCTACACAGTCGCGGCGCCCCCTATCGAGCTGGGGCTTTTATCGTTGTCCCCCCACTGTCCTGTCGCAGTGCAGATGCTATCCCGGATCGACCTATCGTAAATTATGCAGTTGTTGTTTTCTCTTCACGTGCTCGGAGATGTAGGAATTGATTCTTGTATCTGGGCGCTGCGACAGAAAACTGTAATTTGGGGAATAATAATTCTTATATATATATTATATATATACTATATGTAGAAATGTATATAGGAGTAACGTACAGAATCTTTAATATTATTAAGCTATAATATTATAATTATATATATGTTATTCCTACTTAAGATTTATTGCATGATATGGGTCTAATAAGCCTGGTACACACCTCCCGTATACGATTCACATGCTAAAACTGACTGCCCGACACGACCCATCATAACCTGACCCGTCCCGTTTCCCGACTAAAGCTGCCCGATTCATTTTCCGAATCTTATAAGATTCCAGTCTTAAGCCCTAAAACTGAGTTTTAAGTCGCGAATCGGAAGGCTCAGGTGCGTTAGGGGGTCACACACCTAAAGACTGAAACTGACTAAAACTCAAACTTAGTCACGAAACGGGCAGTTTTAGGTTTTATACGGGAGGTGTGTATCGGGCATAATAAGTGGGTAGATGTGCCAATGAGATACCCACCCAGCATATCAAATGATGTAGCTGAATCAGTAAACTGGCTAAGGTCCTGTTTGAGAGATGATGAGTTTAAACCGCGAACGACTCAAAGCAGTGACTTACTAAATTTATACTTGTCGCTACCTAGCCTGGCGCTAGGGGTTAATAAGATATATATCGAGGACTGATTAGTTCAGTATCAGGATAATGTGACTGCGTGGGATATCAGGTCATGGTGCTGGTGGCATGATCTCCCAGTGGAGCAGCGCTATTAAACAGTCGCCATGAGCAGGCACTTTTGCATATCCTGATATGACATTGGATGTTATTAGAACAGAAACCCCAGCAAATGAAGACTACCCACCCAGCCCTAGTCAGACCCCAGGATTGGGGTTAAGTGTCCTACTACACATACGAACCGGAAGTGGGATTTGAACAAATATGGCAGAGGCTCAAAACCATTGCATTTTGTAACTGTAACTTTGTGTAACAGGCCCATATATAGGAAGCATCTTACAGTGGTAACGCACAATATATATTTTCTCTTTTATTTTCCATTTAATTAAATATAAAGACTGTGGTATAGAAACTATATACAGTATAACCCAGTTAAACCAAACTTGAAGGGACCCTAGAAATGTGTTTGGATTAACCGATCATTGGTTTAAACAAGCTTTGGCTTCGACTTTGACTTGGCGGGGAGGTAGTTGGGGTGGGAGATTGTGGGGTGGGGTGGGGGTGGGGGTGGGAGGTGGATGTGCGTGGAAGATAGGGGTGCGTAGGAGATGGTGGTGGGGTAGGATTTGGTGGTGGGGTGCGTGGGAGATAGGGTGCATGGCAGATGGGGTGGGGGTGGAAGATGGGGGGGATGGGGGGTGGGAGGGGTCTCAGATGACCTTATAACCACATGCAAGTTTGGTTTAACCGTACCAGAAGTGGCCTGGGGTCTGAAATTTTGTTTGGATTAACCGATAATTTGGATTAACCGACTTTAGTTAACCGACTTTTTTATATGATAAATGGTAGTATTTTGCCGTGCCGCCGAAAAAAGTTTGGATTAACCGATCGTTTGGTTGAACCGAGCTTGGTTTAATGGGGTTGTACTGCATTGGGAATGCTGGTAAGTGTTTCCCACCCAGGGTTCTTACATTGTTGTAACCGGACGCGGTGGCCGAGTCGATAGAGCGCAGGCCTGTCGTGCGGGAGATCGGGAGTTCGAGTCCCGGTCGAGTCAAACCAATGACGTACAAAATTGATACTTCTTGTACCTATCCTGGCATGTGCATTAATAGGATAGGGCAAGGACTGGTTAACTCAGTGTCAGGGATATTGGGTCATGGTGCTGATGGCCTGATTTCCCAGTGGGGCAGCACTATAATTTATCAAGTCGGCATGAGTGCATACTTTGTCGGTACCCATCCTGATATGACCTTAGATTTTGTCAGGATGTAAAATACCCAACAAACAAAAAAAACCAGTGCTGTCCAATATATGCTTGAGATGACTAGTATTGACGTAGAGGTAATGTAGGCACTGACCTGTTCATGATCAAGATGATCACGTGATCACCACGTGGAGAGCGAGATTAGCCAGATGGGCGTGTGTGCCGGGAATGCTGTCAAATGAGTAGATGGTTTTAGTTGGTTCATTCGGTATTAGTGCAATGTGCAGTTTGATGAATCGATGTGAGTTGAGTATTGCGTGCAGCGTCATGTAGGTTTTCCAGCTACAGGTTTTATTGACGTTATTTTATTGCCGTTGAGACTGAATCACGTGTCATGTTGCATGGAAGTGGTTCTTTATTAAAGTCGCCGGGTATACCTCACCCAGATACAAACGAATCGAGCATCAATAGCTCTCCAAACATACCTTTGCTTAGTTTGTTCAGTTCATGCCACTGAACGTGTGGGAGCAGAGTTGAGGTATGTGATGTATGAATGACATCATAGGTGGGATTCCCTCATCACATGACCTAGAGAGGTTCCCCACACACAGGGGAAGCCATGGCAACCACCAAGATGGCAGCCACAGAAAGCTCTCAATTCAACTTTTAAAGTCTATTAATCTACATGATTTGATCAATTATTCACACAAAAAGTAGCTGGTTATGATAAATAAACATTTGAACTTTATATTTAATATTTTAGATTGCAATCGTAACATGTTTGTCTCTATATGCTTGTCTAAAAGTGTCAGTGCTGCTGGACTAAATGAAACACAACAGAAGCAACCCATGTCCAGCACTCCCTCCCCCCCCCCCCCCCCCACACATATGTAGTTGCATAAACTGAAAACTGGCAAACATATGCTTGGAGAGCATTTCTCAGAGTATGGGTAGTGTCTCAGCGACCTATATCTGGTCCCTTTAACACGTTGATGCTGGTTTCCTTTATGTTCTTATTACGTAGCGAAGCTGTGATTTCCCCAGGAAATAGCCACCTCGCATCCTGATATGACCTTAGATGTTGCCAGGACGTAAAACTCAAACAACCAACATCCAGCTGTGGGAATCGGGCCATAAACACAACACCAGACGTGACGGTAGAGCGCAGGCTTCCCATGCGGAATGTCGGGAGTTCGATTCCCAGTTGAGTCAAGCTAATGACTTACTAAATTGATACTTGTCACGGCCTAGCCTGGTGCTGGGCATTATTAGGACAGGGCAAGGAATGGTTAACTCAGTGTCAGGATAATGTGACTGAGTGGGGTATCAGGTCATAGTGCCAGTTGCCCGGTCTATCAGTGTGGCAGCACTATAAGGCCATCATGAGTCTGCACCATCACAAGTCGGTACGCGTTCTGATATAACCTTAAATGTTGCCATGACGTTAAACTCAATCAAATAAACAAGCAATAAACACACAACATGAAATTACGCTAGCTACTTTCTCAGCAAGATATTGGGTCTAGTGTAGCATCTTCTGTACCTTGGCGACCTACTTCAGGGTAATCCTAAGTGATCAGAAACCACAAGATTGACCTGGTGTTACATGTAAGGGACCCGGCCCATACAGGAAGCATCTTACAGTGGTAACTCACAAGATATATTTTCTCTCTTATTTTCCATTTAATTAAATATAAAGACTGTGGTATAGAAACTATATATTGGGAATGCTGGTATGTGTTTCCCATCCAGGGTTCTTACAGTGTTGTAACTGGATGCGGTGGCCGAGTCGGTAGAGCGCAGACCTCTCATGCGGGAGATCGGGAGTTCGAATCCCGGTCGAGTCAAACCAATGACTTACAAAATAGATACTTGTCGTAGCTACCCTGGCGCTATGCATTAATAATATAGTGCAAGGACTGGTTAACTCAGTGTCAGGGATATTGGATCATTGTAATACCAGGTGCGGGCGCCAAATGAGTCATTTGTGTGGCAGGTCACGGAATTGTAACCCTGTCCAGATCAAACCAATGTCTTTAAAAATTGATACTTTTCCATAAGTGTTTACATCCCCCCAAAAAAGCCTCAGAACTGACAACGGTTTTACTCCGATATATACAAGTGTCCCCCCCCCCCCCCCAAAAAAAGGCACCAAAAGACCAGTGCCTTGAAACCTAATAAATGTTTTTCTCCTCTCCTATAAATAAGTCTTTACCTATACCAGACACAAGCTTTAAAAAAGATACTAGTTGGGTGAACTGGTGGAGATCCGCCCCTGGCGGCCATATTCATGACGACTTCCGGTTGAGAGTCTCTTCTCTACATGTGATCCTATTTGATGCCTACTCCATCTTCCTATGATTGTATTTTGCAGATTTAGCAGACGCGACTGACCGCCCACGCTCTCTCCCGCCACCACCCGCCTCCGCACCACCCACCTGCCACTGGGCGACTCCCCGCCGCCACCCGTCTGCGCACCACCCAACCGCCACTGAGCGTCTCCCCGCCACACACCCACGTGACTTCCGGTGGTCAGCGAGAGGAGAGCTCCTTCAGGACTGACTTACTGGACGACTCCAGTCGGGAACTAGCGGAGGCAGGCTTAGCAACATACGGGGGCTTTTCTCCAGCGCCCACCGCCGCCACCGCCGCCACCGCCGCCACCACCGCCACCACCGACCTAGCACCGCCACCACCTTGCCGCCCCGTGTACGAAATGGTCATTCAGCTCTGGAGGTAGCGGTTCGAATTGAACGCAATGCGCGCGCAGTCAAACTGATTGGCCTACTTCCTGTTTGGAGGGACGGTGAGGTTGAGCCCTGACGCTGATGCTGTCAGTGTGTGTGGGATTTGTGTCTGTACTGGTGGCGCCCCCTTAGCGGCTGCAAAGCGAGGCTGGTAGGCGAGTGAGTGTCAGTGAGTCAGTGTCAGTGAGTGATTGACTGAGTGTGAGTGAGTGAGTGAGTGCGAGTGAGTGAGTGAGTAAGTGTGAGTGGGTGAGTACGGTGGTTCTTACGCACTGCATAGATGGTGGTTGGGGAGTTTGACGTTGTGATCACAAACCAAATAGGCCGGACTGTCCCGGTCGGCACCACCACCACCACCACCACCACCACCACCACCAACACCACCAACACCACCACAACCACCATCAACAGCACCATCACCAACCAGCCCCAGACACTCACGGCTCGCAGTAACACGGACAAGGACAAGTCGCCCGTGAGCGATAATGCGTGCAATGTGGCGCTAGGCGACCATTGCCAGCACGATGGTCACATAACGGGCAACCACATTGCCATGGAGCAAGACTCACCCTGGGGGGAGTGGGAGGAGACCGAGGAGGAGGGGGAGGAGGAGGAGGAGGAGGAGGGGGCAGAATCAGCGGATGACGGCGCGGTATCATTGGTTGGCGATTGTCCGCCCTCTCCGCCCCCAATCCAAAATGGCCACCACCACAATGGCCACACTCCGGTGATCACAGATCTTAGCGATGGAGATCTTACATCGCTGGAATGTGAGGAGGAGGAGGAGGGGGAGTATGATATTGGGTACACCCCCATCCCAGCGCCTGGCCAGACCCAGGTTCAGAGCCAGACACCACAATCCCATCTCTGCCTGGAGAGCGCAACCGTCACCGGGTTCACAACCGAAAAGGCGCATGCGCAAGGCGTGTCTGGCAAGCAAGAACAGAAGCGCCATCTGGTGGCGAACGGTCACGATGGCGGCCACCCCGATATAGTGTTCATTGTGGGCCTGACGTGGTCGGACGGCCGGATCAACGTAGTCACGCGGACATATACTGACTTTTGCCGGCTCCAGTATTACCTAATTAACGAGTTTGTTGACGTACCAGCCAATGAGAGCCCGGCACGCCTCAACATCTACCTACCAGGTCAGTGCCCTTCTTCGCTTCTGCTTTTTGTTGTTGTTTTTGTTATATTTGTTGATTAAGCAGGGAAAATTTCAATCACGGACAATTGGTCTTCCTCATTCAACTGTTCCTTGTACTATGTCGAATGCCAGGCTACATGATGACAAGTATAAATTTGTTATTTATTAGCTTAAAGTTGCATAGTCCGATGAAAACATCAAATTTTTAAAACCAAAACACTTATCTAGATTTGATTCTACATATTCAACTTAGATACTGGTGCACTTATTCAGCATTTGTTGCTGCATAGAAGGGCATAATAAGTCAATTAATAGAAACAATTACTACTGAAGTTTATGGTGTCAGAGTTTTGGCATGCTTGCCAAAATTATTTTGGCATGTTTTGATGTCAAATATCACCAAACTTAGCCATTTAAAATTAAATTTACTTCAAATTAAGGTAAAGTAGATTATAACGATTAGTATAATATATTTATCTCAGAAAATAGCAAAAACTCAAAAGCATCGGACTATGCAACTTTAACCCGCCCGGGGTTCAAATCACCATGACCTGCCACACGAGAAGCGGCCACTCAACACATTCATCCGTCCCTCTCTGGTCTACTACCCTATCTATTTCTGCTGTTCAGCCATATCCTATGAAATATTATTAATTCATATTAAATCACCAACACAGTTTAACTTGTTCACAATTATTATGATGGAATGGAACTGGTCATAACCTGGATAGCTTGAAATGAGTAATTCGCTGCGAGTAATTTAGAGCTCAATCATGGCTGAGGGTCTCAGTGTCAAGCTGATATACAACCTGATATAAACTTAATCACCGTTATCAGCTGAAAAAACTCCGAAAAATAACTGGACAGTTTAGCTATATTTTGTGAGTTAAATTTTGCTGTCATTTGACACAAATTTAACCACTTCATAAATGTTTGCATCTGAGATTTTTTGCATCATGGACAGGTATTTGCTGGCTGTTATTTTGCAATGTCAACGGATGAATAATTTAGCCCGAACTCTAACCTCATGAGGTAATTTATTTCTTCCATCAACCTAAGCAGATATAGTTGGCGTCATCTTGAAAGTCAAATTTTGGTTATTATAGAGGCAGTATCAGCGTAGTGCCAACGCATGCAGGCACCCTAAGCCATACTGCCGTGGCTGGCTGCATTTGAGGAGTTGACCAGGTTGCTCATCACTGACCAGTACCTACCCAACAGCAGTCGGTTTGGGAATTATAATCAAATATATATATATATATACATCAGGGTTGTAGCTTTTAGTATTTTAGTTATATTCACGCGGGTTAATGTTATTGTTAATACATGTGTACTTCATTGTAAATAATAGTTGCGTAATAAATTTTGCAACATGTTTGAAGCCAACCACCTCCTGTGATCCTAACATTAAAACATTGATGAAATGTGACCAATGTGTATAGCCCGAAAAGCAATCCGAACACCGATTTTATTCGGCTACCGCCCTGCCTCACCCCGCCCCTTTTGAACATTATTTTTTGGATTGTGAAGAACATCGATGTTTATGGAACACCCCAAACTGACTTCATCTTTCACAGAGAAACTTGAAACTTCTTAATAGTTTCCTCCGAAACTGTGGCCTGTGAAAAGTTTCTACATTAACTCTGCTCGTTATTGTTTGTTTAACCACATCAGATAATGTTATTATTAGCTCACCAGTCGGCATGGCATTTGGTGAAGTTGGGAAGTAATGTTTCTTTAGTTCCCACAAGTTGCCGCCAGGGGGCTAGGGTGCGTCTCATCATTAAAGATCGCTTTGCCAAACGAAAAAAAGAAACCCACAAAAATACAAACCTAGATGTTAAAAAGACAAATCAGGTGGAAGATTATGAGTGAAAAGGTAAAAAGTTATCCATTGTCAAATCTACTAGCACAATAAGATGAAAATTAATTTAGATTTTTTATATAAATATGTTATGTTTATATAAATATCCGAGCTGTGTATGAGTATATTATTTAGTAATTTCAATATTGGGGAGTATTTTCAAATTGAACAAATTTGCTATTTTCGCTCAAAAGTAACTGTTTTGTCTTTCTTTTTTAGTTAATTTACTAAAGTTCTGCAGAGTGAGTCGCTACAACCACACTAACTTTATGTTAGTCTTCGTTAATAATATATTAATCATTTCAAAACAAGAAGTTTGTTTTGAGTTGAAAACCTACCTTTACAGGTAATTTCAAGCACATTAATCAATAAGCTATATGAACATTAATTATTGCTAACATGTGCAGTTTATGTAAAAGTGACCTAAAATTGTCAGTCAAGCGACGCGTGCCACGCCACCGAAAAAAACCCACAATTGTTAACATTTCAAAGAACACACACAAAAAATACCACCAAAAAAATACCATCAACTCTGTTTCCCAAAACAGTTGAGTTGATAACTTTGTTGCATTCATTGAATAAGCGGGGAAATTTCAGTTACCGACATTTGGTTTTCCTCATTGAACTGCACTTGGCTTATCCTAGACATGCTGAGTGTCATCAAAGACCCTATAGCACTAAGACAGCTCACTCCCTATCTCTCCCATGGTAATGTAAATTTTGCAGTACCACCTTGTGGTGGGTTTGATCAGCCCAACTGCTGGTTGGTGTTTCACATGTAAACACATACAATTATATTATACGTGATATAGGTAAGTATGAATACACATCAATATGAAATTACTATGAATAAATACGCATCACCATCATCATCACACATCTTTCACATTCATATATACATTTATACATATATTATAGCAACTGTGTAATCAAGAGAACAGCCAGTGCACCAGGTGGTGGGTTTGATCATTTTGATTACACAGTACAGGCTGAGTGAGCTGTCTTAGTGTTATAGGGTCTTTGGTGTCATGCTGAATAGTGACAAGTATACATTTTTGAGTCATTCATTTTACTCGACTAGGGTTCCAATCCGATGACCTGCCCAAATGGGAAGCGGACGCTCAACTCATTTGGCCATTCGATCCAAACTTGCCTCTTAGGGGTTTACTTGGTCTTTTTTGGGTGTTTTTTGGGGTTTGTTATTTTTTGCCCAATACCTACATGAAATGCGTTATGCCAACCCGGATTTTGGCATCTGTTCTGATATGACCTTAGATGTTGCCAGGACGTAAACCAACTTATCAGATATCTGTATAGGGTAGTCAAGCATCTGTGAGAATTGCCTGATTGAATGGGATCCTAGCAACATCTGAGCTTAATACAAGGTCGGGTACAGCTTTATAGTGCTGCCCAAATGAGATGCCATGTCATTGACACCAGAATTCCGACTTAAGTCATATTATCCGAGCCAACCAGTCCTTGCCCTATCCTAGTAATCAATTCCAAGTGTCTGGCGAGGCAGTGATAAGCATAAAGCTCTGCAAGTCTTTGTTGATTTGACTCAGTTGGGGTTGGAGCCCACCATCTCTTGAAAAGGAGCAGATACTCTTAATAACTAGGCCATCCCATCTGGTTCATTTGTGTGAGAAGGAACTTAAAGCTGCATAGTCCGATGAAATATCAAATTTTCAAAATCAAACCAATTATCTAAGTTTGATTTTACATATCTAACTTAGATACTGATGCACTTATTAAGCATTTGTTTCTGCGTAGAAGGCAATACTGAGTCAATTTAACAGAACCTGTTACTGCAATAGTCTGTGGTGTCAGAGTTTTGGCAAGCATGCCAAAACTAATTTTCCATGTTTGCACTCAAAATATCTCAAAAGTTTACCATTTAAATTAAAAGTAACTTTGAACTAATGTAAAGTAGATACTAGTGATCAATCTAATATATTTATCTCAGAAAAAATACAGAAATTCAAAACCAATGGACTATGCAACTTTAACAGTTTTGTACAAATAGAGCGGGTAATATAAACAACGGGCCATCCCTAGTGGTTTGTCTATTAAAACGAACTGAACAGTTGTGTTTTATTTCCGTGAGTTTTGTGCCCGCTGTACGCAGGGCATGATGGTGTGGTGCCGACGTCACAACTATCCATTCCATCTATATAGCTGACCTTTCAGTCGCGCTGCGCCCACTGTAAGTAATTCGTTGTATCTGGTCGGTGGCCAGCTTCGCGCCAATACTAACCCACTTCCGGTTCTGGAGGGTAAACACAACACTCAATCTGAACCTCGGAGCGCTGCGTTCCCTTGTGGGCGTGTATAAAGGTGGTGGTGGTGGGAGGGTGGGGGAGGAGGGTGTGGTGGTGGGGGAGGGGGTGGTGATGGGAGGGGGTGGTGGTGGGGGTGGGGGAGGAGGGGGTGGTGGTGGGAGGGTGGGGGAGGGGGGTGGTGGGAGGAGGGGGGTGGTGGTGGGAGGGTGGGGAGGGGGGTGGTGGTGGGAGGGTGGGGGAGGGGGGTGGTGGTGGGAGGGTGGGGATGGGGGGTGGTGGTGGAGGGTGGGGAGGGGGGTGGTGGTGGGAGGGTGGGGGGAGGGTGGGGGAGGAGGGGGTGGTGGTGGGAGGGGGGGTGGTGGTGGGAGGGGGTGGTGGTGGTAGGGTGGGGGAGGGGGTGGCGGTGGGGAGGGGGGTGGTGGTGGGGGGAGGAGGGGTGGTGGTGGGAGGGTGGGGGAGGGGGGTGGTGATGGGAGGGTGGGGGGTGGGTGTGGGAGGGTGGGGGAGGGGGTGGTGGTGGGAGGGGTGGTGGTGGTGGGAGGGTGGGGGTGGTGGTGGGAGGGCGGGGGAGGGGGGTGGTGGTGGGAGGGAGGGGGAGGGTGCTGTATGCTCGTTGTGTTTGGAACTGTGCCAGTTATATAACAGCATTAGCAGGCCACTAAATATATCTTCAGAAACCTGGTTCGTGGCAGTAATCTAGATTAATTGGCACTCACCTCACCAGGTGAACGGCCACGTACGCCGCTAGGTGGCGTGATCGCCGTAACGGGGGCTATGGGGTGCAGTGGTTAGGTTGACAGCACCAGAATGGAAGAAATGTGATTTCGAAACCCAACCTTTGGGGGGTTCAATGTTTAGGACGATTGCCCAGGAATGGAAAAAACGTGGGTTCGAATCCCAATGACAATATGTCCAAGTAGGTGCCATATTACACCATTTTTAATAATGTTTAAACAAATTTCCAGGGGGGATTACCTCCGGACCCCCCTAGTTTTTCAGGGATTTTTTATTTTTGTGACTGGGACTCCTGCATATAGAGATGTTGCTTAGGAATGGCAGAAATGTGGGTTCGAAAACCAATCTAAGCATGTTGCTCTAGATGTTTGCCAAACTTCCCCCCGACGACTCCTTAGTAAAGTGGAATCTAATGTTTGCCTGTATGAGCCTAGATAAAAGATTCACCCTGTACACGGATGAACGACAACGTAGTCTAAATACGGGCGAACATAGCTTTAGTATGGAACAGGAAGTAGAATGCCTGGTTCCAATATCAAATGGCTACTTATATCGGCACAGATTTGGTGAAATGGGAGAGAATGCAAAAAGACAATATGGCGGCCATAGAATCTATTTCTTCTTGCTTCTTCAGTACCATGGGGCTGTTTTCTGGCCATTAACCATTTCTCGTAATTTTTACACCTAATTTTTATTGTTAAATAATAATTACATTATGAATATGATTATGCTAGTGAACTGTTTGCTAACTAATTGGATAACAAGTGTGGTAATGTGACTATTCAATGGCTTAAAGATTTATTGGTCGAAGTCTAAGACCATGTAACGCGTATTCACCTTGCGTCGACATGTACCGGACCCAATGGTCAAATCGGTAGAGTGCAGGCTTCCCGTGCGGAAGGTCGGGAGTTGGAATCCAAGCCAAGTCAAACCAATGAATAATAAAATTGATTTGTCGCTACCTAGCCTGGTGGTCGGCATTAATAGGATAGGACAATGACTGATTCGCACAGTATTAGGATAATGTGACTGTGTGGGATACCGGGTCATGGTGCTGGCAGCATGGTCTCCCAATGGGGCAACACTGTAAAGTCACCATAAGTGTGCACTGTCACAAGTCACTACCCATCCTGATATGGCCTTAGATGTTGCTAGGACTTAAAACAGCAACAACAAACCAACCTTGTGTATACTACTGTTAAGTGTTATCAAATTTCAATGGAATGCCATTTACAATTACAAGTACTAGTTTCATTTATGTATCAGGCAGTTTTACTGAACAAACTGGAAGACGAGTGCTCTGGCGCTGACAGAAGACGTTATTCAATGAATGAACTACATTTATATATATATATTAAATGGGTCGTTCTCAGAAGTTGTGTACCAATAGTGTGACATCAGTACCAGAAAATCAAAATGCTGCCAAAGTCCTATAAGCAAGTTTCCTCAATGTGTATGTCCTTTTGCATCTGAATAATTGAAAATAAACATATTCTGGCATTTTTAAGTAGGTCAAATGATGCTCACACCCAATAAATAGCAGTATAGCATGGAAACCAATCTGACTCCAAAATCAAATATTTTCCACACAAAACTTGACATTTTTAGGACATTTCACATGCCACTTGCTTTATAAACAGTAGTAATAATAATTTGAAACCTCATTGCTATGGTTTTGTCTTATTTGTGAATATTAAAGAGAAAAGCAAGAAAATATTAGCAGAGTAACGGATTAGCAGAGTAACAAAGTGGAAACAAACAATTTTACACAAATGTTCGGCTCAAATTTCAATGTTTAGGGGCAATTTCAGGATTTATCTTTTACTATACCATAACTGGGTCCATGCATAGTGTCAAATGGTGAAAATAATTCCTGTACTGTATCTGTACTCAGTGTTTGATACAGAGTTTCATAGTATTTGCAAGTGGAAACGAAATGTTACGATGTTAATGACTCCAGAAAATGTTAACTATTTCATCATTAAAAATTTTTTTTTTAGAAATAAATGTCTTCAACTTAATGTATATGTAGTTCAACATATGTATTATGACCATTTGAAGTGAAATGAGCTGTTGTTCAGAGGTTTTCATTAAGTTTGTGACACTTTATTTTCAATGCTGTTGACAATGTCACAAATTAGTGATGTAATTTTCTATGTATTTAGCTACATCCATCCCAATAAGATACATAATACACAATATTAACATTTACTTTTGATCTAAACTATCTCCCACATTATTTGGCTAACTGATGAAATCTAAATATTGACACTCCAATAAAGGGTTTCTTTGAAATATGCATTTCTAGTAGACTACCTCAAGTGGTACACAGCTTCTGAGAACGACCCATTATATATCTTTTTTTTTTGTAAAGAAAACTATTATTTCCATAAAAGTATGTGCAATAACTATTATTAATAATATCCTTAATATGATGAATATCCTTTTAACAAATGACCAACCATTGGCCTATCCACACTTAATGCCAGGTACACACATATCGTATAGGATTCGCGCACTAAAACTCCCGATCCGCTTAAAACTGAAAACGGGCCGATTCATTTTTCGAATCGCGAATCGCAATCGTAAGGCTAGCGCACATCTACCGTTTTAGCCCTAAAAATTGTGAATCGCAATCGGTAGGTGTGCTAGGGGAGTGCACACCTCACGACTTTTGGGCAGTTTTAGATCGTATACGGTAGGTGGGTTCGCAAAAACGATCGTAAACGGTATGTGTGTACCGGGCATAAGAATGCAAGTAGCATCATTTACCAACTCAATTAAGGTCAGTGCTGAGAGATCTTTTATTGCATTAAATGTCTAGTGAACCACTCGAGGTGCAGAGACACTCACCAGCCCAACTGTAAATTACTGGTAAATTTTTCCCGCACCCTGCTGAGAGATCTGCAGTTACTCTAATTTTCATCGTCCATGACGGGGCTTTCTTTGTCTGTATCCTTGTTTGGAAATACATGAAAACATTGTAATAACGCTTTTGCTACCGGATTCGCCTTTGCATCCAGGCACACGACAGTAAACCAGGGCATTGCAAGGGCTCTGTTAGGATCAGCTGGGCGACTAGCCTCATTTTCGAATCAAGATTGCACGAGTGTGAGATCAGCTGATAGCAAAAAATAATATCCAATAGTGGTTCAATCTGATATCTGTTTTATCAGATTGTGGAGGAATGTGTTATTATTAACACCATGTATGCATTCATTTAATAAGTAACAATATGTGGCAAATTGATGTATTTTCCCCCGGGCGTCATCACGGATGAAATATCAATTAAAAGATGTAATCCATTGCGACAAGATCGTCGGTATGTTTCCCCCATAGCAAGATAGTGTTTTCTGGAAATAATGAAGTTGGGCCTAAAACTCACCCTCCAGGCAACCCCCAATTGCCCTTCGTCCACGCCCCCCCCCCCCCCCCAACCCGGTAAGCTGCACAATAAACTACCCAACAGAAAGTCACGTGGGCAATACAAACTCTCCAACATTATGGCATGGAAGAGGTGCGAAGACAACATCAGGGAATGTCAGTTTGTTGTTGTTTTACGTCCTAGCAACATCTAAGGTCATATCAGGATGGGTAACAACTTGTGACAGTGCGAACTCATGGCGACTTTCTAGTGCTGCCCCACTGGGAAATCAGGCCGCCGGCACCATGACCCGATGTCCCACGCAGTCACATTATCCTGACACTGAGCTAACCAGTCCTTACTCTATCCTATTAATGCCAAGTGCCAGGCTAGGAAGCGACAAGTACCAATTTTAAAGTCATTGGTTTGACTCGACCGGGAACCGAACTCCCGATCTTCCACACGCGAGGCCCATGCTCTACCGATTAGGCCACCGCGCCCGGTACACCAGGGAATAGACAACCGTAATGGAGTTCGGCAAGTCCCAGAGGGCAGTGGAGAACAGTGATAAATGGAGAAAACTGGTTGTGACGTCATCTGCGGTGCCCCAACGACTCTTGTGCTTAAGAAATGATGATGATGATGGTGATGGTGATTTGACTTTACACATTCACCCATGATTTTTGTTTTGTTTGTTGGTAGATTAATTTTTTCATATATATCTTTTGTCAGTGTGGTAGCTTTTTTGGGTAAATTAATTTTATTCATATATTTCTTTTGTCAGTGCCGTAGCAGTGATGATGATGATGATGACGACGACGACGATGATGATGATGATGTTACACATTCACCCGCTGTTTACAAGTTCTAGTTGTGTATAATTCCAATCCAAACAGTGAAAGTGGTTAAGTCTCAGTGATTGATTGATTGATTGATTGATGCAGCAGTAACTAAGGCAACTGCCTGCTCCGAGTTGTGTAAATAGACACCACATGGTCACAGACGTCATGGAGTCACCAACCTGAGCGCCGATACTCGGTTACAGGAGTGGGCTGTAAACAACAACACTGGAGGCAGCATCATGTGATCTATCACTAGGCCCGTCCAGCAAATAAAGAAAGTGTGTGTGTGGGGGGGGGGGGGGGGGGGGGGGGACGCTGAGCGCCTGAATTGGCAACTGACCAGCTCGTCCTGCCACTGAGAGTTCATCTTTTATGAATAGACTAGAAGGTGAGGATAAACTCTCCATAGCGTCAGTCTTGTTTTAAAGGCTGGCTTCTCAGCGGCAGGCCGAACCAGTCGGTTGCCAATTAAGACCCTGGACCCTGCGATCCGCCCTTTTCTCTGTGGCGGAGTGGTTAGAGTGTGTGACTTTTTTCTAGGTCGGATTCCTAATCTGAAGGTTGGTGGTTCGATTCCCCGTGCCTCCCACCTTTGCTAATTTGGATTTCCGGCGCTGTGTATAACTTACAGCGACATCAAAGGCCAGTTGCTCTCATACCATGTCTATGTTGTGTGGGAGGTTAAAAATCCCTTGTGTCGGTAAAAGTGTAGACTCAGGTGAAAACAAGTCTATTCAGACTTATCCATGATAGGCAGTATAAATCTTCAAGAAAAATTTACAGGAGGTGACCTACTTCAAGAGGTCACATGGTCAAACAGTCTCCGTGTGCGCCTATCAGAACGTTAACTGAGTGGCACCATGTGGGTTTTGACCATATGGGTGCTGTTTGCAAACACTGAGGAGGCAGTTGCTATGGTGACTGGCCTGTCAGTAACGAGCGCCGATGATTTTGGTTATTTGACGGAATCATATATGACGGAATCATATATGACAAAATCAAACCAATGACTTCAAATTTGACATTTGTCATGACCTAGCTTGGATGTTGCCAGGACGTTAAACAACAACAAACAAACCTAGCCTGGCATTCAGCTTTGCTCGGCTAAAGCAAGGAGCAGTAGAAATAAGGAAGACCACTTGTCCGCAGTGGAAATAAGGAAGACCACTTGTCCGCAGTGGAAATAAGGAAGACCACTTGTCCGCAGTGGAAATAAGGAAGACCACTTGTCTGCAGTGGAAATAAGGAAGACCACTTGTCTGCAGTGGAAATAAGGATGACCACTTGTCCGCAGTGGAAATAAGGAAGACCACTTGTCCGCAGTGGAAATAAGGAAGACCACTTGTCCGCAGTGGAAATAAGGAAGACCACTTGTCCGCAGTGGAAATAAGGAAGACCACTTGTCTGCAGTGGAAATAAGGATGACCACTTGTCCGCAGTGGAAATAAGGAAGACCACTTGTCCGCAGTGGAAATAAGGAAGACCACTTGTCCGCATGAAATAAGGAAGACCACTTGTCCGCAGTGGAAAATAAGGAAGACCACTTGTCCGCAGTGAAATAAGGATGACCACTTGTCCGCAGTGGAAATAAGGAAGACCACTTGTCCGCAGTGGAAATAAGGAAGACCACTTGTCCGCAGTGGAAATAAGGAAGACCACTTGTCCGCAGTGGAAATAAGGAAGACCACTTGTCCGCAGTGGAAATAAGGAAGACCACTTGTCCGCAGTGGAAATAAGGATGACCACTTGTCCGCAGTGGAAATAAGGATGACCACTTGTCCGCAGTGGAAATAAGGATGACCACTTGTCTGCAGTGGAAATAAGGAAGACCACTTGTCCGCAGTGGAAATAAGGAAGACCACTTGTCTGCAGTGGAAATAAGGAAGACCACTTGTCCGCAGTGGAAATAAGGAAGACCACTTGTCCGCAGTGGAAATAAGGATGACCACTTGTCCGCAGTGGAAATAAGGAAGACCACTTGTCCGCAGTGGAAATAAGGAAGACCACTTGTCCGCAGTGGAAATAAGGATGACCACTTGTCCGCAGTGGAAATAAGGAAGACCACTTGTCCGCAGTGGAAATAAGGAAGACCACTTGTCCGCAGTGGAAATAAGGAAGACCACTTGTCCGCAGTGGAAATAAGGAAGACCACTTGTCCGCAGTGGAAATAAGGAAGACCACTTGTCCGCAGTGGAAATAAGGAATAACCACTTGTCCGCAGTGGAAATAAGGAAGACCACTTGTCCGCAGTGGAAATAAGGAAGACCACTTGTCCGCAGTGGAAATAAGGAAGACCACTTGTCCGCAGTGGAAATAAGGATGACCACTTGTCTGCAGTGGAAATAAGGAAGACCACTTGTCCGCAGTGGAAATAAGGAAGACCACTTGTCCGCAGTGGACATTATAAGGATGATTACGCAGCTAGTTTGGGGATAATTGTCCACATACATTGGGAGATATGTCAGTTGTTGTTTGTTTGAGTTTTACGTCCTGTCAACCGAACTCCCGACCTTCCGCAACCGAGGCCCGCGCTCTACCGATTAAGCCACCGCGTCCGGTTGAGAGATATGTCAGAGACCAGTTGGTTTTGCAGGAATGGGGCGGGGGTGGGTCGGTGTCAGACTGCTGCCATGGCGATATGGATCAAGACCGGCACGTCTCCGCGATGCTTTTTGGCTTATTTCCATTCAGGGTGCGGCTCCGAGACATCTGTCTCACTTTTCAGATAGGAGACAAAAAGCGCCTCGAAAATGGCCGCCGTATTCAGTGGTTTCAGCCAATCAGAGCACTTCTTTTTCATTGCAAATGGCTGCCACCTATGGGGGCGGCATTTTCAAGGCAACCAACTGCTTTTGCTGTTCAGACAAGCGTGAAGTCAGGGATTTCCCCGAGATGTCTCGTAGGCGTATCCTGAACGCGGCCCTGTTCACCCTCATGTCATATGATTGGTAACTACAAACCACATGCAAGCATCTAGGGAGCCCTGATCCTCTCACTCCATTCCTTTGAAACTATAGTCCAGCCATATTTAGCGTCTTTGTTATTGTAGTTCTCTGCACTGACATCACAGGCAAAGGGTCACATAGGCGGGTAGACATCATGCAGCTTAGATGGTGTAATGGTTAAGGTGCTTGTCTAGGAATCTTTTAAATCTTATTAAACCAGTTGTTTTATTATATTTTTCAACTCAAAGGTAGTGGGGAAATATGAAGACATATACAAAGAATAAATGTTGCTTCTTAGATTGTGAAATTAGGCTCTTGTAAAGACTCATTTCATTAGCCCGATTTTTCGACCGTTGTTATATAGGGCTGGTATTCACCCGTGTACTGCGAGTACTGGGTGAATCCTTTATCTACTCACATGTATGCTTATAATGATGCCACACCCCACAAAACACCCCATGCAATTAATACCGAATAATATAGCTAAATTGATACAAATTTGTTGCCACTGTTGTGGGAGTGACGAAAATTGGAAATGTTGCATCTAGAGTTAAATTCGAACCCACACGTCTTGCCATTCCGGGGCTAGCGTTCCAACCATTACACTACCTAGGCGCCCTAATGCAGTCACCCTACCCACACCTACCTATATATGTGGCTCATTGCCTGAGATGCCAGTGGACATTGGTGAAATGTGACCAATGTTTGTAGCCCGAAAAGCAATTCGAACACGGCTTTTACCCACCCGCCCCGCCCCGCCCCGCCCAGCCCCGCCCAGCCCCGCCCCGCCCCTTTGGATTGGGATTGTGAAGAACATCGATGTTTATGGACCGTCCCAAACTGACTTATTAAAGTTGCATAATCTGATGAAAACATCAAATTTACAAAACAAAAGCACTTATCTAGATTTGATTCTATATATTCAACTTAGACACTGGTGCACTTATTAAGCATTTGTTGCTGTATGGAATGCCGTAATAAGTCAATTTAATAGAACCTGTCCCCCCCCCCCCCACACACACACACTCACGATATAAGGGTTCACACTTCCTGTCTACCATTCGCTATTTCGCTATTTACAAAATTAATTTGGCATGATTTGACATCAAATATCTCCAAAGTTAGCCATTTAAAATAAAAGTTACTTCAACCTAAAGTAAAGTAGATTACACCGATCAGCATAATGTATTTATCTCAGAAAATGGGAGAAACTCAAAAGCATCGGACTATGCAACTTTAACTAAGGTCAGAAAGCTAGCGAGATTCTCAAGTTTGAAACCACCCCCCCCCCCCAAATATATATACATTGAGAAATGGGTACACTATTCTCATGGGTACAGTTGGCTATGCAGAATCAAATCTACATAGATGGTTTGGTTTTGAAAATATTATGATTTTTATCGGGTTATGTTACTTTAAATTGATTGACTGTGCCTATCTGGAAAAAAGAAATTCGACCGTTGCTGCTTGTTCATCTTGCTTGGTTTCACTTACTGTGGTTGGGGTTGGTATGTGCAACCAATCTGTCACCCCCCCCCCCCCCCCACCCCCCCACCCCCGATCCAATACCCTTATGGCTGGCGCACACCTCCCGTTTACGATTCGCGCACTAAAACTCGCGACCCGACCCGACCCGCTTAAAACTGAAAACGGGCCGATTCGTTTTTCGAATCGTGAATCGCAATCGTAAACGGCCGCTTTTAGCACTAAAAACTGAGTTTTATGCGCGAATCGCAATCGCTAGGTGTGCGCGGGGGGCGCACACCTAGCGATTTTTGTGCGCGAAACGGGCAGTTTTACATCGTAAACAGTAGGTGGGTGCGCACAGACGGGAGGTGTGTGCCAGCCATAGCGAACCGGTACCAACAGGTTCCTAAATGCCTTCCCTCTATGCAGCAACCCTTGCTGTGAATGGATTTGAGTATCGGTGTTCCTGATTGGTGCCATTGTATGGAGCCTCCAGTGTTTAAGGTAGATTTAGCGCGGGTTCGTCAAATTTCGGTTAGAAGGGATTCAAGCTGTCACTGTGCCCATATATATAGATATATAATAGTTATACAAGTATAGAAAGGGCGGAAATAAAAGGTTGTGTAAGTTTCTAATAGGTCTTAGACACAGAGGGGAATCAGGGCTGACTGACATGAATAGCCACAGATTGACCACCGATACTTTCACACCATGGTTGGACCCTAATAACAATAAGAGAATAGTTTGTTTCAAGTTATACACAATATCACTAGTCATGTGTAATCATAATATTTACGAATAATTAAAGTTGTTTTTATCATGTTACAACTCCTTTAACTTTTCAAATTAAAGTTGCATAGGGCAATGGTTTTGAGTTTCTGTCATTTTCTGAGAGAAATATATTAGGTTGATCGTTATAATCTACCTTACTTTAGTTTGAAGTAACTTTTATTTTAAATGGCTAAATTTGGAGATATTTGAAGCGCAGCCATGCAAAATTCATTTTGCCAAACACGCCAAAACTGTGACACCATAGGCTTCTGCAGTAACATGTTTTGTTCAATTGCCTTAGCATTCCCTTCTGCCTGGTGACAAACGTTTAAAAAGTGCACCAGTATTTAAGGCGCATACGTAAAATAAAATCCAGATAATTGTTTTGGTTTTGAAAATTTGATGTTTTCATGGGACTGTGCAGCTTTAATCTTATATTTGTTGATAAAACGACAACAAAATTATGATGTGCCCAGAAGCCAGAGGAACCCCAGTTGTGAAGAGGCCTGTAGGCTGTGTAAAACGGTGATAGTAGTTAAACGCTTGACAGACCTCCCTGCTGTGAGGGGTTTGACACCCTGGGGTCCTGTGTGTGCACAGGTAGACACTTTTCTTACTTAACTTAACTAAAAGTTGGTGTGTTGGTAGATCGTGGGGTAGTGGGTTCGAACCCTGGTCGAGTCAACCCAATGACTTAAACATTGATACGTGTCGCTTCCTTAAGTCCTACCAGCATCTAAGGTCATATCACCATGGGTACCGACTTGTGACACTGCGCACTCATGACCACTTTATAGTGCTGCCCCACTGGGAAACCAGGCAGTGAGCACCATGACCTGATATCCCACTCAGTCACATTATCCTGACACTGAGCCAACCAGTCCTTGCCCTATCCTAATAATGCCGAGCCCCAGGCTAGGAAGCGACAAGTATCAATTTTTAAGTCATTTGTTTGACTCGACCAGGATTCGAACCCACAAACTCATGGGTTCGGATCGAGGTAGTATATAACGATCAACCTAATATATTTATCTCAGAAAATGACATTTGGGTTGTAATTTTTGTATACGTCAAATTGTATCATGGTCAATGTATTCATGGAAATCAAAAACAACCTTTATTAAAAGATTTAAGCCCTTATTTGCGTACCCTACTTTTTTGCTTGCCTGCAACAAGAAACACGCCAGTTTATTTTTTGGCTCAACCAAAAATTTACTTAGATTTGAACCTACACGTCCGGCTTAGCTACTAAGTCAATTTAATAGTGCCTGTCGCTGCTGAAGCTAATGCCCGGTACACACCTACCGTTTGTGTGCGCACACCTCCCGTATACGATCGAAAACTGCCCGTTTCGCCCACAAAAATCGCTTGGTGTGCGCTCCCCGCGCAACACCTAGCGATTGCTGAGTTCGCGCATCAAACCCAGTATTTTAGTGATAAAAGCGGCCGTTTACGATTGCGATTCGCGATTCGAAAAATGAATCGGCCCGTTTTCAGTTTTAAGCTGGTCGGGTAGAATCGCGAGTTTTAGTGCGCGAATCCTATACGGGAGGTGTGTACTAGACATTAGGGTTCCAGCATTTTGTTGTGCATGCCAAAGTTTATTTAGCATTTTTCACTTCAAATATCTCCAATGGTAGCCACCTATAATAAAATATACTTCAGATTATCATAAAGTAGATAAGTATCAACAAAATCTGGTAGAAACTCAAAAACCATCGAATTATGCAACTTTAAATATATCACTTTGCATCCCATAGTTTCAGTAGTTATATAAAACTGTGTTAAATATACACTTTGTACCTCATAGACCAGTAGTTTTACGGAAACCATGTGAAACCTCATGAGCCAGTAATTATACGGAAGTTATGTTATATGCACTTTGCACCCCATCAGTAGTCATATGGAAATCATGTGAATATACACTGTGCGCCCCATAAGCCATTAGTTATACGGGGAGAGCCATATATTCTGCATGCCATATCTGTGTGTTGCCCTTTGCCGGCAGCTCTTATCCTGATTGGTTGCTTCTTTTGAATTACGCGGTAACATATATGGATGTGTGTGTGGGTGTGTGTGGGATGTGTGGGTGTGTGGGTGTGGGGTGTGGGTGGTGTATTTCAATCATTGCAGCCACTTTTACCCGCCCTCAGAAAATTGTATCTTTGCCAAAATACCATCTGTGTACAATTCTGCAAATTTCTCTTGGTGTTTCATTGAAAGTAATATTATGATAGGTGACAAACAGTAATATTAACACAAGTCTAACTAGGTATTGATTGTATCCATTCTGGTTTTCAACTTAGTCAATATTATGTATTGTACTGCCTGAGGTGGGCTAATCGGTAACAGCACTGGCTGGCTTCTCGTATGTGACGGCTTGGGTTCGAATCCCGACAGAGTCAGATCAATGACTTGCAGAATTTATTCTCGTCGCTACCTAACATGGCACTCGGCATTAATAAGAGAGGACAAGCACTGGTTGTCTCAATATCAGGATAATGTGACTGAGTGTGATACTGAGACGGTGCCAGCAGCCCAGTCTTGTAGTCGGACAGCACTAAGTCGCCATGAGTGCGCACTGTCACAAATCGGTGCCAAGTCTTAATATGACCTTAGATGTCGCTAGGATATAAATCCTCAACAAAACAAAGAAAAAACAATATTGTTGTGAACGGTTTGCAAACATTATCACACAAGCAGTTCTGAAATGGATTTCGAACCTGTATCCCCGTCCTTCCGGGCAAGTGATCTAATTATTGGACCACCTAGGCTTTCTGATGCAACCGACTGACCCTCAATTGTCGGGTGTGGTGAGTGCTGAACTAATTTGTAATGCAACACATTTCCCCTGAAATCTGAGGTCTTGACTCCATTTAGTTGAGCTTCTGATCATATATATTCAAAGGGCGCATTCGCGTACACATATGAATGAGCCTGTCTCAAAAGATGCTACCTCTTCGTTTTGTTTGTCCATAGTAACGATTGACACAAAACAGCACAGAAATGGTTACACTGAAAACACAAGGACATTTGCTTCAAATCAATATGTATTCTATTGGGATTAATAAACACTATGTAAAAAACAAATCAGTTTATCCTGAGCAAATGCATAAGTAGATAGAGTGTTGATCATTACTATGGACACAATTTTGTCCCATTTTGCTTAGCACCTTTTGAGACAGTCTCATATAAACAAAATCATAAAGCACTATATCTGGCAAGTGGAGCCAGTAGCAGCCGCTGGAGAGGTCGGTGACGCCGCCTGGTGACCTGAATCAGTGATGGGACTGAGGTGGATGCCAGTTACGAATAGTCACCACTCACAGGTCCATTGGTAATAATATCTTCATATTAAAATATACAACAAGTATGGTATCCTGCTCTGGGCGCCATTGTAGAGGTTTTGATTGGTTTAGTAAATTTTGGGACACCATGCCTACATTTGGATTCAAACCGGCATTTCAGATTTCTGCAATTCCAGGGCAAGTGTCTTAGCCATTGGACCATTTGTGCTGCTCGACGCAACTATTCCTGCATATGAGACTGTCTCAAAAGGTGCTAAGCAATATGGGACAGAGCTTTGTCCATACGATCAAGACACTATCATCTACTTATGCATTTGCTCAGGATAAACTGATTTGTTTTTTACATGGTGTTTCATAATCCCAATAGAATACATATTGATTTGAAGCAAATGTCCTTGTGTTTTCAGTGTAACCGTTTCTGTGATGTTTTGTGTCAATCGTTACTATGGACAAAAAAAACTAAGATCTAGCACCTTTTGAGACAGGCTCATATGTGGTTTTTGCCATTTTGATATATATCTAGGGCAAACCCTAGTAGTACTAGTAGTACAGTATCTTCAGAGTAAATGAGGTCTATATTTGTTACAAATATAAACATTTTTATATTTCTCCTAACACCCCATCAGTAGCCATCTTTTGGTGTAATTTAAATGTAACGTTCTTTCCAGTTCCGTGTTATTTGTAATTGATGGCTTCTAATTATTCGTGAGTGATCCTTTCCGATTCAGATTGAATACCAACAGGCGCTGAATGAGAGATCTACTGCGGCCGGGTTTCACAAACAAGTCTTTATACTATTTATCTGAAAGGTTGCCTGTAATTGGCTGTTGAGACCTTTGATTGTTCTAGTACTGGATACTACACCAGCACTATGAGAGACTGGCACTGATTGGCTGTTGAAACCTTTGATTGGTTCTAGTACTGGATACTACACACACACTATGAGAGCATGGCACTGATTGGCTGTTGAGACCTTTGATTGGTTCTAGTACTGGATACTACACCAGCACTATGGAAGCATGGCACTGATTGGCTGTTGAAACCTTTGACTGGACCTTGTTATGTATGTAGCTGGTTGCGGAACCAGGAGTGGCAGGCACCAGCGAAGGCTGGGAACGCTGGGTCAATAAATAAATCAGTGCATACCCAGAATTTGTCATGTGCACATGGTTATACGCTAACAACTGTATTTACCGGACTGTCAAGAGAAGATAGCCAACTAGGGACCTGACCCGCCCTCACTCCTGATTTGGGGGAGGTGGCCTACTTGAGAAGGTCGTGTAAGGCTCAGTGTTGCTATTTATAGTAATCTCCTGTGCCTATTGTTTCTGAGATGAGACTAATGCCTAGGTCACATATCATGCTGCCGCCGTACGGTTCTGCGATCTGCGGTCTACGGACGCGATTGTTTACAAACCGTACGGTGTTGCGGTCTACGGATGCGATTTTTACTAACCGTACGGTGTTGCGGTCTGCGGTAGAAATGTTCACAAATCGTATGGGATCCGTACAGCAATCGGCGGCCATACGTTTTTTTCCACCGCCGCAACAAGGTTTCTTATGGCCAGTGCATGATTAAAGTCACCGTACCGTCACCTTGCGATATTATGCAGTCTACGGTCTTGCGATTTCTGAAAAGGGTTTAATGTCAAGTTAAGGCCCTGTCACACTACGACGCATCGTGTTAGCGTATGCCGACGTAGGTGATTTTGCATCAACACGTTGGTGTATGGCAAGATGCGTTATTCATACGCTGGTATACGGCATCGCATGCCAAGGGGCCGACAAAGTTTTGAGCATGCTGTGTCTTATATGTTAGCATATGCTATGTATACATTAGACATACATCGATGTATGCTAGATGTATATTATACATACTTTGAACTACATCAGGCATAAGTCGAGCCGGCGGAAACGTACAGTCTGTGTATTGACAACATATGGATAACATAGTCTAATGTATGTCTAACGTACGTTTGGTGTTTCTCCACTGTGTCTTGATGTATTTAACGTATAAGGCGTAGTTCTGGTGATCGAATAATGTATATAACGTTCACCAGTGTTCTGCGAGCGTTCCATGAGCGTTTTGCGAGCGTATTACATTTGGCCATACTTCCTATGATACGCTGGCATACGCTAGCAATACGTTGGGCATACGTTCAGTATGTTATGTATACGTCCAACTATGCCCCCCCCCTCCACCCCGAAAGGTTTGCCGCTTCTCGATGTATAAAATTGATTTAATCCGTTGGGCATACGCTGACGCAATGCGCCATAATGTGACAGGGACAAATCGCAAGTCTTTGCGGCGAGCCAAAAGCCGTACGGCCAGCGTATCCAACCGTACGGCCACTATCGAAAGGGGGGTTGCGGTTGCGGTTTCGGGTGGGTGTGCCCGAGTAATATGGTTGCAAATGACATTGTGTTTTTTGCAGGATAAACCAAAGTGAGGCTCCTCATTTTGCTGCGATTTATAATTACACAACAGTGTGTTCTGATTGCGGTGTGAAAGGCTTAGTTCGTGGTGCAAGGCTTAAAAGGCAAACCTACCAGTTCGTTCCGCTGTGCATGAAATAAGTGCCTAGTTAAAAAAAAATTAAAAGAAAAGAAAAAGGACAAAAGAAATGTGCGTTGCTGGCGCCGAGGACCAATTACTGTGCTCTTTCCCAACTTATTAATGTGTGAGATATCTCAATGGGGCACTCACAATGACTCTTACGACACATATATATATCGATCGACCATGGGCCCGACTTTAAATGGTCCATTTAGGGAGGTGGTAAGTTTAGCAAGTTTTTTTAATCGTTACAATGGTATTTTATGGGCGATCGTTTGCAACCCAAATAAAGTAATTGATATAGGGGAGTGGTCGATCTGTGGAGGTGGTCGGTTAGAAAGGTTTTACTGTATATATATATATATATATATATATATATATACACATATATTCCTATTACACGGGTCCAACTAATCTCTCGTTGGGATCCTTTTGGAAATTGATTGTGTGTTGGTAGCATCATCGGCTATTTGTTGGAAGCGACGCTAATCGGGTCTCCTCACTCGGTCGATGAATTGTTGATGCGAGGTCCCCGCTGACCCCGCGGCGTCTCTGCGGCGTCTGAGTCGCCTTGTTCTGATATGTGCGCAGGCGTTGAGGACGCGTCGCTAATTAGTGAGCCTCGCTGCAGAAAGCTGTCCTTTATACCCCTGTCACACTACGACGTAACGAGCAAATGTAAGCCTGACATGATCACGTTTTGTCATTACGTTGACGTATGTTGGGTTACATTATGATGATGTCAGAATGACGTTAGACTGACGTCGAGCTACGACACGTTACATCGTGTTACGTCGGTGCGCGTCAAAGTTTTGAACCTGTTCAAAACTTTCGACGTAATTCGAACGTAAGGGTTTACATTCGCCGTACGTTCTGTACACATTCGGCGAATGTCAATGACGTTAAACAGACATTAGTCAAACGCTGCTCACTCCGTTCCACTAAGTTGACCCACATTAAACCCGGTGGAAACGTCCACGCGGCGTAATGGGAACATCAGGAGAACGTCAGGAGAATGTACGTTCAACGTACGTTCAACATTTCGCCACCGTGTCATGACGTATGTAACATCATGTAACGTAGTTCTGGCGATGGAATAACGTTCATAACATTCCGTGAGCGTAATGACGTTGTCCTCTCTCATTGAATGACGGTATCACTACGCTTTACCGACGTTACGCTCTCGTCAGCTACGCTGCATCCACGTTCAACTTGTGCCCAAATTTGCATACTAGACTTGTGACAGTGCGCATTCATGGCGACTTTATAGTGCTGCCCCACTGTGAGCCCAGGCCGCCAGCACCATGATCTGATATCCCACTCAGTCACATTATCCTGACATTGAGCTGGTCAGTCCTTGCCCTATCCTAATAATGCCGAGCACCTGGCTAGGCAGCAACAATTATCAATTTTTAAGTCATTGGTTTGACTCGACCAGGGTTCGAACCCACGGTCTACCAACACCGGAGATGACGCTCTAACTCATTCGGCCATCCCATCTTGTCTTGATTGATTGATTAATTGTTCAGCGATATGGGGTTGAGATCAGACGGGATGGCTGAATGAGTTGAACGTCTGTCTCCCGGTACATTTTGACACCGGTGTTGCAGTTTCCCAGGGACACCAGTTTCCCAGGGACACATCGCTTCTGCACACGCGTCAAAATCGAACAGCATCGTCACTAACCTTATACATTTAATATAATGTTTTTGCTAAACATGTTTTCTATATGTGTACCAAGCGATTTGTTTGTAGGTAGTGTCGTTTTAGAGATATTTCACTTGTTCTGTATTGTCTGTATGAAGACTGCTCATGGCCATTGACAATGCCTTCAGTTTGACGGTACGAGCAGTGCAAAACGTCAGTTTTATTACAAATTAATAGAAATCCAGAACCCTAACCTTATCAATTTAATATAATCTTTTTGCTAAACATGTTTTCTATATGTGTTCCAAGCGGTTTGTGTCTAGGTGGTGTAATTTGAGAGATATTTGACTTTTTTTGTATGAAGATTTGCTCACGGCCGTTAAAAATGGATTTCAATGGAAGTGTCCCTGGCAAACTGGTGTCCCTCGGAATCCGCATCACCGGACACCAACGGACAAGACAATTCGTTGTCCGGTGGTGTCCGGTACTCAGTCCGGTAAGGTGTGACTGGGGCTTAACTGTTGAAGTTGAGTTGAAATTATATTCAGCTAGGATTTCTTTTCTAAGCATTAGGATACATCAACCGGACTCGGTGGCGAATTGGTAAAAGAGTGCTGGCTTCCCATGCAGAAGGTCGCGGAGTTTGAACCCCGGCCGAGTCAATCCAATGATTTACTAAATTGATTCATGTTGCTACCAGCCAGGCGCTCAGTATTATTAGGATATGGCAAGGTTTGGTTAGCTCAGTGTCAGGATAATCTGACTGAGTGAGATATCGGGTCATGGTGGCCACGGCTTCGCCTCCAAGTTGGGCAGCACTATAAAATTGCCACTAGTGTGCACTGTCACAAGTCGGTACCCATCCTGATATGATCTATATAAGATGTTGCTAAGATGTACCCCCGGCAACCCCCACCCCCACACCCTAACAAAGAAATATGTGCTGGATATCCCTGAACACCTCTGGCACCAATATGAAGCTGAATAGACACAATTCTACATTAAGTTCCAGTGGGCCACGTACGAGTGGGGTTTGTAGTCCCAAGCGTAGTCAGTGCCAGATCGCAGCCAAGGGTCGATTATTTCTATAGGCTGGGTCTGGGTTATAAATAGAGTAATTATTTCTGTCTTCTTGTCCGGTGTTGTCGCGCTGCCCATTGATTCTTTAAGTAGTGGCTCTTCTTAATTGGCAAGTGGTTAAATGTGAACAGGCCATAAGTTAAATGGCTGCAGGCTACGGGTTTGCTTCTTTTGTCTGAATGGAGTGGGTCGGTGGGTGGGAGTGGGTTGGTGGATGGGAGTGGGTGGGGGGGGGGGCAGAATGATGTTTGAATTGGTATTTTTGGGTGGCGATCTTTAAAGAACAGCAGCCAATTCCTGCAAGTTATTGAATATATATTATTCACATGAATGGAGGAGTTGCTTCCATTTCGCGGGGTTTCGCGCTTTTTGGGGTTTGCGTTATATTTTTACCTGTTTGAAATGTAATATGAGCAACTGCATCCATAATAATTTTTTTACTGGCGATGGTTAAATAATATATAATGTTTTGTAATGGTGATAGTTAAATATAATAATAATAATAATAATAATTGTCCTTGCCCTATCCTAATAGTAATACAGTATAACCCCGTTAAACCAATCTTGAAGGGACCCTAGAAATTTGTTTGGATTAACCAATCATTGGTTTAACCGAGCTTTGACTTTGACTTTGACTTTGACTTTGACTTGGCTTTGGCAACAACTTTGGTGCATTATGAATGTAATGTACAATGTGTGTGGACACTATGATTATTGTTTTTTTATGCATATACAGTTTAACCCCATTAAACCAAGCTCGGTTAAATCAAACGATCGGTTAATCCAAACCTTTTTCGGCGACCCGTCAAAATACTACCATTTATCATATAAAAAGTCTCAGATGACCTTAAAACCACATGAAAGTTTGGTTTAACTGTACCGGAAGTGGCCTGGGGGCCGACAATTTTGTTTGGATTAACCGACTTTCATTTAACCAACTTTTGTATATGATAAATGGTAGTATCTTGCCGGGCCGCCGAACAAAGTTTGGATTAACCGATCGTTTGGTTTAACCGAGCTTGGTTTAACGGGGTTGTACTGTAATGTCAAGCGCCTGGCCAGGAATCGACCAGGGTTCCACAGTTTTATACTTCATCGTTAACTATGTGCTTGTAAAGTCGCATAATCCAATGGTATAAAGTATAAAGTATAAACTCTTCTTGTCGGTAATATGGCCTTTGCTGCCGACACGGCGTAAACCCGCCCCCGATCAATCATGACCGATTGCCATGCAATGTACGGCGGGCAGCATCAAGATCGTAATCATGGTTATTTTGCAGCAGGGTTAACCGCGGCCGATTGCAATAGACCCAAGTAATTGGATTGTGTCACTGTGTGTATTCCAATGTAAACCTCACTGCTAAAGCCCCGCCCCCCTAGCCCCCCCCCCCCCCCCTTCCCTCCACCGGGCGCGTAGAGCACCGGATTGGGAGAGCGCGGGTCTCCCATGTGGGAGAGCGGGAGTTCAATTCCGGGTTGAGCCAAACCAATGACTTACAAAATTTATCCTTGTCGCTTCCTAGCCTGGCGCTCAGCATTAATATGATAAGGCAAGGACTGGTTAGCTCAGTGTCAGGATAATATGACTGGGTGGGATATCGGGTCATGGTGCTGACTGCCTGATTTCCCAGTGGGGCAGCATGATAAAGTCACCATGAGTGTGCACTGTCACAAGTCGGTACCCGTCCTGATATTACCTTAAATGTTGCCAGGACCCAACAACCAACCAACCCACCCAAGACTGACTATTCCAATATAAACCTCACTACTAAAGTCTCCCCCCCCCCCCTCGCCCCACTGACACCTCCCCCTACTGACCCCCCCCCCCACACCCCCCACACACACCATGAGATCTGGCCGGGACCTAAAGCCAATCACACGGCGATATTGGAAGTGTGCCGTGTCGGCGTGTGTGAGTAAACTACAGTCAACTGTCAGCTCGCCCTGACAGCACCCATACATCATATACCCACCGAACCCCAACCAGTTATTTACCGATATGGGACCTGGGCCCATATGTATGAGCCAATTTTTAACCGCACCGGGGTTAAAGGTGGGTCCCGGGTTAGCTAACCCCGGAGTTCCAAATGTGTCATGGGGGATGTATGTGACCAAAGCACGGCTGGGTTAGCTAACGTTTCAGTTATTTATAGATTTGGGGAACCCCTGTGTGCGTATTTACATTTGTCGATTCGACACTATTAATATCCCCGCCAATGCGGCGGCAGCGTTAATAACAGTTCGAATATATGGTTAAATTGATAAAATTTCACTTATTGCGTATGTAATTCTGTTAAATATGATCGCATTGAATAGATTTGGGCCTAATATATTCCCGCCGATTCGGCGGCGACGGCGGCGGCCATGTTTAGTTGACGTTGGACAGTATGGATATCGACGTCGCTGCGGCGGCGGCGGCAATTTGTTTACTTTACATTCGTCGATTCGAAAATATTAATATCGCCACCGTTACGGCATCAGCGTTAATCTCGCTTCGATTTTAGGGTTAATTTAATGAAATTTCACGATTTGCCTATGTAATTCTGTTAAATATGATCGCATTCAATAGATTTGGGCATAATCGGTGCCTAACCCCACCTTTAACCCTGCTTTCGCTTGGGGTTAGTGCAGGCGATTTTACGCTCGCCGAGTTAGTTTAACCCCGACACATACATACGCAGTTTTCGCCGCTAACCCGGGAAATCCGCACGACCCAGGGTTACGACCGCTAACCCGGGCTCATACATATAGGCCCTGAGGCTCAAGTGACGCGCTTCTTTCTACCCCAACCAGACGGGATGGCCGAATGAGTTACAGCATCCGTCTCGCGTGTTGGTAGACCGTGGGTTCGAACCAATGACTTAAAAATTGATACTTGTCACTTCCTAGCCAGGTGCTCAGCATTATTAGGATAGGGCAAGGACTGGTTGGGTCAGTGTCAGGATAATGTGACCGAGTGGGATATCAGGTCATGGTATTGGCGGCCTGGTATCCCAGTGGGGCAGCACTATAAAGTCACCATGAGTGCACACTGTCACAAGTCGGTACCCATCCTGATATGACCTTAGATGTTGCTAGGATGTAAAACAACAATAAACAAACAAACAAATCTTTCTGCCCCACCAGACGGGATAGCCAAATGAGTTGAGCATCCGTCTCCCATTTTGGAAGATCGTGGTCGAGTCAAACCAATGACTTAGAAAGTTGATACTTCTCGCTACCTAGCCTGGTGCTTGGCGTTATTAGGATAGGGCAAGGACTGGTCGGCTCAGGGTCAGGATAATGTGACTGAGTGGGATATCATGTCATGGTGCTGGTGGCTCATGGTCAGGATAATGTGACTGAGTGGGATATCACGTCATGGTGCTGGTGGCTCATGGTCAGGATAATGTGATTGAGTTGGATATTGGGTAATGGTGCCAGTTAGATAAAGGATTCACCCCGTACTTGCAGTACACGGGTGAACAACAACGTAGTCTAAATACTGGCAAAAATAGCTTTAGTATGGAACAGGAAGTAGAATACCTGGCTCCAGTATCAAATTGGTACTTATATTGACACAGAGTTGGTGAAATGGGAGAGAATGCAAAAAGACAAGATGGCGGCCATAGAACGCCATCGATTTCACCTTTAAATTCTATTAAACTAGATGTTTTATTATATTTTTCAACTCAAAGGTACCGGGGAAATATGAAAACATATATAAAGAATAAATGTTGCTTCTTAGATTGTAAATTTAGCCTCTCATTGCATTTCCCCGCTTTTTCGATAGCTTTTATATAGGGTTGGTATTCACCCGTGTACTGCAAGTACAGGGTAAAGCTAAGATTCCTTATATGCGGTATGCGGCATCTGGCATGCAGCATGAGAATGTCGTATATGCGGCGTAGATATATGCCAACCAACAAATGTTGTTGGGGTTTTTCCTCCAAATTTGTGAAGGAACAGTATTGGTTTCTATGGCAATCACAGCAGCATTCACATTCGCATGCCGCACTGATGGCTACAGGGACCGATTCAGTTGCCACATTCGCATTCATATTCGCGTTCGCAATCGGAGGCATGGAAGCACCCCTATTCGCTTAGATGCTTTTCCATTTTTTTCCACATTCTCATTCGCATGCCGCATACCACGTGCAAGGAATGCTAGCTTGAATCTGTTATCTAGGTGCCAGTGGCCCAAATTCCAGCACTATGCGTAGTCGCTCTCCAACCGTAGTCGCTCGCCAAGCATGGGGGTTACTCTCCAAGCACAGGATCGCTCTTCAAGTACTGGTTGCTCTCCAAGCATGTGTTCATTTTCCAAGCACATAATCACTTTCCACACATGCAGTCACTCTTCACACTCACAGTTGTTCTGCAAAGCGTGGTTGCTCTGCAAAGCGTGGTTGCTCTGCAAATGCGGTCACTCTCCAATCATCTTCTCTCCACGCATATTCATTCTCCATGTGTGCTCGCTCTCCAAATCCCATAAGCGGCGCCGTTCTCCAAGCACAGCTGCTCTCCAACTACTCCAAGGAGAGCAGCTCTCGAAGCCACCACGTCCAGTATTCTCTGTGTATGAAGACTGTGCATTGATATAATATGTATATGTATATATATATATATATATGTAATGTAATGTAATGTAGCAAACATTAGCAGGTGTGCTTGGAGAGTGACAGTATGGGAAATAGGGTTTTGCATAAATATATATCTATATATAACCGTATTTATATCGCATTCCCGACTGTGCTTGCAGAATGAGGTGTTTGCAAGGCGAGCACTGACATGCGACTCTATTATCGCCCATGTGAATATGTATGCAGCATCCCGCCTAATGTAGTTCTCCGATTCCGCTTTCATTAGTGGATCGGGTAGCTACCGCCATGTTGGATATGTCGGATGCATTGGCCTATGGCGATATGGCAGAAATTGAGACCTTTTCGTATGGGGATTCAGCTACTTCTGAAAATATTTAGGTTTTCGCATCTCTTGCAGTTTTATTCTTTTATTCTCACTTTCAATGCGAAAGACATGATTTGGCAAAAGGAATGACGCAGTGTAGAAGCGCAGGTACAAAAGGTTTTATTCAGGTCAGATGCTAGCGCCTGGGTCCAGTTCTACTGGAAGAAAAACTCAAATAAAGCATGAATACAGTTGTAGGGCTGGTGGGCGAGAAGTAGATACAAGATTCACCCCGTACTGCTGCAGTAGGGGTGCAAACCAACCCTATGTAAAAGCTGTCAAAAAAACGGGTCAATGAAATGAGAGCCTAATTTCACAATGTAAGAAGCAACAATTATTCTTTACATCTGTCTTATTATTAGCCCGCTACCTTTGAGTTGAAAAATATAATATAATATCTAGTTTAATAAGATTTAAAAGTGAAATCGACGGCGTTCTACAGCCGCCATCTTGTCTTTTTGCATTCTCTCCCATTTCACCAACTCTGTGCCTATATAAATATCCATTTGACACTGGAGGCAGACATTCTACTCCCTGTTCCATACTAAAGCTATTTTCGCCCGTATTTAGACTATGTTGTCGTTCACCCGTGTACTACAAGTACCGGGTGAATCTTTTATCTAGGCGAGAAGGTGTGTGCATCGCAGGCTCACCAAGAAGTGAATAGAGGCGGGCTATGGTCGATGCTGGAAAAGGTATGAAAGCAGAAAATGGGGTGAAGGCCCTTCTAGACCCATCCTTCACATTGGGCCCTATGCTTTAATTTAAAGGGCCTGTAACTTTACTTATTCACAGTCAGGTAGTAAGTAGTAAGTATTGAGATAATGAGGGATCATTGGGACCAATGTTGGTTGGTTGTTGCCCTATCCTATTAATGCCAAGCGCCAGGCTAGGAATCAACAAGTATCAATTTTAAAGTTATTGGTTTGACTCGACCGGCAACGGAACTCTTTGTCAGGTTGATGGATGAGTTCATCTTGCATCTACCTGATTGTTGGTTCACACCATTTGTTCAGTTAACTATAGCTACTGTATCTACCTTTACACCTTAGCGAGCCGGTGATGCACACACTTTTTCCGCTCACCACCCTACTATTGTATATTTTCTTTTCTTTTCCTCGTAGGGCTGGGCCCGATTGATTGATTGGTGGTTGCTTTACGCCATGTCGGCAGCATAGGCCATATTCATGGCGAGAAATGTTAGTTTTTTGTTCAAACCATCGCTTTTACATGTAAAAGCATACAATCAATTATGTGCCGATAGACAACTCTCTCTGTGAAATTAATTATCGTTACCCGCATTACGTCTTGTGTCATTCCTTTGCCGAATCAGTTCCCCCAATGCTGTCAAAGGAATGGTTGGTTTGTTTCTTTGTTTACATCCTGAAAACATCTTAAGGTCATATCAGGACGGGTACCGACTTGTGACAGTGCACACTTATGGTGACTGTATAGTGCTCTCTCACTAGGATACCAGGCCGCCAGCACCATGACCAAATATCCTATACAGACATATTATCCTGATACTGAGCTAACCAGTCATTGCCCCATCCTAGTAGTAGTAATGCCGAGTGCCAGGCTGGGTAGCTAGGCGGCTTGATTGCCCAGTGGGGCAGCACTATAAAGTTGTTATGAGCGCGCACCGTCACAAGTCGGTGCCCGTCCTGATATGACCGTAGATGTTGCCAGGACGTTAAACTCCAACAACCAACCAACCAACCATCCTCATTTCGGGACACAGTGCCACAGCTGCACTGTGGACAGACGGGCTGGATGTCGTCGATCTCCGAATCAACTATTTATTGCCTCTCTTGTCATTGACCGGGTACAAAATCAATAATCTCTGACGTCACAGTATGAGCAATGCCAGTGAATCCTAGACCATCTACACCTCTGGCGGTAAAATGTGATTTTCTTTTGTTATTGCCTTAGAAAAAGCTGTGTCAGCGAATAGCTGTGATGTGCGAAGCCTCCAAGGTGAACAGGAGGCCATTCGAGAGTGGCTGATATTATGGGAGAGATATTGGCCATTGAATGCCCAGTTTATATCAGTGAAACTATATAGTATATGGTTGACCCAATTATCAAAAACCCTAACCCAGTTGATATGAACTTAGATGTTGCTAGGACGTAAAACAACAACAAAACAACAACAAAAACTTTACTCTGACTAAAGCCCAGGTTACATAGCCGTTAGTGGACGTAGTTGAACGTAGTGGAGGCTAACAGTTCCAGGCCAGGCACTGGGTATTATTAGAATAGGCCAAGGATTGGTTGACTCAGTGTCGGGATAATGTGACTGAGTGGGATATCAGGCCATGGTGCTGGTAGAGCCTGGTCTCCCAGTGGGGCAGCACTATAAAGTTGCCATGAGTGTGCACTGTCAGTACCCGTCCTGATATGACCTTAGATGATGCCAGGATGTAAGACTCTTAACAATCAACCAACCCTCTGCCACTCCAACCACAGAGTGCTGACTCTGGTCACCCGTACTCTGACCTAATTAGTGACCATAGTAATTCTGACTTCACCCCTGCATGCAGAGAGCAGCAGCGTAGACCGGTGCACCACACACACACTGACCCCTCTCTATGTGACCACTGCGTATGCCCCGCCCCATGTCTGACTTGTACACAGCATCAGGTTTCTGGACTGTTTCCGTGTGCCTCATCCCGCACCCTCGTCTGGAAAAGAGCCAAAGGAGCCTGATTAGTGGCCTGCTGGATCCCAGCGTCCGTATCTCGGAAGCATATCTCGTAATGTAGGGTGGGGGTGAGGGGTTGGTGGAGGGCGGGGGGATGTTTGGTGGTGGTTTTGGGGGGGGGGGGGGGGGGGGTAGGTCTGGGTGGTGTTGAGACAGGCGGCAGCTGTACGTACGGGGGTCTGCGTACAGGATCAGTATGCGTTTGTATTGGTGAGTTCAAGGCCACAGCCTAGGGGTAGGGTGCGGAGTGTGTGTGGGGGGGGGGGGGGGGTGCAGACAGCTAACCTACCCAACGGTATTTTATGGACCTGTATAGGCTGACCCTGGAGAGAACCGGCGGTGGCAGCGGGAAGTGCTGGAGGGGGAGGGGGGTGTCTGGTAGGGTGTGTGGTGTCTGGTAGGGTGTGTGGTGTCTGGTAGGGTGTGTGGTGTCTGGTAGGGTGTGTGGTGTCTGGTAGGATGTGTGGTGTCTGGTCGGGTGTGTGGTGTCTGGTAGGGTGTGTGGTGTCTGATAGGATGTGTGGTGTCTGGTCGGATGTTTGGTGTCTGGTGTCTGGTAGGATGTGTGGTGTCTGGTCGGGTGGGTGGTGTCTGGTAGGGTGTGTGGTGTCTGATAGGGTGTGTGGTGTCTGGTCGGGTGTGTGGTGTCTGGTAGGGTGTGTGGTGTCTGGTCGGGTGGGTCGTGTCTGGTAGGGTGTGTGGTGTCTGATAGGATGTGTGGTGTTTGGTCGGGTGTGTGGTGTCTGGTAGGGTGTGTGGTGTCTGGTCGGGTGGGTCGTGTCTGGTAGGGTGTGTGGTGTCTGGTCAGGTGTGTGGTGTCTGGTCGGGTGTGTGGTGTCTGGTAGGGTGTGTGGTGTCTGGTAGGGTGGGTCGTGTCTGGTCGGGTGGGTCGTGTCTGGTAGGGTGTGTGGTGTCTGGTAGGGTGTGTGGTGTCTGGTCGGGTGTGTGGTGTCTGGTCGGATGTGTGGTGTCTGGTAGGATGTGTGGTGTCTGGTAGGATGTGTGGTGTCTGGTCAGGTGGGTCGTGTCTGGTCGGGTGGAACGTGTCTGGTCGGGTGGATCGTGTCTGGTCGGGTGGATCGTGTCTAGTCGGGTGGATCGTGTTGGTCGGTGGTCGGTCGGGTGGGTCGTGTCTGGTCGGGTGGGTCGTGTCTGGTCGGGTGGGTCGTGTCTGGTCGGGTGGGTCGTGTCTGGTCGGGTGGGTCGTGTCTGGTCGGGTGTGTCGTGTCTGGTCGGGTGTGTCGTGTCTGGTCGGGTGGGTCGTGTCTGGTCGGGTGTGTCGTGTCTGGTCGGGTGGGTCGTGTCTGGTCGGGTGGGTCGTGTCTGGTCGGGTGGGTCGTGTCTGGTCGGGTGGGTCGTGTCTGGTCGGGTGGGTCGTGTCTGGTCGGGTGGGTCGTGTCTGGTCGGGTGGGTCGTGTCTGGTCGGGTGGGTCGTGTCTGGTCGGGTGGGTCGTGTCTGGTCGGGTGGGTCGTGTCTGGTCGGGTGGGTCGTGTCTGGTCGGGTGGGTCGTGTCTGGTCGGGTGGGTCGTGTCTGGTCGGGTGTGTCGTGTCTGGTCGGGTGGGTCGTGTCTGGTCGGGTGTGTCGTGTCTGGTCGGGTGTGTCGTGTCTGGTCGGGTGTGGGCCGTGTCTGGTCGGGTGGGTCATGTCTGGTCGGGTGGGTCGTGTCTGGTCGGGTGGGTCGTGTCTGGTCGGGTGTGTCGTGTCTGGTCGGGTGTGTCGTGTCTGGTCGGGTGTGTCGTGTCTGGTCGGGTGTGTCGTGTCTGGTCGGGTGTGTTGTGTCTGGTCGGGTGTGTCGTGTCTGGTCGGGTGTGTCGTGTCTGGTCGGGTGGGTCGTGTCTGGTCGGGTGGGTCGTGTCTGGTTGGGTGGATCGTGTCTGGTCGGGTGGGTCGTGTCTGGTCAGGTGTGTGGTGGGGTGCAAGGTGTGTGGTGTGTGGGATGTGGTGTGTTGCTGCAAGTGTTGTGATGTGCGGAGTGTGTGGTGTTGAGCTGGGAACTACTGATAGGTGGTCGGTTGTTAGAGTTTTACGTCCTGGCAACATCTATGGTTATATCAGGACGGACTGAGAAGTGGGCTGGGGGGAGGGGTTTAGTGGGTTCACCATGTGCAGTGTGGGGGAGATGGAGAGAGTATGTATGTATGTATGTATGTATGTATGTATGTATACACATGTATGTATACACATGTATGTATACACATGTATGTATGTGCGCGTGTGGTGGGTGGTGGGTGATGTTATTTTATATATTACTGGCGTGAAGAAAATCAACTATCGCTTCTATTACTAGTATCAGGATCTGGCTCCGCTCCCCCCCCCCCCACACTCTCCCCTCCCCACGCCCTCCCCCACGCCCTCTGCCCACCCGTCGTCTCTCTGCACTATGGCCGCTGATATTGCTCCAGGGTCCTGGGGTGTGGAGCTGCTGGGACCCAGGAGGTGTGGGTGGGGGTCTGGAGTGTGAATTGTGGTGAACCTGATAATGTGTGTGTGGAGGGGGGTGAAAGGTATTCTGAGTTTCGCTGGTCCCTCAGTACTGCCTTGTACACACCTCCCGTATAAAACCTAAAACTGCCCGTTTCACGACTAAGTTTGAGTTTTAGTCGGTTTCAGTCTTTAGGTGTGTGACCCCCTTCTCACACCAGAGCCTTCCGATTCACGACTTAAAACTCAGTTTTAGGTTTTATACGGGAGGTGTGTACCAGGTTTTATCAGATTCGAAAAATGAATCGGGCAGTTTTAGTCGGGAAACAGGACGGGTCGGGTTGTGACGGGTCCCATCAGGTAGTCAGTTTTAGCGCGTGAATCGTATACGGGAGGTGTGTACCAGGCTTAAGGACTGAACAGCACGTCGGGGCACAGTCACAGCTAACATGGCGGAAAAGTGGGGGGATGGAGGGGGGGGGGGGCGTGAATACACGTATATACCATGTTACACTGTACAGGAAGTGATACTGGATCTTTTTAGCGCCAGGGTTTCTGCGTGTGAGTGTGTGTGGGAGAGTGTGCTGAGTGCGTCTGTGGGAGTGTGTTTGTGAGTGTATGTAGTAGTGAGTGAGTGTGTGTGAATGTGGGAGAGTGTGTATGGGTGTGTGTTAAAAGTGTGTGTCAGTGTGTTAATATATGTGTGAGTGGGTGTATGTAAATGTGAGCGTATATAAATGTGAGTGTATGTTAATGTGAGTGTGGGTGTGAGTGTATTTTGTTAGTGTGAGTGGGTGTGGGTGTGAGTGTGTATGTAAATGTGAGTTTGTGTGTCAGTGAGTGAGTATGTTAGTGTCAGTGTGTGTCAGTGTTACTAGTGTCAGTGTGTGAGTGGATCAGTATAAGTGTGTGAGTATGTTAGCGTGTGTGCGTGTGTTAGTGTGTGTATATGTGTGTGTGGCAATTTGTCTGCCACGTCGAAGTCCACCATTAATTGCGCGTTTCGCAGAACGCTGCGTTGCCATGTGACGTATGGCGTTCCCACGGCGATCTGTGACATATATCGGTGACGTCACGTTGCAGCCAGTACAGCATGTAACCAAAGGCCATGCAGGGCAACTAGGCACTGTGCTCTAGTTGCCTCAAACTATTGCGTGTTTGATGCCAAGTCCACTAGGTGCAACAGCTAGGCAGTGCGTCCTAGTCACCTCAAACTATTGTGTGTGTTGATGCCAAGTCCACTAGGTGCAACAACTAGGCACTGTGCTCTAGTCGCCTAAAACTATTGTGTGTTTGATGCCAAGTCCACTAGGTGCAACAACTAGGCACTGCGCTCTAGTTGCCTCAAACTACTGCGTGTTCGGTGCCAAGTCCTCTAGGTGCAACAACTAGGCACTGCGCTCTAGTCGCCTCAAACTACTGCATTTTTGATGCCAAGTCCACTAGGTGCAACAACTAGGCACTGCGCTCTAGTCGCTTCAAACTACTGTGTGTTTGATGCCAAGTCCTCTAAGTGCAACAACTATGCGCTCTAGTTGCCTCAAACTATTGTGTGTTTGATGACAAGTCCACTAGGTGCAAAAACTAGGCACCTCAGGAGGCAGCATCTTCAATATTGAGACAACTAATCTCAGAGATTATCCACCAGCAGATTCACTGCTCTCAATTTTGAGACAATTACTGGGTTTAGTGAATATCCATCGAACGGTTCAAAGTGTTCACCTTTGAAGTAGGTTTTATTTTCGGTTTTCGACAATAAAAACCGTGCTTGGAAGCTTTAATGTTTCTGTAGTCCTGCATTTTCAGTAATTTTGTAATAGCCATGTCCCAAGATTGCCGCGTGGTTTTGGTGGGTTGTGGTGGTGTGGTGTGGGTGGGTAAGAGGGTGTGTAGTTTGGGTGTGTGGGGGTGGTAGTGTGCGTGTAGGTGTGGTGGGGGTGGGTGAGAGAGTGTGTGTGGTGTCTGTGGTGTGGGTAGTAGTGTGCATGTAGGTGTGGTGTGGGTGCGTGGGTGGTGTGGGTGGGTGGTGTGGGTGGTAGTGTGCGTGTAGGTGTGGTGTGGGTGGGTGGTGTGGGTGGGTGAGGGTGGGTGGTGTGGGTGGGTGGTAGTGTGCGTGTAGGTGTGGTGAGGGTGGGTGGTGTGTGTGGGTGGTAGTGTGCGTGTAGGTGTGGTGAGGGTGGGTGGTGAGGGTGGGTGGTAGTGTGCGTGTAGGTGTGGTGAGGGTGGGTGGTGAGGGTGGGTGGGGGCGGTGTGTGTGGGTGGTAGTGTGTGTGTGTGGTGTGGGTGGTGATGGGCTGGTTGTGTGGAGGCTGTGACAGTGGTGGCGTGATGCCTCCCCAGCACGCTGGTTGCCGAGTTAGGCAGGCCGACCAGTGCACCAGCACCCGTATGGGCGCCACACACGCACCCTGGTCAGGTGGGTCTTGTTGGGGTTTTATGTCCTACGACACATGCGCACACCGGTAAGATGTGGTTTGTTGGGGTTTTATGTCCTACCACACATGCCAGTCATGTGGTTTGTTGGGGTTTTATGTCCTACCACACATGCACACACTGGTAAGGTGTGGTTTGTTGGGGTTTTATGTCCTACCTCACACACACACCGGTAAGGTGTGGTTTGTTGGGTTTTATGTGCTACCACACACACACACACCGGTAAGGTGTGGTTTGTTGGGGTTTTATGTCCTACAACACATGCCAGTCATGTGGTTTGTTGGGGTTTTATGTCCTACCACACATGCACACCATCCACTAGTGTGGATGCAGCCATGTGTGATTTGTTGGGGTTTTATGTCCTACCATACACATACACCAGTGAGGTATGGTTTGTTGGGGTTTTATGTCCTACCCCACATGCACACCAGCCACTAGTGTGGAAGCAGCCATGTGTGATTTGTTGGGGTTTTATGTCCTACTTCACGTGCGCACCATACTTTCATTATAGAGCATATATCCGGCGGTACAGTGAGTGTATGTAGGGGGGGGGGGGGGGGGGGCAGTGGTGCGTGCACAGACGTGTGGCGCCCCCCAACGGATCTGAGTGTGAGTAGGATGGAAGTTTGTAGGTTAAGCCAAAGACCCTATAATACTAAGACGGCTCACTCCCTGTAATGTATATTTCGCAGTGCCACCTTGTGGTGGGTTTGATCAGCCGGCTGATGGTTGGTGTTTCACATGTAAACACATACAATTATATTATACATGAGATAGGTAAGTATGAATACACATCAATATGAAATTGCTATGAACAAATACACATCATCATCAGCATCGCCATCATCACACGTCTTTCACATTCATACATTCATACATTTATACATATAATATAGCACCTGTTTAACCAAGAGAACAGCCAGCGCACCAAGTGGTGGGTTTGATCATTTTGATTACACAGTACAGGCTGAGTGAGCCGTCTTAGTATTATAGGGTCTTTGGTTAAGCAGGCTCCACCAGTCGATGACTGGTGGGAGCAGATAGGGCTGGGGAGCAGATAGGGCTGGGGAGCAGATCGGGCTGGGGAGCATATGGAAGCTTCCGGCCTTATTATACTCGTAAAATGGCTTATACAGCATATACAGTTGTAAACAAGTAAATACCAAACAGGATAAGCACACTATATTACGTAACTAATGATACACATATAATGGATTATACATTCCATAGCCTATGTTCTATTTTATTAATTTTGTTATTGGAGAGCACCAACTTACATTCACAGAAAGCGCAACAGAAAATGAGTGTCGACTATAATGAGGTGGTTTATATGCTGGCCGAGGCAACAGGTGTTGGCCGAGGTGACACGAACCCGACATGCTGCCCGACATGCTAATTCACTGTCAGGTCCATGTGCGAGCTGTCTCACCCTGTTGCCAGGTTACCATGCCAACCGGAATGATTTGTTTTCCTCGTGAGCATGTGGTGCCAGGGGCACCGACGTGAGAGGGTGTCTGTATATGAGTCCAGCCAGTGTAGCTCATGTGTTGTCAGTGTAATAATGTACAGTGTTCCCCCTGTATCCCTACAGGATGCATATTGTTGTATTTGTATCAGTATGCAGTGTACAGTGTTACCTCTGTATCCATACACAATGCATGCTGTTTTATTTGTATCAATAGACGAGATCACGGTTCCGAGTGTGCATGAGCTGAAAACGGCGTTGGGAGCAAAGCAAAGGCGTACGGCCATTGAGTTTGCCGATATGCGTAGGGCAAAACTGCCATTTTATTCCAAATTAATAGAAATACATAACAATTTGGCATAAAGAAGGACGGGAGGATGCACTATAATAAAATAATGAATATGTTTAAGACAGAACTCTCCATAATTAAGCATTTTGAGCTGAGAAACATACAATTTCAGTAATTTTACAGGCTGATGTTTACATCACCATTGATTAGCCAGAAGTAATTCTTGTTCTAAATATTAAAATGTCAAATGTGTCAGCAAAAACTTGTTTCAAAGAAATATATAACCAATATCTGATTAACCCTACTCATTTTCTTTTTCTACATATATCATTAACCATAGGATATAAATAAAAACATGAATAAAATCTGTAAAACTGACTCTGGCTATGGCTCTAACACTAGTCTGAGTGCCCAGATTTGTCTAAATCTAAATGCACATAGCATAAGATGTGCTGATTATATTGATGTAAATGAAATGCTGGATAAAAGCTTAATATTTTACTTTATTATATCTATTTTTTTAGTTGGTATTCTATGTTTCAAACAAGAGCTGAGATGAGCTGAAACTAGCACATTTCATAGCTGCACCGAGTGTATTAGGATGTGCCATGTGCTTCTCATGGGTTTGTTTTGCTCTGACACATCCTACAATGCACCGCGCCGCTGGAACGGTGATGTAGTCTATACACAGTGTACAATATTGCCTCTGAATCCATACATTATTTGTATCAATACACAGTGTACAGTGTTACCTCTGTATCCATACACAATGCATGCTGTTTTATTTATTTCAATATGCAGTGTACAGTGTTACCTATATATACCTACACAACCCATATTGTTGTATTTGTATCAATACGCAATGTACAGTGTTACCTCTTTATACTTACACAACCCATACTGTTTTATTTGTTTCAATACACAGTGTACAGTGTAACCTCTGTATACCTACACAATCCATACTGTTGTATTTGTTTCAATACACAGTTTACCGTGTTGCATTTGTATCCCTACACACCACACGCCACTGTATTTGTCTCAATACTCAGTGTAGGTATTTGTTTCAATACACAGTGTACAGTGTTACCGCTGTATACCTACACAACCCATACTGTTGTATGTGTTTCAATACACAGTGTACGGTGTTACATCTGTATACCTACACAATCCATACTGTTGTATTTGTTTCAATACACAGACACAGTTTACCGTGTTGAATTTGTATCCCTACACACCACACGCCACTGTATTTGTCTCAATACTCAGTGTAGGCCGAGTGACTGTTGGTGTTCCTCCCAACTACACTGTGACTTCACTACCAGCCGTGACCTCTGCCCTACCAGCCGTGACCCCGGTGACGTCAGGTCCGACAGAGGGCGCACTAGGTGGCGATAATACAGTGGTGATATCACAACAAGTGTTAAACAATTACGCCGCCAGGGGTCATCCTAGGGGGATGGGTGTTTGATTGACAGCAGGGTAGTGTATGGCTGGTTGATGTGCTGGTTTATGATCTGTTCAACAATTGTTTCAGAATCATATCTCATGCCGGTGTTTTGTGATATTTTAAAGGCGCATAGTCTCTTCTGTAATTTTTGGATGAAATATACTAGGTTGAGTGTTATAATTGTCATGGGAAATAGTGCATCTATAGCAGGATTAGAACCCACATAGTGTGCTAACCATGACACCAGCTAGGCTCCCTGATGCCATCATCCTACCACGCTCACCTGTCTAGGTCAGTTTGTGGGGCCTTGTCAGTGCAGACAACTACACTGGTCCCCTTGGAATTGTAAGTGAAATGCTTAATAAGTGCACCAGTATCTTAGTTAGATATGTCAAATCACATACAGATTAGTTTTTTGCTTTCGAAAACTACATGCTTTTATCAGACTACCAGACTTTAAATTGACTTAGTAATAGTATTCTGTCTATGCAGCACCATCATCATTATGCTGTCAGTCACAATGCGACAAAGACTGCTTTCATGACTTAACCACCGCTTTGTGCAGTTTTACATTTCATAAAAGCTGCTTGCAAAGTGTTGAAGTGCTGCTGGCTTTTCCAAGTTACTAGCGGCACTCTCTCAGTGAGCAAATAGAGGTCTCACACTGGCAAGAACATGTCCAGACAGGCGCAAACTATTTGTCCCTGCAGTGGCTGGTCGGGAGATGTTGGGAGTTCCATTCATCACCACCACCCTTAATGCTGCCATGATAACATGGTTTTCTGCTAGGGTTTGCTCCCTTAGCCTTTGATTCTATCAAGAACCAGAACTTGTACCACAAGGCAGTGGTTTACAACTTTGCAAGGCAGGGGGCGTCAAACTCCCTGAGGTATTTTAGCACCTAAGTTATCCGAGGTACTGCATTACCTGCAGCAACACATGGTTAATAAGTGTAGTAGTGTCCACGTGGGATATACAGGGTTGCCAACATTAGAAAATGAAAAACCAGAAGATCTTAAGGGATGTTTATATTGACCAAATTAAAATCTTAGATGCTCTGTGGTGCATTTTGAACGCAATAATCCGTAAGATTGATATAATTTTGGAAAATGACAAATCAGAAGACTGGCGTATGGTGATGATGGGGACATAAAATATTGTACATCGTAAGACTTGGCAACCCTGGATATGTAGAATCAAATCTATCTAAGGATTTAGTTGAGAAATGTTTATGCTTTCATCAAACTATACAACTTTTAATAGTTTAATACTAATTCTGATACAGAGTGACCTTGACCTTCTCGTTAAGTAAAGTAGAATTTAGTTTAGATATCTGATCTGATATAAATATTATATTAAGATAGGGCTAGGTATTGAATGCATAGTTTACTTTCTTGGTTATAACCCACACATTATAGTAATTAATCCATATGTAGTGATTGAAAGAGCAATCCATATGTATATGATTAAAAAGATTAGTAATTCCAAAATTACTAAATTTTACAGTGATAAATCTGCCTTGTAATTACCAGTAATTCCAAAATTACACTTAATCAGTATGGGCTGCTTGAAGCAAGCAATCCTTAAATACTGACCACAGTGACAAAATAAATGACAGAAACAGTTAATCTTTATGTGCTGATTGAAGTAATAAATACTTAGATATTGATCGGAATGAATAATGAATTTGCAGGGATGGAATTGGGAAAGGGTTTCGCTCGAAGATTACCTAAATAAGTGTAATGGTCCTTCGGCACGCCCCCTGTAGACATATATGGGTATTGTGGAGGTGGTGGTGGTCATGGAATGAGTCAGCTCCACTCTCGGAACTCTCCTTCAAAATACCCCTGACTCCATGCCCCAATCGGTAGAGCGCAGGCCTCCTGTGTGGACTTTCGATTCCCTGTCGAATCAAACCAATGACTTACTAAATTGATACTTGTTGCTTCCTAGCTCGGCGCTCGGCATCAATAGGATAGGGCAAGGACTAGTTAGCTCAGTGTCAGGATAATGTGACTGAGTGGGATATTGGGTCATGGTGCTGGTGGCCTGATTTCCCAGTGGGACAGCAATATAAAGTCGCATGGGTGTGCACTGTTGCAAATCGGTACCGCTCCTGATATGGCCTTAGATGTTGCCAGGATGTAACCAGCCAACCTTCAGAATACAAAATGGCCGCCACAAACCTGGACCGACGCCGTCCTCTTGTCCAGATGCAATTAACGAGACGCCCTGGCCTTGTCGCTGAGGCTTGTTTATCTCGTGACGTCATCTCAGTTTGGTAGATTATGTCGGTTGGTTGGTTGGTTGTTGGAGTTTTATGTCCTGGCAACAACTAAGGTCATAGCAGGACGAGTACTGATTGGTGATGCTGCGCACTCATGGCGACTTTGTAGTGCTGCCCCACTAGGAAATCAGGCCACCAGCACCATGACCCGATATCCCACTCAGTCACATTATCCTGACACTGAGCTAAGCAGTCCTTGTCCTATCCTAATACTGCTGAGTGCCTGGCTATGAAGTGACAAGTATCATTGGTTTGACTCGACGGGAATTGAACTCCCGACCTTCCACTCGGAAGGCCTGCGCTCTACTGATTCGGGCACCGTGTCTGGTAGGATTATGTCAGTGTGCCGTTTGTAAACCTCCCTTCACCTCCCCTTCCCTGAGAGGGGTTGGGGGGTGGGAGGGGGAGGGACACTGCTTCCCATGGCTCAGCTTGTCTATGGATATACCACCCTGCCAACAAATTTAGTCCATTTTCTTGACTTACTGACTTACAAAATTGATATTTGTCGCTATCTACTAATAATCTAGCCTGGCGTTCGGCATTACTAGGATAGAGCAAGATCTGGCTTGCTCAGTATCAGGATAATGTGACTGAGTGGGATATGGTGGTCATGGTGCCAGCGTCTGGTCTCCCAGTGGGGCAACACTAGAAAGTCGCCCCTGCGTTTATCAGCGTCAAAAATCGGTGTCCGTCCTGATATGACCTATATGTTGCTAGGCTGTAAGACCTCAACTAACTCAACAAACAAAATGATTGCACATGCTGAATCGGTGGGAGGTATTTATTGAGCTTGGGAGGCATGAATTTGTGACTGGTGTCCTGTGTGAGGTGGGTGCGGTTTTTGGTGGAAAACGTCGCTGGCTGTTTTAGGGCAGTATCCCCCACCCCCTCCGCCTCCTCCGCCTCCTCCACCCCCTCCCACCCCGCCACCCCCGTCACCCCCACCTTGCAACTAAGTTGGGCAATCGATACAACCGGTGAGCAGGGGAGGGGATGGTGGGGGTGGGGAAGGGGGGGGGGGAGTGTTGAGGGGTAGTGCTGAGCGGGTTGGCAAAGGCACCACCTCCAGCACTGCTCCCGACTTCCCCACCTCCCCACCTCCCCACCTCCCCACCTCCCCACCTCCCCACCTTCAGCAGTGTCCTGTACGCAGGGATTGCATGCAGCACACGCAGGGTGTGGTCAGCACGCACATACACCAGCACAGGGCACGAACACACGGAGAACAACACATGCGGACACCAGCACACACGGACACCAACACACACGGACACCAGCACACACGGACACCAGCACACACGGACACCAACACACACGGACACCAGCACACACGGACACCAACACACACGGATACTCCCGCCTGTCCCATACCCCCTCCCGCCCCCCCCCCCCCGGTCCCTTACCACTCTGCACACCCGTCAGACCATAAAACACCGCCTCGGATGCAAATACACGGCGCGCAAACAATATGGCTGACATCATGGCCACACCGGAAGTAAAGGCCGAGTGGGTAGGGCACCCGCGTCCCATAGGTTCAATCCCCGGCAGAGTCCAAGCAGAGACTTACTAAATTAATACTTGTCGCTACCTTTCTGATGCCCGTATTTCTAGGATGGGACCAAAGCTGGGTGGCTAAGTGGCAAGATAATGTGACTGAGTAGGATATCGTGTCATGGTGCCGGCAGCATGGTATCCCAATAGAGCAACACTATTAATACGCCATCAGTGCATGCTGCTCACAAACCGCTACCTCTACTGATCTCTGATGTCGTTATGATACTTCACCCAATCAGTCAACCAATCAATCAATCTCCATGCAATATACTGGTGCTCGGCCGTCAGAGCCCCAACATACCACTTACTCTCCCCAGGTGCATTCTGACAACTGTCCGTCAGTTAACCCCTGATGCCCCTCTCCAACAAACTCATAAGCAAGAAAGGGAAGACAAGTCGCGCAAGATTGACAGGGAAGAAGTTGTGCTTTATTGGCATCAACTCCTGTTCACCTACTAGCGACATATCACCCTCACTCTTTACCTCCTGTCCACACAGATCCACATTCCTTAGAATGTATAGGAATCAGTGCCTACAATCCATTGAACCGGAGTCCCTTGGTTGTTGCGCACAGCTCAGTGCCTTTTGAATAGCTGCTGCCAGTTTGTATATGGAAGGTGGAGCCTCAGACAGAGTGTCTGGGTTCCTGGCCAAGAGAAGAGTGTGTTCCCTTCAAGAGCCCATCAAGAAGTGTGTCTCCTTCCAGAGTGTCTGGAGAGGTGTCTAGAATAATATATATCAGAGTGAGGTCTGTGGTCAGGTGGTGCAAGGGGTGCAGGCAACTGGGCCTCCCACAGCCTTCCTATCAGACACCCTCTACAGTCTGGGGGGCGATGCCCTAATAGGGGCAGCTGTCCCTCTACCCCAGCTGCAGGTGATGTCCATAATGTATGCAGAGTGGCTGGGTGTGCTTGCCCATCGGCCCTGTGGTAACAGGTAGTTGCAGACAGTTACAATAAATATATATATTAAAAATGTCCTTCTCCTCCACTTGCACTCTTACTGGTGCATAGAGGGAACATTTCCCCAAACATTAACTGTCTCTTACATAGGAACATCACATCATAATCTCGGGCACTATGTGTTATCATATTTTACATATAGTCTCATATGTCATACAACGAGTGGGGTACCCATTGCTTCTCTGTTACATAACCCTGGTCCCCACTTGCTGAGAATAATAATGCTCTCTGCCAATATATAATTCCGATTTAAGTCTGATCTATTTGCATCACCTTGACGACTGAGCAAACTGGAAGTCTATCTGAAAGTTAACCAGCACCATTTTGGATTGGTTTAGGGGCGCTTTAAATAATTCCACCTGCGTTTGCAGAGTGACGCATGCGCATAGTGACATGTCACAGGCTGTGGAGCAGAGTGCGTTGAAATTACTCTTCACATAATATTTCGTGAATATTATTGTCCAGTTTGCTAATGTTGACTTTTGCTTGTACCTTATTTTTGGAGTTAATCCCCTTAGGTTTAACCCTTGGCATCATTTATAATAATATTTGACATTTTTATTTTGTTCACAGGGGTAATATAAATATAGTACATGATTAGGTGCGAAGTCATTGCCAACTCATCGTTCATGACTAGTTACAATCTAATTACTGAATTACATATAATCATTACTTAGTCATTATTGTACATGACTAGGTGGGCCCTCATTTTCTTACTCATGGTTCAATACTAGGCATGAACTACAGAGTCATTATGGTAAGTGACTAGATATGAAGTCATTGCTGTTTTATGGTCCATGACTATATAAGAATCCAATACTGAATTACATATAATCATTACTGAAGCTTATAGTACATTATAGTATGACTAGGTGACTCATGGTACATGACTGGGTTGAAACTCATTACTGACACACGCCGTACATTGCCGAATCATTATTGTACATGACTAAATGGGCCCTCATTTTCTGTGTCGTGGTTCATGACTAGGCATCAGCTCCTTATTGATCCACTGTATTGCATGACAAGACCCTCCCATATTGTGGTCTCCTTTATCTAATCATTCTTTGTATTCTCTTTTTCAGGTGAGTTCTCCAGCATATCGCGATTGACAATTAGCGTCTAATTAGTGCGGTAAGTCACGTGACTAACTTGTAGCAGCTGTTTAAAGGCCAGACAAGGCTATACATAGCGGTCTGGCAGCGGTCTGGCATTACTCTCGAGCCTCAAGCTAGATATCCGGCAATAACTACATCGTGTTGCACTCCTGAAGGATGTTGATGGCATCGGCCGCCATCTTTGATCTTTTTGTTAAATTTGTTATAATTGTTGATCACTGTTTATAAGTTATAGTCGTTTAAAAGCCAGTTTTGGCGCTGGCTTATCTATAATGCAATGGGGCTGGTCTCGCGTTAGGTGAAGAGGTTACTGATCCTTTTTTTCTTTTTGTGTAAAAGGCTTTCATTTATTCAGGAAATGACCGGCATTAAGATATTTCTTGAAGATTTATACTGCCTGTTATGGATAAGCCTGAATAGGCTTGTTTTCACCATTAGACAGTTTATCGATAGAAAGCCCGAGCCTACACTTTTACCGACCGAAGGGATTTTTAACCTCGCACACCACATAGACATGGTATGAGAGCAACAGGCCTTTAATGACGCTGTAAGTTATACACAGCGGTGGAAATCCAAATTGGCAGAGGTGGGGGCATGGGGAATTGAACCACCGACCTTCAGATTAGGAGTCCGACCTAGAAAAGAGTCAGACACTCTAATGCCGGGTACACACCTACCGTATACGATTCGCACACTAAAACTCGCGACTCGACCCGACCCGCTTAAAACTGAAAATGGGCCGATTCATTTTTCGAATCGCGAATCGCAATCGAAATCGGCCCGTTTTAGCCCTAAAACTGAGTTTTTAGTCGCGAATCGCAATCGCTAGGTGTGCGCGGGGAGCTGTGTACTAGGCATAAGTCTAACCACTCCGCCCCAGAGAACAACCACATGTTGGCTAATGATACATAAATAAAATCAGGCAGAGATGCGGGAATAAAATAACTAGTCAGTATTTCAGGGTAATGCACAGAGAAAAAAAACTACACTAAACTACATCAGTACATATTTGACATTTCTACGCTGGGTATGAAACCGTATAAGAATCACCAATGTTCAGGGGACCGTGTTAAGCAGAAAGTCTAGATACACAAACATTAATTAGTCGATACTTGTGGGTAATAGACGGAAAGAGAACAAAAACTACGCTAAAACATGTGGATGCTATTTGCCATTTCTACACAGTGTATAATATGACCCCTTTAATTGTTTAATTAATAAACTGAAAATCATGCATTCATTGGTTAATCAATGCCTTCCATCCTGACTAAACGGGATGGCCGAATGAGTTGAGCATCCGTCTCCCGTTTTGGTCGATAATGGGATTCGAACACATGTGTTCGAACCCTGGTCGAGTCAAGCCGATCACTTAAAAATTTATACTTGTCGCTTTCTAGCCAGGTGCTCAGCATTATTAGGATAGGCAAGGGACTGGTTGGCTCAGTGTCAGGATAATGTGACAGTGGGATATTGGTTCATGGCGCTGATGACCTGGTCTCCCAGTGGGGCAACACAATAAAGTCACCATGAGTGTGCACTGTCATAAGTTGCTACCCGTCCTGATATGATCAGGACGTAAAACTCCCAACAACCAACCGATCCAATATTCCCTCATTTTGACTGGTTCTTCGCTACATGCGCTGGTCGCTGCTGGTGCGCGTCATGTTGCTAGGTAACCGCCATCATATTGTGACAGAACTGCAGGATGGGCAGACTGGGGTGGTGGGACCAGGTGGTATTCAGAGAGGCGCGGGCAACGCTGACCATGGCAGGTTGTTTGTTTGGCATTGTTCAACTGACTTAACCCCTGGAGGACCACACCCACCTGCATTAATGTATCCCCACAGCAGGACACAACCCGCATTAATACATCCCCACCACATGACACAACCTGCATTAATGTATCCCCACCACATGACACAACCCGCATTAATGTATCCTCACAGCAGGACGCCACCTGTATTAATACATCCCCACCAAATGACACAACCTGCATTAATACATCCCCACCACACGACACCACCTGCATTAATGTATCCTCACAGCAGGACGCCACCTGTATTAATGCATCCCCACAGCAGGACACCACCTGTATTAATGTATCCTCACAGCAGGACACCACCTGTATTAATGCATCCCCACATCAGGACACCACCCACATTAATGTATCCCCGCCACAGGACACCACCTGTATTAATGTATCCTCACAGCAGGACACAACCTGCATTAATGCATCCCCACATCAGGACACCACCCACATTAATGTATCCCCGCCACAGGACGCCACCTGTATTAATGCATCCCCACAGCAGGACACCACCTGCATTAATGTATCCCCACAGCAGGACGCCACCTGCATTAATACATCCCCACCACACGACACCACCTGCATTAATGTATCCCCACCACATGACACAACCCACATTAATGTATCCCCACCACATGACACAACCTGCATTAATACATCCCCACCACACGACACCACCTGCATTAATGTATCCCCACCACACGACACCACCTGCATTAATGCATCCCTACAGCAGGACGCCACCCGCATTAATGTATCCCCACAGCAGGACGCCACCTGCATTAATGTATCCCCACAGCAGGACGCAACCTGCATTAATACATCCCCACCACACGACACCACCTGCATTAATACATCCCCACCACACGACACCACCTGCATTAATGTATCCTCACAGCAGGATGCCACCTGCCTTACTGCATCTCCACAGCAGGACGCCACCCGCATTAATGTATCCCCACCACAGGATGCCACCTGTATTAATGTATCCTCACAGCAGGACGCCACCTGTATTAATGCATCCCCACAGCAGGACACCACCTGTATTAAGGTATCCTCACAGCAGGACGCCACCTGTATTAATGTATCCTCACAGCAGGACACCACCAGCATTAATGTATCCCCACCACAGGACGCCAAATGAATTAATGTATCCTCACAGCAGGATGCCTCCTGTATTAATGCATCCCCACAGCAGGACACCACCTGTATTAATGCATCCCCACAGCAGGACACCACCTGTATTAATGTATCCTCACAGTAGGACACAACCTGCATTAATGTATCCTCACAGCAGGACGCCACCTGTATTAATGTGTCCTCACAGTAGGACACAACCTGCATTAATGTATCCTCACAGCAGGACGCCACCTGTATTAATGCATCCCCACAGCAGGACACCACCGGCATTAATGCATCCCCACCACAGGACGCCACCTGTATTAATGTATCCTCACAGCAGGACGCCACCTGTATTAATGTATCCTCACAGCAGGATGCCACCGGCATTAATGTATCCTCACAGCAGGACGCCACCATTTGGTTTTACATATCCAACTTTATATACTTGTGCGCTCATTAAGCACTTGTTGCTACATAGGCGATACTAAGACAATTTAATAAAACGTGTCCCTACAGAAAAATATGTCCTTATTTTGACATGCATGCCAAAATTAATTTTACATGCACGTTTTACCTCAAATATCTTCAAAGTTTTTTTTGCCACAAAGATGGCCGATGTTGTTGACCTGACGAAAAGTCACCAGTACTCATCCAGTCACTCAGTCACTCAGTCACGTAACTGGCTCGTTGAGGTGTCTAAGGGTGTCGTTAGCAGACAGCTGCGGTGATGCGCTGGAGGTGAGGAGTGTGGGGCTGTCAGGTTTCGGACCAGAGATGTTGGTGACTGTGGGCGCCATCCCAGGGGTGGATCGGGATGGGTAAAAAGATGCCGTGTTGTAGGTTGAATTATAATAAGTAATAGGATAAATATATGCCATTATTTATATATATATATATTTAACCTCGGTATACAGCCTCAGGCTAGCCTCAGGCTAGGGAGAAGGAAGCACGTGAGGTACCAGCAATTAGCATATACAACTCACGACTGGATTACGTGTCGCTGGGTTGCTCCGGCAAATTTAGTCTACATACAAGCTAATACGCAGTAAGTATCATAAAAACTGTGGTTAGCTTAATCATGATGCATTAGAGCATCATTATGGAAAGTTTAGACTTTCTTTGGTCCATTTTGGACGAGTTATTTGGTTATAAAAAACCAAGGATAGAATTCCTTCTCGAAGGATTGAAACCGATCATTAGCGGTTCTGTCAACACCCGAGTCACCGTGTGATTATGGGTAGAGAATTGGGCTCTGCCTCGTCTCCTGTGGAAATTCTCTCGTACTCTAATAGAGAGTAATGTTGGAGATGCTCCTGGGTTTCTTTTATAGACTCCCCACAAACTTTTTCAGGCGTTTTCTCCGAGTTTCGTAGCATTTTCTCCAACTTGTTGACGTAGTAGTCACAGGTGGGAGAAGTGTGCGGAACAGAGGGATGGGCGGGCCGATACACTGGTCCCGACCCCGCGTAAGGTTTGGGCTTGACCCACAACCCACGCACAAATTTAGCTTATTACGCCTGTGTTATAACGGTATAAACACGTTCTCTAACACCAATAGATGTCCAAATGAGTTTGAAACAACCATATTGTGACATATATATATACCGGGACTGACCAAAAATCTTTGTTTCAGCTCCCGATGGCCACGAAGCGGAGTAAGCGCGGTGCAGCAGCAGCCGAGGGGCGTGTTCCGAGTGGAGGGGACGAGGAGTACGACTCCTCACCCGTGTTGTCGGCAGGGCCTTCGACACAGCCCGGGGCGCATATTCTCTCCGAGGAGGACATAGTGCCTGACGGCGCCACGGCTCAAAATTGGGAGACGCGGTTTGCGGCGATGGAGAGTCATATAATGGCTCTCAAACCACCGGTGTCTCGTAAACGGCGAATGCCGAGTGTTCAAGAGGAGTCTTCTTTGGAGGATTTCTCAGAGACAGACTCAGAGATGGAGCTTATGGCTCCTCCTCCTTCTCCTAAACGGAGGAAGAAGAAGAAACATATCGTTTCTTCTGGTGATGATTTCACCAAGGAAAGGGGGAAGACTGGACTTCGCAAAAAGCGCAAGACCAAGTCCAAGAAAAAGAAGAAGAGGAAAGATTCTTCTTCTGACTCGTCCACAGATTCCACTTCCACGGAATCGGACTCAGACACGCGATATGAAGGTGTCTATGCTGCCATTGGGGGCAAAGTGGCTAAGAAAGTGGAGAAGCCAAGGGCTAAGCGTGTGAAAACCACTACGCTTATGTGTGAGAACATTAATGGCCATTTCCGCACGTTTAAACCGGCGGAGATTATTTCCAAGTTATCAGATGAGTTAACAGGCATTAAAGGTGTTCCCAACTCCATCATTAAGGAGATGGATCGAGATGTCAATATGACGGACGACCGTAAGAGATTTGAGGGTGTGTTGCACACAGTGCATAAGGCGGTGCTTGGTACCCTAACAGCTATTGCTCCTGTAGCAAACAGAATGCAACGAGAAAATAAGTTCTCGTCTTTGGCTAAGACGATGGACAAAGGCATTGCATTGTTGGCGGCGGCAGGTAATTACCTGTCGTATCGAAGATATGAAAATGTCTTCAAGTCGGTTTGCACAGATGCTGGCAAAGAAGTGGCTCGCTCAAAGAAGGTTACCGATAATGATGGGAAAGAGTTTACGCTCTTTCTTGCTCCAGAGCCGATTAAAGGGAAACCTTTAGATAACACGAAAATGTTTGGCGGTCAACTACAATACCTCTATAAAGAGGTAGAAACTGCAGCCAAGAGTGGCAAAAACATGGATGGTAAGAAGAAACAGGAAACTCCTCGTTTCAAAAGGTCACGAGGGGATTTTCGTCCACGGCGGTTCACCAGGGGAACCAGACCGGGCTCAAACTTCGGTCAAGCTTTTCGGGGCCGGGGCGCTCGCTCAGGCTGGACCGACAACACCGCACGGCCACTGGGCCGAGGCGTCAACTCGCCGAGACCCTTCCCCAGGGGCGGGTCCAAGTAGAGGTTGAAACACAAACGTTACAAGTCCTTCCAGCCTCTAAAACCACACAAACTGTAAGCAACTTTGTGGCTGGTAATATTAATAATCATATTTCTGAGTGGCACAAAATTACTAGTGACCAAGAAATTTTACAAATAGTTAGGGGTGTTCACATTCCCTTCACACAAATTCCGGTACAAGGCAGGATACCTTTTCCTTATAACATTGAACCAGTTGAACGAGAGGCACTAACTAAACAGGTACACAAATTCTTTGAGAAAGGAATTATACAAAAAGTGACATACTGTTCAGGAGAGTTTATTTCAAACATCTTCTCGAGACCAAAGCCTAATGGCGAGGTTCGAATGATCCTGGATTTAACAATCCTTAATAAAATGGTTGAATATCGACATTTTAAAATGTTCTCGCTAGATACGGCACGAGATCTGATTACGCCAGATGCGTGGATGGCTAGTGTTGATTTACAAGATGCATATTATACGCTTCCCATAAGGGAAAAAGACCGGAAATTTCTTTGGGATAACCAACTCTATGAGTTTACCTGCATGCCGAATGGTTTAGCTTGTGCCCCTCGTTTATTCACTAAACTGCTTAAACCTGTTTTCTCAGTAATGGCGCGGAAGGGTCATATAATGTTTCCATACATAGATGATTCCTTTATTATAGCATCAACACAAATTGATTGTGTGAATGCAGTTTTGGATTTATGTGCATTACTTACTAAATTGGGGTTTTATGTACATCCACAAAAGTCAGTGTTTAAACCAACAAAACAACTCAAATGTTTAGGGTTTATTCTGGATACACAGTCTCTTACAGTGTCGATAACAGAACAAAAACTAATTAAGTTTATGAATACAGCGACCCAGCTTATTAAGTTACCAAAACCTAAAATTAGACAGGTCGCAGTCCTTATTGGGATAATGATATCGTATGCACCCGCTATTCTATACGGGAAGGCCCATATTAAATCTCTAGAAATAGATAAAAATTTAGCGTTAACACGAACTAAAGGGAATTTTTAGCGAAAGATGTTTATTTCGCAAGAAGGGCTACAGGATATTGCATGGTGGATGCAACACATAGCAAGTTCACCAAATCCAATCCGCATGGCGGAACCTAATACGGTAATTACTACTGATGCTTCGTTAGAAGGTTGGGGAGCTCATCGAGATGGGGTCACAACAGGAGGTAGATGGCTTGATGATGAAAAATCAGACCATATTAATGCGCTAGAATTGCGTGCTATTTATCTGGGCTTATGTAGTTTAGTAAAGATACATAAATCACAAGTTAGAATACTAACTGATAATACTACTGCCATGGCATATATTCGTAACATGGGTGGAACCAAATCAAAGCCTTGCAATCAGTTGTCCAAACTGATTTGGAACTGGGCACAGGCTCAACAAGTCTGGCTGACTGTAGCGCATATTCCAGGGTCACAAAATACACTTGCAGACCATAAAAGTAGAAATTTCCATGACCATTTAGAATGGTCTCTCTCTACACCTTTGTTTAACTTCATTTGTGAAAAATGGGGTACACCTAAAGTTGACTTGTTTGCATCACGAAATAATAACAAATTACCTTGTTATGTTTCTTGGCATCCTGAACCGGAGGCTTGGAAAGTAGATGCATTTGCTATTATCTGGGAAAATAATTATTTTTATATTTTCCCACCGTTTAGCATTATCAGCCGAGTTGTCAGGAAAATCGGTTTGGAAAGGACACATGCTATACTGGTGGTGCCCGATTGGGACACGCAACCTTGGCTGCCAGCAGTTTCACAACTGGCAAAAGAACATATACGATTCCCAAGAAAACTCAGGAATCTGACACACCACGGACCGCTAGTGGTTCACGGCGACGTGTCAACGACACCCCTATTGGCATTCCTTTTCTAAGGAAACAGCTGCAGCAATTTGGATTGGACAAAATTACTGAGGATAGGATAGTATCTGATGCCTGGAGGCCAGGAACTGTCAAAATGTACACATCCTATTTAAAGAAATGGGGTGTACATTGTTTGTTAGTGAAAGTTAAGCCAACAATTCCAACAATTTCACAAGTAGCTCGTTTTCTTCGTTCTCTAGAGGATGAAGGACTATCCTTTGGGTCGATCAATGCGGCAAGATGTGCGTTATCAATCATATTACCGAGAATTGATGGCGAAACAGTTGGAAAACATTATGTTCTTTGTTATCTACTTCGTTCAATTTATCAAAGGAATCCTCCAAAACCAAAGTATAGTCGGTTTTGGGATGTGTCTATAGTATTTAAGTTGTTTCAGGCTTGGCCTCACAACTCGTGGTTAGATATAAAACAATTAGGTTTTAAGGTCGCGGTCCTGTTATTATTAGTAACCGGACACAGAGGACAGACGATTGTTGCTTTATCTTTAACTGGATTAGAAATAGACAAGAAACAAGCTACGTTTGATTTAGCACAATTGCTTAAATCGAACACGTTAGGTGACCCTTTATCTACGGTTCACTTAGACTGCTTTCCGAGTGATCGGAAATTATGTGTTGTGTCAGCCATACGGGCTTATATATCTAAGACAAGGGATTTACGTGCATCACAACAACTATTAGTGAGCTTTATAAAGCCACATAAGGCAGCTTCAAGGTTGGCATGGTTACATGAACGATGCGCTTATAGTCACACATCCTTCACTTCTACACTTAGGTTGCCATGGCTACATAAATCAGCCATATGCACAACAACACCTACACGGCTCTCATGACGTCACAACTGTGACAAATCATTGTCCATTGACAGTGACAGACTGGTTCGGCATTTTCCCACTACAATGTACTACAGAGAGTCCCCTCTACCCTACTCCCCTCCCCCCCCCCTCCCCTCCCCCCTTACCCTCCCCCCTTACCCCTCCCCCTTCCTCCTCTTCCCCTCTTCCCCCTCCCCCTTCTCCCCCTCCCCGCTCCCTCCTTCCCCTCCCCCTCCGCTCCTCCCCCCATTCTCCCATCCCCCTCCTCCCCCATCCCCTTCCCCCTCCCCCGGCCCCCTACACCCCCCTCCTCCCCCGGCCCCCTACTTCCACCTCCTCCCCTCTTTCCCCATCTCCCACCCCGTTCCTTCCCTCCCCTCTCCCTCCCCTTCCTTCTCACCCCTCCCCTCTCCCTCCCTCCCCACTCTCCTCGCCCCTGCCCCGCCCTTCCTCTCAGTCCTTACCTCCTCCCTATCTTTCCACTCTCCCTCCCCATTCTTACTCCCTCCCCCGCCAGTCGCCCCCCCCCCCCTCCTGCCAGTCACCCGGCCCCACCCCTGCCCCTGCCGGTTAACCTCCCACTGGGTATTTCACGTTGAGTTTCATCCAGGAGCACTGCTAATTAGCCCATATCCGGTGTTCCTCGTTACCGATGACAAAAGATAATTAACTCAGTCCAACATCATTCCCGGCCGCGTCGATAATCAAGCAAAGAAGGCGCTGAGCCTGTGAGCTTTACACACAAAAAAGAAGCCTTTATTGATGTCTGCATTATACAGTGGGTCCTCATTAGTGCGACCACTACCTCTTTCCCATATTCGTGTGTGTCCTTTTAATGAAGCTTGGCTTTGAAGTAAGCCATTCCAGCAGGATTAAACTTGCATAGTCCGATGTTTTAGAGTTTCTGTCATTTTCTGAGATAAATACATTAGATTGGTCGCTATAGACTACCTTACTTTAGTTTGAAGTAACTTTAATTTTTGATGGTTAACTTTGGAGATATTTGAAGTACAACCATGCAAAATTAATTTTGGCAAGCATGCCAAAACTCAAAACTCCATAGGCGTCTGCAGTAACAGGTTCTCTTAAATTGCATCTGTATTCCCTTCAGTGTGATGACAAATGTTTAATAAGTGCACCAGTATCTAAGTTAGATCTGTAGAATCAAATCTAGATAATTGTCTTGGCTTTGAAAATTTGATATTTTCATCGGACTGTGCAGCTTTAATAGAACGTGGGTTTAGTCCCAACCCTGAGTTCTCGCAGTCATAGGCAAGTTAAACCCCAGATAAATTGTGTAAGGTTTTTCTTCTTAAAACTTTGAGTGAATCTTTTATGGTCAACATTTTTTTTTTAATGAGAAAGTGAGTTATGTGAAATTTCAGATTGATTTTTATTAATAATTTATTCATCTGGAATGTTCTCTTCTCACTTCCCGGGGAACTGGTCTCCCGGCCATTTTACATTACAGGTTTGTATATTATTTACACATTATGTTAACATCTAGGTCTGCCTATCCTGGCGCTGGACAGTGCTAGGATAGGGAAAGGAATTGTTTTGCTTAGTGTTAGGATAATGAACCGGGGTGAGAAATTTCCGAATATTGGTGAATTTAAAATTTTACAGATGTTTATCGCTGGCAGATTTCCGATTTGTCCTTCATGAATGTGAATGAGTGGAATATCATGTTTTGTTTGTTTGTTGGGGTATTGTCTCCTAGCAACATCTATGGTCGAAATATCATGGCATGGTGCTGTTGACAATATTGGTAGCTTAGTGGCGCAGCACTATGTAGGTAACATGAGTATGCACTGTTACAAGTCGGTAACGATCCTGATATGACCTTAGATGTTGCCAGGACCTAAAGCCCCAAACAAACAAACATGCTCCGTCTATCAGTCACTCAAACCAATGACTTAAAAATGTATACTTGCCGCTTCCTAGCCTGGCGCTCGGCATTATTAGGATAGGACAAGGACTGGTTAGCTCAGTGTCAGGATAATGTGACTCAGTGGCATATCAGGTCATGGTGGTGGCAGCCTGGTCTTCCAGTGGGGCAGCACTATAAAGTCGCAATGAGTGCGCACTGTCACAAGTCGGTACCCGTCCTGATATGACCTTAGATGTTGCTGGGACGTAAAACAACAAAGCAAACAAACTGTCCGAGCTCGACATTGACATTTCACACCCGTTTGGTTCATCACAATGCTGCGTGTTTGGGTTTTTTCTAGGTCATTATTCAAAGCGAGGCCAGATGTTTCAGACTGAGTGCATTTAACACAAAGCTGTCAGATAAAGGTGGTCATGCCTTGGGGGGCTGAGGGGGAGGGGGGGAGGGGCTTCCACAGTGGGGCTTGGTGGGTGGGGCTGTGGGGAGGGGGGGGGGTACAATAGGTGTCGGTGGTGCCCTCTCTTTAAAACCTTGAAAACAATGTCGAATTATTGCTGTGACCTAGTGAAGAGGTTAAAGTTGCACAGGACGGTGGTTTTTGAGTTTACGCCCTTTTTTTGCTGAATGCGTTAGGTTGATCGTTACTTTACTTTAATTTGAAGTATCTTTTATTTTTAATGGCTAACTTTAGCGATTATTTTCAAGTGCAGAGATGAAAGATCTCCGCGGTTTCGCGGATTTCTGGGATTTCTTATATCCACCGATTAACGTTAAACAAAAGATGGGATGTATATGACAACAGTTGGGTGGTTCGAATCCCGTTCTTATATGACCTTAGATGTAGTTACAACATAAAACCTAAGCAAGAACCTGTTAGATATGGGCGATAATGCAATCAGGCTAGTTGAGACCCGACTTCTGGTATTTTTCCGCAATTCTCTGGGAGAATATCAGCATTTCCGCTTTTTTTTCCCCGGAAACCACTTTCATCCCTGCAAGTGGAAAATGGCGAATTAAATTTGGGCACATACATTAAAATTCTGACACCATTGACTTCAGCAATAACAGGTTCCGTTAAATTGGGTTAATATCTCCTTCTATGCAGCAACAAATGATTAATAAGCGCAACCGTTTCGATAGTTTTGAGTTACGAACATATTTTAAGAATAAAGGAAAATTATAACGATCAACCTGATATATTTATCTCAATATATGACAGAAACCCAAAACCATCGGGGTTTGAACCCAGGACCTCCCACATGGAAAGCGGATGCATAACCCATCCAGATAGTCTACCTACCTGTCTCACACCGTCCTGATATGACCTTAGATGTTACTAGGACGTAAAACAACAAACAAACATATGTCATATTGCCGTGTATAAGTCGTGTTTTTGAAGACCAGCATTATATTCCACAAAAAGACTGCCGGCTTAACGCGCTGGTCAACAGATAAGTGCGTGACATATGAGGCCATATACCACATAGTTGGGGGTCAAACTAGGTCAAACTAAGTCAAACTAAGAGGATGCCTTCTTAAGCTAAGATTCCTTATACGCGGTATGCGGTATGCGAATGGGAGGATTCCTTCTACGCGGTAAGCGGCAAGCGGCAAGCGTCTCCCCACCCCCACCACTACCATATGTTTCCACTCAGCACCCTTGTGTGTGACCGTTCCCTAATGCTCAGTCGCCTCTCCTCGTCTAAAACTAATGGGCAAGTGTGACTGACGTTTCTATTCGCATACCGCATGCCGCATGCCACACCGATCGCTACAGGGACCGATCGAGTTGTCACATTCGCATTCGCATTCGGACGTAAGGAATCACCCCCATTGACTTAGATCCTTTCCGATTTTTTGCCGCATTCGCATTCGCATACCGCATTTATCCATGGAGTTTGCTCACACGTGGCAAGGCACGGTAGAAGTTACATTAGGTTTAGTTATGGTTAAAGTTAGGCTTGTGCTCAGGGTTAGGTTTATGCTCAGGGTTAGGCTTGTGCTCAGGGTTAGACTTGTGTTCAGGCTTAGGTTAGTGTTCAGGGTTAGGCTTGTGCTCAGGGTTAGACTTGTGTTCAGGCTTAGGCTAGTGTTCAGAGTTAGGCTTGTGCTCAGCGTTAGGCTTGTGCTCAGGGTTAAGCTAGTGTTCAGGGTTAGGCTTGTGCTCAGGGTTACACTTGTGCTCATGGTTAGGCTTGTGCTCAGGGTTAGGCATGTGCTCAGGGTTACGCTTGTGCTCAGGGTTAGGCTAGTGTTCAGGCTTAGGCTTGTGCTCAGGGTTAGGCTAGTGTTCAGGCTTAGGCTTGTGCTCAGGGTTAGGCTTGTGCGCAGGGTTATCCTAAGTCCACAATTCACCCTATTCACGCCGCGGCCATGTTGAAACCAGACCGAGGGCACTTACGCGTCGGCGAGGCGCTGCTGTATGTAAAGTGATGTGAATACTTTTTTGTCGACCAAAACCTCTCGAAATCACTCAAATTTTAGGGTATTCATTTTTGAAAGTAACATATTCATCTTTGCATACCTGTTTTCTATCTATTGGCCAATTCTCACGAAGATTGGGTGTGCATGGTGATTTTTCCCATTCTTTAACTACAATGTGACTGTCAACTTCAAGTCTGCATAGTTATGGTGGTATCACGTAATGCAGCACTGTCAGCATAGTTATCTGTGTAACACAGTTGAACAACTAGTCTTAGTAATTACAAATTAATAAAAGCTTTAAAAGGGTTAAAATATATTTTTTAAATATATCTATATTAAGAAAGTTATGCAATTTTGAATTTAAGAAAAGATTGGCAGCCAAGGTGAGCGACTTTGTTGACATTGCCTACTGAAATGCATCTGATCATCACTCAATCTTCATGAAAATTGACCAATAAATAGAAACAAGGTATGCAAAAATGAATATGATAGTTTCAAAAGTGAATATCTTCAAATTTTACTCCTTTAATTTCTGTAGTAGTTCATACACATCGGCACATAGTAGTGTCTTATGGCCATTTCCAATACCGACGCTTACTCAGCCTCGTTCTGATGACGAATTAGGTCGCGCGTGAATAGGGTGAATTAGGAAGGACCATCTCGACGACGGAACGTGCCCAGTTTCGATGCGCTTGGCTGAATCAGGCAGAGATATATAAAAAAAAGATAACGACATTACCGCAACAAACGAGGCACTCTGCTGGAGATGGTCGGGCGGCCGCCGGGTGACTCAGACGCTGACCTCGCAGAAAGCCTCGCTCTGACTCGCGCTCCTTTAGCAGGGTTTTGGTTTTTAGTGGGCTTTTTATTTGGGGGGGAGGGGGGGGGGCATAGCTTTCGCTGAGTTCGATACGGTATACTGCGAGTTCTCGAAACGTGAATTCTTGCTTCATCTTTAGAATGCCAGACCAGATGCAGTGGCTAAACTGGTAGAGCGCAGGCTTCCCATGTGGAAAGTCGGGAGTTCGATTCCCAGTCGAGTCAACGAATGAAGTTTGTGGTGTTTTTTTTGTTGTTGTTGGGTGTTTTGGTTGTTAATTTAATTAAGCAAGGGAAATTTGAATCGTGGATGATTTGTTTTCCTCATTCCTCTGCTCCTTCCACTATCCTAGTAATGCTGAACACCAGGATTGGTCGTGAAGTGACAAGTATCACTATCAGTTGTAAAGTCATTGGTTTGACTCGGCCAGGTTTAAACCTGGCGTTTGAATCCCACAACCTACCAAAACGTAGGCATTCAACTCAATCGAACATCCTGTCTGGTAAATGTTGGTCTTAAAGCTGCATCGTCCGATGAAATATCAAATTTTCAAAACCAAACCAATTATCTACATTTGATTTTACATATCTAACTTAGATACTAATACATTTATTAAGCATTTGTTTCTGCGTAGAAGGCAATACTGAGTCAATTTAACAGAACCTGTTACTGCAGAAGTCTATGGTGTCAGACTTTTGGTGTGCTTGCCAAAACTAATTTTCCATGTTTGCATTCAAAATATCTCAAAAGTTTATTATTTCAAATAAAAGTAACTTTGAACTAATGTAAAGTAGATACTAGTGATCGATCTAATATTTTTATCTCAGAAATAATACAGAAATTCAAAACAATCGGACTATGCAACTTTAAGTTCATGGCTCTAGAGTGTATGGTGTACGTCGAGCTTTAAGAAACCGGAAGCGGATGTTGATTAGGAATTATGGGTCATTAGGCTATTTATCTGAGGACGCAGATGATGTCATTAAATAGGGACCCAGGGCGCCTGCTTCTTATCTGGGATGTCATGGGTTCAGTCCTTGGCCGAGTCAAACTATAGGCTTGCATGATTGATCGGCGTTGATACTTGTCAGTATTGCCTTGTCTGGCACTCAGCATTACTAGGATAGGGCAAATATTGGTTAAGTCAATATCAGGATAAGATTAAGATATATAAGATTTATTTCTCTCCACATGATCATTGTACATACAAGCTGATATTTATGTATCATGTATCATTTATATGTTTCACATGAAAAAGGAGAAAGCAGAAGTACAATACTTATGAGGCGCTTTCCCCAGTTAAAAATAACACATATACATTACTAATACAATAAAAATAATAAATTATTAATGTGTGTGATATCAAGTGAATCATGGTGTCAACGGCACGGTATCCCAGTTGAGGCAAAACTATGAAGCCATCATAAGTGCGCACTGTTTCAAGTTGGTTACTAATCCTGATATAATTTAAGATGTTACTAGAACCTAAAACATCAGCAAGCAGACCACAGATGATGTACATAAATTCTGACAGATGATTCACTTAAGTGGTGACACCGGTGATATAGTTAAATAGTGATACAGATAATGTAATGAAGTGGTTACGCAGATGATGTAATGTAAATGTGACCTAAATAGTTTAATGGTGACAGGTGATGTAATTTAATGGTGACATGTGATGTAATTTAATGGTGACAGATGATGTAATTATATGGTCCTATATGTGATGTAATTTAATGGTAGCATAGCTGATGTATTTTTATTGTCCCGCAGATAATGTAATGTAATGGTGACACAGATGATGTAATTTAATGGTGACACAGATGATGTACCAGACGCGGTGGCTGAATCGGGAAGAGTGCAAGCCTCCTGTGCGGGAGATCGAGAGTTCGATTCTCAGTGGAGTCATACCAATGACTTTAAAAAAAATTGATACTGATTGCTTCCTAGCCTGGCACTCAGCATTAATAGGATAGTGCAAGGACTGCTTAGCTCAGTGTCAGGATAATGTGACTGAGTGGGATATTGGCTCATGGTGCTGGCGGAATGATTTACCAGTTGGGGAGCTCGATAAAGTCGCCATGAGTGCGCGCTGTCACAAGTGGGTACCCATCCTGATATGACCTTAAATGTTGCCAGGACGTAAAAAAAAACAGCAACCCACCACAGATGATGTAATTTAATTATGGCACAGATGACAGATGATGTAATTTAATTGTCACACAGATGATATAATTTAATGGTGACACAAATGATGTAATTTAATTATGATACATATGATGTAATTTAATTATCCCACATATGATGTAATTTAATCATGGCACATATCACAGATGGTGTAATTTAATGGTGACACAGATGATATAATTTAATGATGACACAAATGATGTAAATTAATGATGACACGTATGATGTAATTTAATTATCCCACATATGATGTAATTTAATTATGGCACATATCACAGATGGTGTAATTTAATGGTGTCACTGATGTAATTTAATGATTACACAGATGATGTAATTTAATTACCACACAGATGATGTAAATTAATCGTGACACAGATGATGTAATTTAATTACCACACAGATGATGTAATTTAATGACCACATGTATGATGTAATTTAATGGTGACACAGATGATATAATTTAATGGTAACACATATGATGTAAATTAATTATGACACAGATGATGTAATTTAATGACCACACCGATGATGTAATTTAATGGTGACACAGATGATGAGTGACGCACTCTGTTTGATGTCTAGTGGTGCTCATATAGCTCAGTGGTGAACGTGTCAGTTCTGAGTCAGCCCTGATTGGCTGCTCGCTGGTTACTGGTTTGTGGCTGGCACTGAGGATTCAGCCATCAAGTCTTATTGTACCCTCCACCCCACCACACACACACACTCACACTCACTCCCCGCCCCACACCGTCCTCCAGGAGAGTTTCGGTGAAGATATTAGTCACACGTGCTGACCACTGCGAGTGAGTATCCTGTCTAGGGTGGACATAGTGACACGCGCTGACCACTGGCGAGTGAGTGTCCTGTCTAGGGTGGACATAGTCACATGTGCTGACCACTGCGAGTGAGTGTCCTGTCTAGGGTGGACATAGTCACATGTGCTGACCACTGGCGAGTGAGTGTCCTGTCTAGGGTGGACATAGTCACATGTGCTGACCACTGCGAGTGAGTGTCCTGTCTAGGGTGGACATAGTCACATGTGCTGACCACTGCGAGTGAGTGTCCTGTCTAGGGTGGACATAGTCACATGTGCTGACCACTGGCGAGTGAGTGTCCTGTCTAGGGTGGACATAGTCACATGTGCTGACCACTGCGAGTGAGTGTCCTGTCTAGGGTGGACATAGTCACATGTGCTGACCACTGCGAGTGAGTGTCCTGTCTAGGGTGGACATAGTCACATGTGCTGACCACTGCAAGTGAGTGTCCTGTCTAGGGTGGACATAGTCACATGCGCTGACCACTGCGAGTGAGTGTCCTGTCTAGGGTGGACATAGTGACACGCGCTGACCACTGCGAGTGAGTGTCCTGTCTAGGGTGGACATAGTCACATGTGCTGACCACTGCGAGTGAGTGTCCTGTCTAGGGTGGACATAGTCACATGTGCTGACCACTGCGAGTGAGTGTCCTGTCTAGGGTGGACATAGTCACATGTGCTGACCACTGCGAGTGAGTGTCCTGTCTAGGGTGGACATAGTCACATGTGCTGACCACTGCAAGTGAGTGTCCTGTCTAGGGTGGATATAGTCACACGTGCTGACCACTGCGAGTGAATGTCCTGTCTATGGTGGACATAGTGACACGCGCTGACTACTGGCTAGTGAATGTCCTGCCTAGGGTGGACAACACATGCGCTGACCACTGGCTAGTGAGTGTCCTGCCTAGGGTGGACATAGTCACACGCGCTGACCACTGCGAGTGAGTGTCCTGTCTAGGGTGGACATAGTCACTCGCGCTGACCACTGGCGAGTGAGTGTCCTGTCTAGGGTGGACATAGTGACACGCGCTGACCACTGGCGAGTGAGTGTCCTGTCTAGGGTGGACATAGTCACATGTGCTGACCACTGCGAGTGAGTGTCCTGTCTAGGGTGGACATAGTCACATGTGCTGACCACTGCAAGTGAGTGTCCTGTCTAGGGTGGACATAGTCACATGTGCTGACCACTGCGAGTGAGTGTCCTGTCTAGGGTGGACATAGTCACTCGCGCTGACCACTGGCGAGTGAGTGTCCTGTCTAGGGTAGACATAGTGACACACGCTGACCAGTGGCTAGTGAGTGTCCTGCCTAAGGTGGACATAGTCACATGCGCTGACCACTGTGAGTGAGTGTCCTGTCTAGGGTGGACATAGACACATGTGCTGACCACTGCGAGTGAGTGTCCTGTCTAGGGTGGACATAGTGACATGCGCTGACCACTGCGAGTGAGTGTCCTGTCTAGGGTGCACATAGTCACACGCGCTGACCAGTGGCTAGTGAGTGTCCTGCCTAGGGTGGACATAGCTATTGTCAAGTTTAACCGCAACAAAGAAGTGTGGCAACCTGGGTGATGCAGTCAGATTGTTTGTTGGGGTTTTATATCCTGGCAACAGGTATTCACACGCGCGCACACTACTAACACATGCAGGGACACACATACATCTACACACACTCGCCGTATTTTCTGGCTCAGATTTGCTTTTGATTACACAGACGCACTATGAATTATGGAGACTTGGTCGTGCTGGCTGTTGTGTCCGTCACTGCCGGTGTGGCAGTAAATCGCAAACCCCTGGAAATTGCACACCCTGGGGTTTGCGATTTACTAGGAAATCACAAACCCCCCCTGGAAATCGCAAACCCCCCTGTGTTTTGGGACCGATTCGGGCCAAATCTATTCAATGCGACCATATTTAACAGAATTACATACTCAAATCGTGAAATTTCATTAAATTAACCCTAAATTCGAAGCGTTATTAAGGCTACCGCTGCATTGGCGGCGATATTAATCGCCGAACGTAATGTAAACAAATCGCCGCCGCATCGACGTCGCGTTCCATACTGGCGGTGGCGGCGATTTGTTTAATTTACGTTCGTCGATTCGAAACGTAAAGTAAACAAATCGCCGCCGCCGCCGAATGGGGGGTTTGCGATCTCCAGGGGGGATATGCGATTTCCTAGGAAATCGCAAACCCCCCATGCCCATATATGGCATGGGGGTTTGCGATTTCCTAGGAAATCATAAGTGGGGGTTTGCGATTTACAGGGTTTGCGATTTCCTGCTACACCGGGTCATGCTGTGTGTGTACAGTTGTCATGGCAATACCGTGCTGCTAAACTGCACATATATTTAACAATAGCAGAGCCTTCCTGTCACAGGATGCACCTATTGCAGATTGGTATAGAATTAAACGAGGCCACAAAGTGGTGGAGTCTAGTTTGATATCAATCGGCTATCGCCAAGTCCCATTATAGATTGATATTAAACAGGACTCAACCAATTTGTGTCATTGTTTAGTTTTATATGAATTCGCTATCGCGAAGTCCCATTATGGATTGATATTAAACTAGACTCAACCAATTTGCGACAAATATTAATTTTAAAGCCATTGGATTGACTTGACCGGGAACCGAACTCCCGACCTTCCGCACGCAAAGCCCGCGCTCTACCCATTAGGTAGCTCTACAGGCTAGGTGTGTAGACCTAACTAGTGTTTCAATAGAGCAGTTCTGAACTATTGTACATACTTAAAGCGCATACTACAGGCAGGTCAGTACCCGTCCTGATATGACTTTAGACGTTGCCAGGATGTAAAACCCCAACAAACCAACAAGCGAAGAGCATTCAAAGTGTGTCAAAGTTCTGTTAATTTCTGCAAACACAGCAACCAATCAAAACCAATTAGTAAGCCCAGGGGGCCACCGGAAGTGCACCGGGCGCTGACCTTTGGTGACCTTGCGAAGAGTTCACCAGGTTCGCCAGACGCTGGGCGCAGCGGGAATGGACATAGTGGAGAGTGTGTACATTTCACCGTGGGAGGTCTGTCACAAGCAGACCTTGTGTCCCACGACTGCCTCTTTCAACAGTCTGACTGACAATGAGCAGTCAGCCAAATTAGTTGAGCGTCCGCCTTCCTCTCGTTTCGGTAGGTCGTGGGATTTGAATACCCGGCCGAGTAAAATTTTTTATTTTATTTTTTGTTGGTCCATTAGTTGTTTAAGCAGGGGAAATTTCAGTCATAGACGACTGGTCTTCCTCATTCCACTGCTGGTCGATAGAAAGCCCAAGCCTACACTTTTACCAACCCAAGGGATTTTTAACCTCCCACACCACATAGACATGGTATGAGAGCAACCGGCCTTTGATCCAAATTGGCAGAGCGGGGGGCACGGGGAATCGAACCACCGACCCTCAGATTAGGAGTCTGACCTAGAAAAAAGTCAGACACTCTAACCACTCCGCCACAGAGAACGCCACAATTAATGACTTAAAAATGTATACTTGTCGCTGCCTAGTCCGACACTCAGCATTACTGGTATAGGGAGAAGTGGAATGAGGAAGACCAATTGTCCACGATTGATATTTACCTTGCATAATTAGTGAATGCCCCAAAATATATTGAAATAACCCGATGTTTTGAGTTCCTGCTATTAAAACTTGTTATTTGTCATGGACAAATACATTAGGTGGTTCATCATAATCTTAAGTTTGAAGTATTATAAATTACTAACTTTGGAGATATTTGAAGTGACAACATACCAAAATAGTGTTGGCGTGCACATAGAAATCCTGACACCGTGAATTCTTGCATCATTTATTAGATAAATATATCAGGTTGACTATTATAACCTACTATTTATTATGAAATCGCTAATTCTGGAGCAATTTGAAAGAACCCAAAATCGAGGTTTTGGACATGTTCAAAAATTTCGACATAGCTCGAAAGTAAGGGTTTACGTTCGCCGTACGTTCTGTTCACGTTCAGCGAACGTCAATGATGTTAAACGGACGTTAGGCAAACGTTCCTCACTACGTTCCACTCGTTGACCCACATTAAAGCCGGTGGAAACATCCATGCGGTGTAATGGGAAAATCAGGAGAACGTCAGGAGAACATCAGGAGAACGTCAGGAGAACGTACGTTCAGCGTTTCGCCAATGTTTAATGACGTAAGTAACGTAAGGCAACGTAAACACGTAGTCTGGCAGATGTCATGAACTTCAGTTAGAACGTCACGTGACGTCATACGTTTCGTCCTCTCTGCGTGAATGACGTCATTCACGTTTACCTACGTACGCATACGTCAGTGCACAGGCATGCATCGACGTTCAACGTTCCGTGCCAACTGTGCCTTACGTTGACGAGTTCATACGATTCCACGTAGCTGCCTACTCCTTTACATCAGGCTTTACGTAGCTGTTGGTGTTATCTGCTACTGACGTTACCTCCATGGCATCCGCTGTGCCGTGACTTCACTGCCCATTTGCATGACTACGCGGGTTTCTACGTTCTTCACGTTCTCCCTACGTTGACGTCATTACGTCGTAGTGTGACAGGGCCATTAGCCTCTGACGCGTTGTGCAGGCGTTCCGGTGTCCAGCTGGTAGCCCTTAGCAGTGAGAGGACGGAGATGGTCGATGAGTGGATGCCTGACCACTACCGCGTAGTTGCAAATTCAACAGCTAAGCATTGAAAATATTACCCGTTAAGCTTTATCAGGAAGGAAAGCTTTTCATGGAATTCTACGCTTAAAGAAACATCGGTATTATCCACTGGTGTGCAGTGCAGTTTGTGACCGTTCACTTTTAATCCAATAAACACTTCATTTGAATATCGCATTTTTCCAGGTTTTGACGGATTAATCCTAGGTGAATGAGATTTACCATGTGGCCCTTCCTGGCGTTTACTCTGGAGCACCTGTTGGGCCCCACGAGAGTCCGGCTGTCCAGATCAACCAATCGATCCCAGTTGCAAACACCCCAGGAGGTATAGTAATCTCATCTCCCACACTTCAGTCGATAGCGATGCTCCAACCATATTCAGTCCCTTTTTTACAGAGTCACCGCAAGCTGTGCCCAATTCCGTAAGCAGGTAAGAGCGCAGGCTTCCCATGTGGAAGGTCGCGAGTTCAAAACCCAGCCGCGTCAAACCAATGACTTACCAAATAATTTGTACTTGTCACTACCTAGCCTGGCGCTTGGCATTACTGGGATAGGGGAAGGACTGGTTGGCTCAGTATCAGGATAATTTGACCGGATTAGATTATACTAATACTGAGTTAACCCATCCTTGCCCTATCCTAGTAATGCTGAGTAGGATATTAGGTAGTGACAGGTATCAATTTTGTAAGTCATTGGTTTTACTCGGCCTGGGTTTGAACTCCCAACCTTCCACAGAGGAAGTATGTGCTCTCACCGATTCTGCCACCGTGTTCGCCATTAAAAAAAAAAAAAAAATGCTTTCTATGACATGTTTGTCCTAAAAGTGCTTGCAGGGTCCTTTTAAAAGCCTAGCTGCGTAGCATTGTTTAAATGTATATTATACGGTCGCTCATCGCACAATATGTCATTAATCTTTCTTATTTGGGCATGTGGAATGTGATGACGTCATGAGGTGGTCTACTCATGCGCATGCCGGCCTCGGAGTATGCGCAGACAAAGCACGCGCATTCCCAATTGATTTATCGTTTTTGTGATTAACCAGACCAGACTGTAATTAATGAGCACATGCGTGAATAAATATAAACTTGGAAAGGTCTAGCTAGCTAGCTAGCTCTCTCTCTCTCTCTCTCTCTCTCTCTCTCTTTTTCTCCCACCCACACTTCCTCTCCCTCCCTCCCTCTCCCTGTCTCTCTTTCTCCCACCCCCTCTCTTTCTCCCACCCTCCCTATCTCCTTCTCCCTCTCTCTTTCTCCCTCCCTCTCTCTCTTTCTCCCACCCGCCCTCTCTTTCTCCTACCCACCCTCTCTCTCCATCCCTCTCTTTCTCAAACCCTCCCTCTCCCTCCCTCTCGCTTTCTCCCAGTCCTTGCCATGTCCTAGCAACACCAGGCATCTGGCGATTTAATTGTTGCTGAAGTTTTATTTTTGTATTAGGTTTTGGGGTTTGTCTAGCCCGGGTATCGATCCCATCCTTTCTCACACAGTAGGCGAACACTCTAACAATTAGCCTCCCTGCCCGCTGTAACCTGTGACCCGCTTCAGCCCTGGCTGTGTGATGGCAGATTATTACGCCCATATGTCACGTGATGTGGTATGTGCTAACTAGGTCACGTGAACGCTCAGCGCCAACGGAGCAGCGTTCCTGCCGGTCAACAGGGCATAATTGCATCATACCGTAAAGCCTCCACCGTGGGTTTTGTTTGGTTTATCGGGGTATGGCATCATACCGTAAAGCCTCCACCGTGGGTTTGTGTTTGGGTTATTGGGGTATGACATCATACCGTAAAGCCTCCATCATGGGTTTGTGTTTGGGTTATCGGGGTATGGCATCATACCATAAAGCCTCCACTGTGGGTTTGTGTTTAGTTTATCGGGGTATGACATCATACCGTAAAGCCTCCACCGTGGGTTCGTGTTTGGTTTATTGGGGAATGGCATCATACCGTAAAGCCTCCACCGTGGGTTTGTGTTTGGTTTATCAGGGTATGGCATCATACCGTAAAGCCTCCACCGTGGGTTTGTGTTTGGTTTATCGGGGTATTGCATCATACCGTAAAGCCTCCACCATGGGTTTGTGTTTGGTTTATCGGGGTATGGCATCATACCGTAAAGCCTCCACCGTGGGTTTGTGTTTAGTTTATCGGGGTATGGCATCATACCGTAAAGCCTCCACCGTGGGTTTGTGTTTGGTTTATCGGGGTATGGCATCATACCGTAAAGCCTCCACCATGGGTTTGTGTTTAGTTTATCGGGGTATGGCATCATACCGTAAAGCCTCCACCGTGGGTTTGTGTTTGGTTTATCGGGGTATGGCATCATACCGTAAAGCCTCCACCGTGGGTTTGTGTTTGGTTTATCGGGGTATGGCATCATACCGTAAAGCCTCCACCGTGGGTTTGTGTTTGGTTTATCGGGGTATGACATCATACCGTAAAGCCTCCACCGTGGGTTTGTGTTTGGTTTATCGGGGTATGACATCATACCGTAAAGCCTCTGATCTAGCATTGGAGTGGTTTATATAAGGCCCCTTTATACATCACTTCCTAGGGCTGTGCCACTGAAAGATATCGTGCCACTGACACCATTGCTCTATATTCCACTCAGCGACATTATCCTCGCATTGAATCAACTGGCCTTGTCCTATCCTAGTAAAGTTTAGCGCCAGGATAGGTAGCGACAAGCGTCAATTGTGTAAGTATTTGGGTTGACTCAGCCGAGTCATGATGATTTGAGCTCCCACATGAGATGCTGGTATCTTGCGCTCTCCCCCCACATTACATCTGCTACACTATATATATTTTGGCTCCTCATCTAATTTCAGTTTACGTATGCGTCCATATGAGCCACTTGCCCAGCAATTACATCGCTACCGCACAGCATTCTGGTGATTAAAGCTGCATAGTCCAATGAAGGCACACTATTGTCGAAACCAAAACACTTGACCTAGATTTGATTTGACATATCCAGCTTAGATACTGGTGCACTTATTAAACATGTGTGACTGTATAGAAGGGCATAGTAAAGGAGACTCACAACGTCATTGTCAAGGAGACACATGTAGGTTGTTGAGCCTCACTGTCTTGGTGAGACTGGTTAGATTGTCATAAAGGAGACGCGCTAAATTGTTGTCAACGAGACTTGTGTAGGTTGTTGGGACTCACTGTGTTATTGAGACTCACTAGATTGTTTTAAAGGAGACTCGCTAGGTTGTCATCAAGGAAACTTGCTAGGTTCTTGTAAAAGAGACTCGCTAGGTTGTTGTCAGGGAGACCCATGTAGGGTTTAGGCTTGCCATGTTGTTGAGACTCACTAGATTGTTGTAAAAGAGACTCGCTAGGTTGTCATCAAGGAAACTTGCTAGGTTCTTGTAACAGAGACTCACTAGGTTGTTGTCAGAGAGACCCATGTAGGGTTTAGGCTCACCATGTTATTGAGACTCACTAGATTTAGTAAAAGAGACTCACTAGGTGGTCGTCAATGAGACGCTTTAGCTTGTTGTCAAGGAGATTCACTCAGCTGTTGTCAAGGAGACTGACTAATCCTGGTGGAACTGCTGGTGGCACCAGATTGTCAACATGGTCGTTAACTATGTGTGTATCGTTTTTTTTTTGTAAAGCCAAAACGCTGGTATCGCCAGCAAAAAGCTACGTATCAAAAGCATATGTGTCACAGACCTGGGCCTCAATAAGGGGTTGGCGTGGGGGGGGGGGGGCTGGCTTCAACATCATCATCATCATCATTCTGTCGGTCGAGATGCGACAAAGACTGCTTTCATTACTTGACTGCCGCTCTCCATTTAGCTCTCTGCTGTGAGAGTGATGTCCATGAGTCGGTCTTAATGTCTCTCAGCTTCAGGTTTCTCTTGATGGTATCCTTGAACTGGAGATGAGGGCGCCCTCTCTTTCTGTAACCAGAAGACAGTTGAGAATAGAGGATCTGCTTTGGTAGCCTGTCTGATGACATCCTCATGAGGTGTCCAGTCCACCGGAGATTCTTTTTGATCAGAAGATCTTCCATAGAGGGCAGCCACAGAGGTTGTTAATACGGAAGCAAGTCTGTTTTAGGTGTCACTGGAGGGTTTTGTGTGGAAATACTGAGGGTCATTTTTAGCAGGCGCCGTCGCCATGTCCCAGGTGGTGTTCTTTATTAATGAGAAATCAATTATTCCTTTTTTATGTTGCGCCTTTTTGAGGTACCCAACAGTACCCAGCTGCAGCCCTGTGTTTGTTCCACGGGCACTTTCAGAACAGCAGACTGGTTGCTATCTGGTCTTTACACATTATATAAATAAATAAAATGTATAATGTAGGTATAATCTATATATAATGACCAGACGGGATGGCCGAATGAGTTAGAACGCCCGTCTCCCGTGCTGGTAGATCGTGGGTTCGAACCCTGGTCGAGTCAAACCAGTGACTTAAAAATTGATACATGTCGCTTCCTAGCCAGGCGCTCGGCATTATTAGGACAGGGCAAGGAGTGGTGTGCTCAGTGGCAGGATAATGTGACTGAGTGGGATACCAGGTCATGGTGCTGGCGGCCTGGTTTCCCAGTGGGACAGCACTATAAAGTTGCTATGAATGTGCACTGTCACAAGTCGGTACCCATCCTGATATGACCTTAGATGTTGCTAGGACATGAAACAACAACAAACAAACAATCTATATATAAATGTATGTCATTGAATACATAATACATTATATACTATGTATAATATGTCCATAGTTTATATGCACGTATGAAATGTATATAATAGATACTGCATAATATGTAGTATATATGTATATATTTAGTGTATTTATTAAATGTATATCATATATAATATATACTGTATATGTAGTGTATATATGAAATGTATATCATATATAATATTTACGATATACTATATATGTAGTGTATATATATGAAATATATATCATATAATACTAAATATATACTATATATGTGTATACGTAGTATATATAGGTATGAAATGTAGATCATGTATAACAATAGTATATAGTGTATATAAAGTATAATCAGTGCATAGAAAATGAATTTCATATATAATATAAAATAATAATATATCATGTGTGTACCTAATATAAATATATCAAATGCATACCATATATAATACATAGCGTGTATATAATAAATATTATATATATCTCAGATATATGGAATGCTACAATCAGATGTCGGATGCACAACCAGAATGACGATTTCTCTACTTTGTAAACCAACCAGCCAGAGGGGCTGAATCGCTAACAGTCCTGGCTGGCTTCTCATATGGGAGGTATTGAGTTTGAATCCCTGCCGAGTGAAACAAATGACTTACAAAACTACTCAGTATCAGTAATCAATTCCAGTGCGATATCGAGTCATTGTGCCAGTGGCTGGGGCCGTATGCATGGGCCGGAGCTAGGGCCCTAACCGCGGCTAGTTTGGCACCACACGGCTAACGGTCGAAAATCAGCATGCATGAGCCGGTGCCAGCGCTAGCCGCTGACCGTAGCCTAGGCTAAGTTACCCTCCCTCCAGACCAGGGTTAAGGGGGTATCCCAAGCGGTTAGTGTGCGTGTGAGGGTCTCAATCTATTCAATGCTGTCATATTTAACAGAATTACACACACAATAAGTGAAATGTGATCAATTTAACCCTAAATGCGAAGCGATATTAACGCTGCTGCCGCAGGAGCGGCGATATTAATATTTTCGAATCGACGAATGTAAAGTAAACAAACCGCCGCCGCCGCAGCGACGTCGATATCCATACTGTCCAACGTCAAATAAAAATGGCCGCCGCCGAATCGGCGGGAATTGCTTACGCCCAAATCTGTTAAATGCAGTCATATTTGACAGATTTACATACGGAATAAAGCCGTGTTTACACGGGGAATTGTGAAACGTTCTAGACAAGGCGATTTATATGTGGCGTTTTTGACGTGCGTTTACACGGACAGAGTTTTAAAAGTGTTTTGGCGCCGGGAACCAGCAGCCTGTGGTTCGCTTGTAGCCGGCAAGCAGTGCTAGGTGTATAGTTTACACTCATCAATTCGACTCAGATGGAGCTGCTACGTTAATAGCGGTTGGAATTTAAGGTTGATTTAATTAAATTTCATTATTTGAGTAGGAAATTCTGTTAAATATGATTGCATTCACTAGATTTCGGCCTAATCGGGCCCTAACACTGCTGGGAACCAGCTGAATCGCTACATCTAGACCACCTCCCGAGGTGGTATAGATGTACCGTTTCATATGAATCGATTCAGCCCTAAAACGCCACAGAGGTGCGTCTACATGGGAAATGTGAATCGATCTAGGCAAATGGATTTATATGAGGCGTTTTAAATGGCCCGTGTAAACACGGCTTAAGTGAAATCTTATCAATTTAACCCTAAATTCGAACCGATATTAACGCCGCCGCTGCATTGGCGGCGTTATTCATATTGTCGACTCGAGGGATTTCCCAAATCTATAAATAACTTCACGGTTAGCTATCCGCCCCGGTTAGAGGACCCGTGCATACTGTTTGACCTACTTCACCGACCCCATCCTAGCTGCGGATAGCTATCCGTGATATAGTGTGTAGCTCCGGCTATGCGTAGCAGCAGCCCATGCATGCATACGGGCCCTGGGGCTGTATGCAGGAAACGGTGTTACGCGAGTTTTAGGTTAGCCGCTAAACGTGTATAGCTAACACCGACCGGGCGAAATATGTCAAGTGGTATGCAGGAACGCCTAAACGGCCAGTGTTAGCTAAACGTGAAATTATTTATAGATTTGGGAATTCCCTCTGGGTCTCTACCCATATATTAGGCTTAAATATATTAAATGCTATCATATTTAACAGAATTAGATACGCAATAAGTGAAATTTGATGAAATTAACCGTAAATTCAAAGCAATATTAACGCTGCGGCCGTAACGGCGGCGATATTAACGGTTATATTTTCGAATCGACGAGCGTAAAGTAAACAAATCGCTAATACATTGCCGCCAATGCGTAGACGTCGGCCAGTATGGATGTCGACGTCGACGCGGCGGTCGCGACGGCGGCGATTTGTTTACTTTACGTTCGTCGATTCGAAAATATAAGTATTAATATCCCCGCCGTTACGGCGGCAGCGTTAATGTTGCTTCGAATTTAGGGTTAATTTAATCATATTTCACTTATTGTGTATGTAATTCTGTTAAATATGACAGCATTGAATAGATTTGGGTAGGACCGTACGCTAACACCGACCGTAAACCTGCTATGAAACGGGTTTAGGGTAAACGTGCGGTGTTAGCGTAACACCGCTTCCTGCATACGGAATTTTGCTCGCTAAACTGGAAATCCCGCCGCTAACCGAGAAATCCTGCGCTAAACGCGTTTTGGAGCCGTAACACCGACACCTGCATACGGCCCCTGGAGTGTTAGCTTTAGCAACATACTGGTACCTTGGTGGTGGCGGCGGCGCCACCTAGTGGAAACCGAGAGCGGCTAGAATATATCCATAGCCGCTGGTGGCGCCACCCGGTGGATAACGACTGCAGCAGAAGGCATTTCGCTCCTACAAATGTGGTCGCCCTTGGGACATGAATATTCACGTGGTGCTGCGTGACCACCCACACTGCAGGCACTTTGTGTGAGCCACATGCAGTGGCGCTACCGAGCAGTCACCAGCACAGGCTGCCACCACCCAGGCCTCAAGATGGGAACTTGAATTAATTGCTTGAACCACAGCCTTGCAATCCCTGGTGTCACCCCCCCCCCCTTATTGTTCTCCTTCCCATATTCCCACTCTACCGCCCCCTAATCGATCTTTATTTGTTAAAAAAAATATGTAATAAACTTTTAAAGAATTATTATATCCCAACATTTCATATATCGCGCATTCTTCATCACATGGAATTTGTCCCCACCTGACGGGTAATATGACTAGTGGAGTACACTCGGAACCTGGAGTTATTGCATGCTGAAAAAGCTGTGTAATTTCTTCATTTTACTCCTTAGAAAAACAGTTTTAATGATCCAAAAAAGTACTTGAAAATTAATTTTAAAAGGAGCCTGAAATAGAGTGGGACCCATGACTGAGTGTGAATGCGTCGGGGCCTTAGATCCCTTCCTATAGGTCCGAGAGTTAATTGGATTTAGTATTTAAGGGTCAGTGCCACAACACACTGCACAAACATACTTCTTAATGCACATATTACACATGGTCCAACTAGTCAGCTGCAAATGGAAGAGAACTGTGCCAAAATGTGCTGCAGTCATACCTAAATAAATGAACATTGGTAAGTTCATTTTTTGTTTTTATATTGCATAGTTTATATGGTCAGTGGTCAGCTCCTATGCCCCTGGCCACTGGCAGCCCCCCCCCTCCCCCCTACCACTGTTTATCAGCCCCCCTACCACTGTTTATCAGCCCCCCTACCACTGTTTATCAGCCCCCCCACCACTGTTTATCAGCCCCCCCCCCACCACTGTTTATCAGCCCCCTACCACTGTTTATCAGCCCCCCTACCACTGTTTATCAGCCCCCCTACCACTGTTTATCAGCCCCCCCCACCACTGTTTATCAGCCCCCCTACCACTGTTTATCAGCCCCCCTACCACTGTTTATCAGCCCCCCTACCACTGTTTATCAGCCCCCCTACCACTGTTTACCAGCCCCCCCCCCCACCACTGTTTACCAGCCCCCCCCCCCCCCCCCACCACTGTTTACCAGCCCCCCCACCACTGTTTATCAGCCCCCCCGCCCTCTCACGGCCTCATACCATAATAATACAGCTTTTCCGAGTTTTATGTGGTCAGTGGTCAGCTCTTGGCTTTTCCGAGTTACTCTGCGCTTGTCCTTCAAGAAGGGCTGACACTGTGACCCAGCATGTTTACGTACCGGAAGTTGGGGTCCCTGCCCTTCCCACCTCTTTCTTTCACTCTCGGCCATCTATTTGAAACTCACTTTTCATCTATAACCACATACTTCCTGATGGGCGAAATTGGTAGAGCTTTTGTCGTACGTTTGTTTCTATTAATGTAGATTGCGGTGAAATTGGCCTGGTATATATTTTACGCGAGATAAAATACCACTTTCTGTATGTGTGTTCACCGGGGTACCCGCACCATCTGACACCCCAACTCGATGTGAATACGGCCTTTGCTGCTGACATGGCGTTAAGCCATTACCTGTCCAATCTATCGACACCCCAACTACAGAGTGATGACTCTGGTCGCCCACACCGTTTCCTAATTAATGACCGTAGTAACGCCCGATCCACCCATCTGTGCAGGCTGCGGGGCCCAATGCTGTCCCACCAGTGCACCACACGCCGTCCACTCTGTGTGCTACCACCGTGTATCGTGTATCCCCCACCCGCTCGTGTCTGGCATGTACACTGCACCAGTTTTCTGGATTGATGCAGTGTGCTTCCACCCCACCCCCACAGGGCCAGGAACCTGATTAGTGGCCTGCCAGGTCCCAGCGTCAATATCTCGGAAAACCTGTATAATGAGAGGCATAGCTTCAGCTAATATTTGAATATACTATATATGTCTATAATTTGACATTCTATACAGAATTAAGTAGGGATGCGAGCCAATACATCTGGCTGGTCCTCAATCAGGCCCTACCAACTTTTTATTGACTAAGAGCCAACAAGGAGCTACTTAACTAACCTTAAATTTTAAAACTAACCTTAAGTAAAAAATTATTTAACACTTAAATTCCTGGGACAGTTTCCCATCTGGCACAATAGTTTGGTGCAGAAAGCTGGCTGGGCCTTCCATTCCAGTATCCAACTCTATGGTAGACCAGCGCTTGAGCATCGAACCCAGCACCTTCTCACACACAGACTGTACATGTGTTATACATTACACCACATGTTATATATGTTGTTATACGGCCGGGGTATTGAGCCTGTGTGGCCTGCAGAGTTGTAAACCACTGCCTTGTGGTACAGGTTCTTGACAGAACTGAAGGCTAAGGGAGCAAACCCTAAACAGAAAACCATGTCACTGTGGCAGCATTAAGGGTGGTTGATGTATGGAACTCACATCTCCCGACCAGTCACTGCAGGGACAAATAGTTTTGCGCCTGTCTTGACATGTTCTTGCCAGTGTGAAACCTCTATTTGCTCCCCGAGAGAGTGCCGCTGGTAACTTGCAAAAGCCAGCAGCACTTCAGCACTTTTGCAGGCAGCTTTCATGAAATGTACAACTGCACAATGGAGAGTGGAAGTCAAGTAATGAAAGCAGTCTTTGTCGCATCACAACCGACAGCATGATGATGATGATGATGATGGGACATGGAAGAGAGGGGAGGTCTGGTTGGGAAAGGTGTGTGTGGGGGGGGGGGGTGGAGGCGGGGGGGGGGGGTAACCAATGCTACCCACTGACATTGTTAGTGGGTACCATTGCTTCTGGCATTGTTTCTGTTAGTAACAGGGTCCCTAGTAGAGACTGTTGTCATGGTTCAGTGACCTCGCCCCCTCACCCCATTTCCTTACCGCCTGCCCCCACCCAATACACTCCCCACTAATACTTGAATGGAGGCGGGTTGGGGTGGGCGGCTAGGAGGGGGCAGTGCAGCAAAGGACATAGCAGTGCGCATAAGTATGACCTTTGGGGTGTTCCCTGCTTGGGGTCAAAGTCAGCTGGGGGTCTCCATACATGCCGGCATAGAGGTCACCAGGTAAGCCTATGCCAACACTAAATGACAGCAGCATAATATCCTAGCCGGCTCTGGTATAAATGCATCCTTCCACATGTTGGTGCTCATCCTCAGATGTTGCTAGGCTGTAAAACCCCAATCAATTGATTGCATATGTAGCATGCTATTGTATATGAATATACATAATACACCTATAGCAACAAATGATTATATACATATACTTATATAGAAGATATGCTATTATACATATATATGTGTATTATATATCCTCACCTCTAATTGTGTTTGTTTAAATGGTACAACCAGTTACTCTTCTCCAACTGTGCTTGTTTAAATAATGTCACTAGTTACTCACCTCTAATTGTGTTTGTTTAAATGATGCCACCAGTTACTCATCTCCAAATGAATTTGTTTAAATAATGCCAAGCGTTACTCATATAAATCTGTTTAAATAATACCACTTGTTAATGATTTCCAACTCTCTTATGTTTGTGTAATTAACGGCACTAGTTGGTTGGTTGTTGGAGTTTTACATCCTGGCAACATCTAAGGTTATATCGGGATGGCACGCCACTAGTTTCCCATCTCCAACTCTCTTGTGTTTGTGACTATAACGCCACTAGTTAACAACTCTTGTTTACATAACGCCACTAATTAACAAATGTTGTTTACATAACGCCACTATTTAACAACTCTTGTTTACATAATGCCACTAATTAACAAATGCTGTTACATAACACCACTAGTTAACAACTCTTGTTTATGTAACGCCACTAATTAACAAATGTTGTTTACATAACGCCACTATTTAACAACTCTTGTTTAGATAACACCACTAATTAACAAATGTTGTTTACATAACGCCACTAGTTAACAACTCTTGTTTACATAACGCCACTAATTAACAAATGTTGTTTACATAACGCCACTATTTAACAACTCTTGTTTACATAACACCACTAATTAACTAATGTTGTTTACATAACGCCACTAGTTAACAATTCTTGTTTACATAACGCCACTAATTAACAAATGGTGTTTACATAACACCACTAGTTAACAACTCTTGTTTACATAACGCCACTAATTAACAAATGTTGTTTACATAACGCCACTAGTTAACAACTCTTGTTTACATAACACCACTAATTAACAAATGTTGTTTACATAACACCACTAGTTAACAACTCTTGTTTACATAATGCCACTAATTAACTAATGTTGTTTACATAATGCCACTATTTAACAAGTCTTGTTTACATAACGCCACTAATTAATAAATGTTGTTTACATAACACCACTAGTTAACAACTCTTGTTTACATAACGCCACTAGTTAAGTCCCAGCCTGACGCAGCCTCCGCATCTCATTGCAGTACGCCGAGATGTGCTGCCGGAAGACAGCCTCGCGCAGGCGCACGCGGAGCCGGGCGACAGCATCCTGTTGGCAGAGTCACGTGAGCTGCTGCTCAACCAATACGTGCAGGAGCTCATCAAACTGCCACCGAAGGTGGGTCATGTGACTAGATAGATCAATCAGTGCCAAGTATTGGGGTGTTGTGAATTGGGGTCAACCACAAGGTCCATACGGGACCTGGAAAGTGGTGAAAAGTCTGGAAATTCATTTGCCTCATTTCAAAGCCTTGACAAATCTTGAATTTAACCTATTTTGGGTAATTACTCTTTAAAAGCTTTGAATCCCATTAAACTGTCCCAACTGATCTAAATTAGTCCAAAATCGCCATTCAGCATAAGATAATCCGACATACCTACACACAATAAAATGCCAATACTCGCCTGAATTTGTATAAAAAACAGTCTTGAAAAGCCTTGAAATAGCCTTGAATTCCATATCTTCACATGTGTATGGACCCTGCAACCAGTACGGGTGCTCCTCAGGAACCAGCATACTGTAATTCGAAAGGACTGAAGCTGCGACCCCTGCGTGTTTATATGGTGGAAGTTGGTATTGACACCCACCCACCCCCCTTCCAGCCCTATTCTAGGCTCTAGGCTCTATACTCTAGGCTCTATACTTGAAACAGACTTTGAACCTATATCCATGTGCCTAATGATGAAAAATTTGGTAGACTTCTTGCGGTACATTTGTTTCTAATAATGATTACAGGGAAACTGTTCTAGCAAATATTTTACATTAGATAAAGTAGAACGTTGTGTATGTGTGCAGGGCCCACTGCTGCTCTAGCGGTACACCACACGCGCACACTGACCACTGTGTATGCTACTACTGTGTGTTCCCTGTGTCTGGCATGTAAACTGATACAATTTTCTTCATCGATGCATTGTGCTTTTACCGAATGCTCGCAGAGCCAAGAGCCTAATTAGTGGCCTGCTGGGTGCCACCGTCAGTATCTCAGAAGACTCGTCTTAGAGAATAGTCATTTAGTTGTGGTCTCACCTTGGTTAGATGAACCAATCAGCATCCAGTATTCATGTTTGGAATTCAGGTCAGCCAATCAAAGAGAAGTTAGTTCAGGTGCATACCTTTTATTGAATTGATGATTGGCTTAGATGAACCAATCAGGACCCTGTATTTAACTGTTTTGGATCAGGTTACCATATCAGAGAACTGTGATTTAGGCAAGTGTCTAAACTTACACAATAATTGGTCAAATTGAATAATTGCCTTCGTATTTAATTGCAAAGAGAAAGCAAGATTGAATTGATGTTCTTTTCATAATTCTTTACTAAATGGATTTTAATCATAATGACGAGGGCATTTCTCAATGCTAAATTCTCAGTGGTCTTCTGGCCGTGGTTTCCTGTAGTTATTTTCACAAAACATTTGATTTGTTTTTAAAAGCTAGTTATAACACACATGATGCATTAAATGTAAGAGCAATAGTTCTTTAGTGAGGTTGACAAAGGTTCTTATATTTTAATATTTAGTTATACTTTAAAAATAATAACACGGGGCCCAAATCGGTAAGAGCACTTCCTTCCTATGTGGAAGATCGTGGGATTGAAATCCCCCGCCAAGTGAAATCAATGACTTACCAAATTGATACTTGTTGCTCCCTAGCCTAGTGCTCGGAATTACTAGGATAGAGCAAAGACTGGTTAGATTAATTTCAGGATAATGTGGCTAGGTTAGAAATCTGGTGATGGTGCCAATGGCTTGGTCTCCCAGTGTGGCAGCACTATAAGGTAGCCATGAATGCACAGTCACAAGTTGGTACCTGTCCTGATATAACCTCAGATGGTGCTTGTATGTACAACCCAAACAAACAATGACTTTAGATGTTGCTAGGATATAAAGCACCAGCAAACAAGCTAATAATACATGACGTAGGGTTATGTTTATTTTCTAACGGAACCAGTGCCATTCAACTTGGCATTTTGATGAATTCTAATGGTCTATTATTCAACAATGACGGAATTCACTAATGGGCAGCTACTACTATAGAACTCACTATTAAAAATGTCTTATCGGAGGGGTTTTACATCCTAGCAAGATCTAAGGTCATATTACTTTTATTAGTGTCGGGTGTTTAGATTTCCAACTCAGGTGTTTTATAACAAGTAAAATTATAACGCTGTTTCCTTTAATCCTTCAGATTTCTGCGAGTCCGACAGTGCTGACCTTCTTCGAATCGCGCAACTCTGACCCGGTTCCATATCACGAAACTGTGGACACGTCTCGGGTGAACGTGACCGACCAGTACGTTCTCTGCTGGATCTGAGACGTGTGTGGCTGGATCTGAGATGTTCGCTGATAGATCAGAGATATTCACGTCCAGATCTGAGGTGTTCGTTGTGCGATCTGAAATGTTCACCTCTGCATCTTTCGTTGATGGATCTGAGATGTTTGGCGCTGGATCTGACATGTTCGTCACTGGATCTGATACAGTCATCACTGGATTCAAGATGGTCATCATCAGATTCAAGGTGTTCGTCACTGGATCTGAGATGTTTATCACTGGATCGGATACAGTCGTCCCTGGATTTGAGATGTTCACCATGAGATTCAAGATGTTTGTCACCAGATTCAAGATGTTTGTCACTTGATCTCCGAAGGTGACCTCTAGATCTGAGATGCTCATTGCTAGATCTGCAAAGTTTGCCTCTCGATCTGAGACATTCATTGTTGGAGCTGAGATGCTACCGTGTGTATCTCAGACTTTTGTTGATGGATCTGAGACATTCACTACTGAATCTGAAGTGTTCATTGCTGGATCTGAGATGTCTGTCACTGCATCTGAGACGTTCATTGCTGAATCAGATATTCGCCGCTCAGTTTGAGACGTTCACCACTAGATCTTAGATCCTTGTTGCCGGGATCTGAGACTTTCATTGATGGATCAGAGATGTTGAAAGCTGAATCGGATACATCCGTTGATGGATCTGTGAAATTCACTGTTAGATCTGAAATGTCCATTGATGAATATAATAAGACCATACAAATACTTTATTCCCTGAATGCTCTGGGATCTTCTAATCAGCGATAGGCAATATGGAGCAGTAGTCAATGAATATGTCATTTCCGGGTTCCTGGATGGTGGGTGTGTTTAAATTAAATATTACTGCAGTTGACCAGACGGGATGAACAAATTAAATCAATGACTTCAAATTTGATACATGTCGCCATCTTGCTGGGAGCTCGGTATTACTAGGATAGAGCATGGCGTAGTGGAATGAGGAAGACCAATTATTTGTGATTGAAATTTTCCTGCTTAATCAATAAATATATATAAACTAAGTGTTATTAACTACGAAGCGACTACAGAAACCATCCCTTCTACTGATATTAGCAAAGAAAGAAGCTTTGTGTTTTAATATGATGAATTTCATCAACACTCCGCAGAATGGTTATGTTCGCCTTCGCCTTCTCCTTTGCCTTCCCACCATCCGGGTATCGCAGCCCGCCTGGATCTAATTGTTACCTGTCGAGAAGCGGTCAACCCAGACTGACGTATTAATTAACCAGGGAGTGTAATAACCAAGGAGACATTATAACTCGAAAATGTGATCCCATACATTCCAAGACGAGCACTGTTATTGTGACAATAATAGTCAAAGTCCACTTTGGGGTTCTCTGCTGTGGCGACCTACTTTTTTTAATTTCTTTAACAAAAAAAAAAGTGTTGCCTAAATAGACTTGTTTGTCACCTGACTGCTTACCGCACAGTATATTTAAGGCCCAATGCTTAAAGTTGCATAGTCCGGTACTTTTGAGTTTCTGTCGTTTTTAGAATATATAATTATATTAAGTTGATTGTTATAATCTACCTGCTTTAGATTGAAGTGTCTTTCATTAAAAGTGGCTAACTTTGGATACATTTGAATTGAAAACTTGCCAAATAAATTTTGCCGGGCGTGTAAAGATGTTGCCACAATAGGCTTCAGCAAGAACAAGTATCAAACTGACTACCTATTTATTCCCTTGCACGCAGCCACACACACTAAACAAGTGCACCAATATACAAGTTGGATATGTAGGCTCAAAGCTACCAAAGTGTTTTGGTTTAGAAAATGTGATACTTTGATTGGACTATGCAGATCTAAGTTTAAATAGTCCATAATTTAAAAAGAGTCAACTAATTGTCACTACCCCCACCCCCCACCCCACCCCCACATCTTGTAGCTTGGATCTGTACAGTGAGTGCAGCTCCCAACATCTGTGTCAGATCATCTCCTCCATTCTACTATTGTCACAGTGATTGTTAACCACAGGCTAGAGGGGCCCAGGAGATCAGGGTGTGAGTAGGGAGGTCTCCCTAATACACAAAGTGTAAATAGGGAGAAATAGTGTGGCCGAAGGGGGGAGGAACCAGTGTGGCGGTTTAAAATCTCAGTGTGTTTAGTGTCTACGCTCCGGGTTCTGCGCATGCGCGTATCCGATTAATACAACCCGGGCGACTGGGGTTACCCAAGTTGCTAGAAATTCAAATAGAACACCACGAGTGGAGTTGACAAAAACAAGTGCTGTGTGCTAAAAGTATTTTAGCTCAATAATATATATTTACTGAATTGAAGAATTAATGCCTGGACCGCATTTATGCGTCAAAAAGTCACTCGGGTCACCCGAGTGGATTAATCGAATACGCTGAAATGTCATTCGATTTTGACGCATGCACAGAACCCCGAGCGAAGACTCTAAACCCACTGAGAATCTAAACTGCCACACCGGGAAGGGGTGTGGCCCACAGGGTGATACAAAATGGTGGATTTTGACGAAAAATATGTGTATTTTTTGTTAAGCATGGTAAGATGAATGGGAGAGTACAAATTAAAAGCGCGAAATCGGGAGATTGGATTTATTTTGCCATATTTTAGGGAGATCTCCCGCCACCTCTGAACAGACCTGTGGCTGCAGCCTTATTTACATTCTGAGACCGACCGCTGGTCCAACGCGCAACTCTCGGCAACCAGCGAGAACTTCCGGATTGCTTTATGTGATACACGCCAGGGGGCGCCACACCCAAGGCGGCCCCCAACTCCTGGCGCCACCTTCCTGAAAGGCGAGAACTAAGCGTGTGCTGTGCTGAGAGGTTTGACCTATTTATAGCGCCGTCTTTCTCTGATCTGATTGGCTGGTTTTGTGTGGCTAACACCCATGTTGCTGTGAAATGGCGGAAGTATGACAAAAGAAATACTTCTGATGGTTAAAGACGTTAATTGTCTTGAAATGTTAGCAAACTAAGCCAGTGCGCCCTAATATATGGCTCTTTTGTGTCTTTAATATATTTTGGGAGAATTTAATGAAAAGGTTGTTTGCTATATTGTCGTAAATCAACGCTGTCTAGGCTACAACATCTTGATTATTTAATTCTCTCATTTTGTTTAGAGCAAATGATACTGTTTTGTTGCAGATATATTCTAATGCACTGTGAATTTTTCACATCTATTTTTCAAATACAATAAAATACGCAAAAGCGGTCAGTAATGTAATTTTCAGCCAACCAATCAGATACGTGAAAGATGGTCTTTAAAGGTATTTACGATTTTACACACTAAATCTATAATAATAATAATGATAATAATAATCATAACAATAATAATAACTTGTGTATAATGTATGTCCTAGTGTTCAAGAGATACTAATGGTTGCGAAGATAATTCATTATCGTGTTGTTGTCCTGTATGATGTCAGTGTTAAGTTTGCCTAAGACGCAATGTTATATGATGTATGTAAACTAACACAATAAGGACAAATGTTCCTATGGGTGTAGTGCTGAACACGAGTGAAACTTGCAAGATATACTGAGGTGATTCGGTGAAATCATTTTTACTGCGCAACTTCGTTGGGGTACTTCGGTGTAGCAAACCAGGCGGCTGTGGCGCAATAATGTACAGCTGATATATTGTAAGACTGAACAGCGGCAATTGTTGTACCTGAAGAACTGAACAATCGACAATTATTGCACAGGTAGAACTGAACGAGTGGCAATACTTGTCGGAATGACTAGTCGCAGCAACTAGTTATAGCGACAAGTCGAAGCAACTAGTCATAGCGACTAGTGACAGCAACTACTCATAGTGACTAGTTGCAGCAACTAGTCATAGAAACTAGTTGCAACAACTAGTTGTAGCGACTAGTGACAGCAACTACTCATAGTGACTAGTTGCAGCAACTAGTCATAGAAACTAGTCGCAACAACTAGTTGTAGCGACTAGTGACAGCAACTACTCATAGTGACTAGTTGCAGCAACTAGTCATAGAAACTAGTCGCAACAACTAGTTGTAGCGACTAGTGGCAAGGGCTAGTCTCCTAGTGTGGTCAAAGCAGTTGTCAATTGGTTCACTATGGGCAGTAAGCTTGAGCTCAGTTTAGTTTATTGGGGTTTTCCGTACTGGCATGATTTACGGTCACCTAGGACGGGTAGTAACGACTTGTGAGCTGTTCAGTTTGGTAAGCTAAATATTTGGTTCCTATAGCAACATAGCAACGAAGCAACGATGACTACTGTGACACGCTTGGGGTTAACCGTCGCGCTCACAGCGCCACCTGGTGTATTTAATCAGACCGGAAGTGCCCCATCTTGGATGCGCAGTGAGTCTTGAGATGCCTCACCTTCAGTCGGCTCAAATCCCTTTTGTACAGTTACTTAAAATAAAACAGCCAACACTACACACATATAATAAATAATATTAATATTATATATAAATGTATATATAAATATATATATATACTCACAATGCTAATGATGTGTCAGGTTAATAAGGTCACGACTGGGTTGTGTCATTCATTCAAATCTCATCTGTTGTAAATGACGTCATAATTTCATTACTCATTGATTTGCATATCAGTGTCTGTGGGCATGCGCCAGACGTACGTGCAGGCAGCGTGGCTGGAATTATATTTTGAGGATAGATTGCTGACTTGGAGGTGCTGTGATTTTTCTTTTTTTATATTATTATTATTTTTCTGTTGACGATACCCGATAGTGTGTAGTAGACGGTATTAATTAAGTGTGATGCAATGCGCCAAGCCGGTCTATAGCCGAACGCGTATGTATTCTTTCGAACAGTTCCAGATTTGAGTCGTGTGCATAAAGCTTCTTCCTCCGCTGTGATGAAGTACGCTAATGAATGTGCTTGCGCGGGCTATGTGTGAATGTGACTCGCCACTAAGAGGTAATAGTGTGCCACCAAGGGGATAATGCATAGAGTATGCCCATGCTTATTTTGGTTATTTTTCAGTGGTCATGCCGTCCTGATATGACCTTAGATGTTGCTAGGACGTAAAACAACAATGAGCCGTCATCCCATGTTATGCTTATTGTTAGCCCCCCACCCACCCCCACCGCTGTAGACATCTGTCTCATTTTGAAATGTAAGAAAGAACCACCCCACCCCCCCCCCCCCCTTCCACTGACAGCCATTGTCCTCCCTTCACCCAGACGCAATCCCAGAAGCACAACAAACTTAATCCTCCCCCCCCCCCTCCTCCGCTATCCCTCCTACTATCCTGTATATGTATACATATATGCAATATAAGCACACATACATGTACTGTATACTTTCATATATATGTGTGTATATATATATATGTATGTATTGTATATGTTTATCATCCAATTATGTACTTGTATATGCAATGTATACATTACACATATACTATGCATATATATACATTATGGGTATATATATATAAATATATATATATATGAGTCAGCCTCACGAAAACGGGCCAATCGGTGGTCAATTGAAGATGTCGGCATCGCAATTCTTAAAAGTGTAGTGCATTTCTTTGTTTCATATTAAATTATCCTAGAAGCAAATAAGATTGTTGTATTTTCTCGACCTTTACATTCAGGATAAATTTAAGGACTTTCCAACATCTCTGTCAATGCTAAACTATAATTATACCGATCGACGCCGACATCCAATGATCGACGCCGACAACTTTACCAGATGTTGGCGTCGCAATTCTTAAAGTCTCGTGCATTTCTTTGTTTTATATTAAATTATCCTAGAAACAAATAAGCTTGTTGTATTTTCTCGACCTTTACATTTAGGATATATTTAAAGACTTTCCAACACCTCTGTCAATGCTAAATTATAATTATACCGATGGACGCCAACATCCATGCTCGACGCTGACAACTTTCCCCAATTGGCCTCTTTTCGTGATCCGAACCCATATAAATATATATATATATAAATATAACAATTGTTAATGATTTCATTGCTTTATAACTGGTTTTGTTTTGCATGGTTGGCACTGTTCAATTCTGTATCAGAATTAGTTCGCCTAAGGCTGAGTGTACGTGGTGAAGTGTCTGTGGTCGAGAGGGGCTTCTAAAAAAAAAATCTTTGGGGCGGAGGGGGTATGAGTATTTATGATAAGCTTGACATGAATGGGGGGGGGTTGAAAATGTTCTAAATAAGCATGCCATTGTTTCTGCACGCCTCATTGTATGTAAAGGGTAACTTATTAATGCTAACACTCCCAAATGCGTTACGGCGTGCTTGCGGCGACCATAACTCGCCGCATCGGCTAGACCGTATGGCGCCCATACGGTGGGTTACGGTCGCCGCATGGTGACCATACGTTTTTTTGCTTGCCGCAAGCAGTTGCGGTTATTTTAAGTTATCTTAACTTTGGAAAATTGCAACGACACAGGCTGCAATCCTGGCAATCCAGACTTCACAACACTGTACGACCACCTTTGTTGACATCAATGAAAAGGCTGTTAAATGAATATCAATGTGGTACAAAATTCATGTTTGTGTGATAAATATTAAGAAAGTTATGACTTTTTTTGTATGTTAAATATGTGTATAAATTCAACACAAACCGTATGATTTGTGAAGAGATAAACGCCTTAACATTTGCATAAACCGCAAGACACACCGCAGACCGCAGCACCATATGGCGCCCGCAGCATTTGTGACCTAAGCATAAATGGGATAATATTTTAAATGTGCCATAAATTGATCATTAACATATAATTCACTTCAAGGTAGCGCCAACTGAAAACAATTCAAATGGGTTTTATTTGCCTTTAATAAGTGACTGAAGTCAATTTTAGTGAGAATTCATCAATGAAGAAACGGGAAACAAAATAAACATGTCCCTTCAGATCAATAAAGGCCAATATAATTTATCAACTCCTCAGTTAACTGTGAAAATGGGATCCTTTTTCTGTTTTTATTTGAAAATTTAAAAAATAATTTAATCCAGTAACTGGCAATTTAAAAAAAAGGATGGGAGGTTGGAGTTGAAGTGGCGCTGGTGCTGGGAAGTAGACAGCGGCTATTTGTCCATAGTGTCGGCTCACAGAACTAACCAAGCCGTTAGCTCTTCATTGAGAAGTGTCCTTTCGCAGGTGGCCATTTTGTTTTCTGATTATGGCATATGGAGGTACAGTGGCGCAGCCATGACCAGCCATGGACCACTTCCGGTCTGTCTGTAAACTAATTATGTGAATGCGTATGTTGATAGCATCCTAAGTATTGCTCGTACAAAAGAGCTGACCTCATTAACAAAAAATTTTCTCTTCTGTAAAGCTCAAGAGTTGTAGTTTATAAACAATGACGGTAAGGGTATGAGGGTAAAATGCACAAATTTCTTAGATCACCAACCAAGAAAGGATATCACCGGAGTTAATTTTGATGAGTGTCAATGTCGAAGGGGAAATCTCAGTAGTGATCATGATACCCCACACTGATTGGCTTTCGACACTTGGACCTTTCGAAATAGTCATCAGAACAAGAACACGCATCTATGCTTGATTGATTTGAAAGTGGAATGTTTGCTCGACATCAATTTAACTTAGTGGTACAAAGCTGTATTTTTGGCATGTGTTGCAGGTTTTCTAGAAGTGCTGACATGACACTTTTGAGTGTTCCTTGTAGACAGGCGCTGCCTTTATCTGTGCATTTTTTATGCGAATTAGATACGTTTGTCCATTTTTGATCTAGGAAATGACTCATTTTTAGTTGACGGTTAGTCGGTCAATTAGTGCAGCCATAGGGGAAAACAACAACAAAGGGCGGGTTGGTAATTGAAATTGTCTATTAAGTTTAAATCAATGCAATCCAAATACCCCAGGCGCCACCTAGTGGGTGAATCACGAACTAAGTTGGGAAACGCCCCCTGCCGATGTGTCGTGTTCAATAGAGTCATTTAGTAGTTTTATTTTAATAAACTTTTTATTTTACAATAATTTATTTTCATTGAATATCTTCGAAATATAATTGATTTCCTGGAATGTCAAATACATTATTATATATATATATATTGCTTTGCTGTGTCATTCATTGAGTTGTCTCGGGTTGGAACATAACCGAACAAATGTTGGTGTATTACTACATAATGGTGACTGTCCCTCAAAGTACCGATTACGCTGTTTCCAGTTGGTTATAAAATTCCTAAATTTGGGTCAGTGTTTTGGGGTGTTTTTTTTTAGTTTAATAAATGTGCTTTCATCGAACTATGCAGCTTTAAATCTCCACACCTTGTGTTACTAGATTAAACACACACACACGCACGCATACACATACACATACACCTCACTACTGGTGCCCCCACCCAACACCCCCCACCCCCACCCCCACTCCCACCCACCAACAGGCAATGATTTGACAATGGTAATGCTTTATTTGTACTCTGTCGACCCCTCACAGGGTATGAGAGCAACAATATGACAACATAGAATGTAAAGCAAATGGGCCCTATCCCTAGTTGGTAGCAGTTTGCCAACGCTGCGTTCCTGCATCGTGGCGCCCAATCACCGACGCTGTCTGCTCCTGACTGGAACGCTCTCCAAACCGTAACGTAGCGCTGACTCCTCTCCGCTGTCATGTGTCACGTGGTACTGGTACAGTGTAAGAAATCCCTTTTCGCGGGTACAACTCGAGGAAGCTCTATTAAACTGTTTGTCGAACACCGAAAGGAACGCGTTGTCTTGTCACTTACTACTGTTGTTTGTGAACCAGACGGCCTGACCGAATGAGTTAGAGCGTCCGTCTCCCGTGCTGGTAGATCGTGGGGTCGTGGGTCCGAACCCTGGTCGAGTCAAACCAATGACTTAAAAATTGATACGTGTTGCTTCCTAGCCAGGCGCTCGCCATTATTAGGACAGGGCAAGGACTGGTGTGCTCAGTGTCAGGATAATGTGACTGAGTGGGATACCAGGTCATGGTGCCGGCAGCCTGGTTTCCCAGTGGGACAGCACTAAAAAGTCACCATGAGTGCGCACTGTCACAAGTCGGTACCCATCCTGATATGACCTTAGATGTTGCTAGGATGTAAAACAACAACAAAACTGTTGTTTGTTGTGTTGGGGGGTGTTCATCCTAGCAACATTTGAGGTCATTATCAATATCACTTGTGATGACAGTGCGCACTGACACAGTGACAGTGACCAGATACATAGTCCGATTGTTTTCGGATTTAGTCATTTTTTTCTGAGATAAATATATTTAATTGATTGTTATATTCTACCTTATTTTAGTTTGAAGCACCTTTTATTTTAAATGGCTAATATAACCTTTGAGATATTTGAAGTGCAAAAATACCAAATCAACTTTGGCAAGCATGGACTTATGCGGTAACAGGTTATATTAAATTGATTCAGTAACTACTACTTATTAAAGCTGCATAGTCCGATGAAAATATCAAATTTTCAAAACCAAAACAATTAGCTAAATCGTAAATGTGATTCTACATATCTAAATTAGATACTGGTGCACTTGTTAAACATTTGTCACCACACAGAATGCGACGAGCATTGATACCTGTTACTGCAGAATCCTATGGGGTAAAGAGTTTTGGCGTGCTTGCCAAAATTAATTTTGTATGGTTCCACTTCTAATATTTCAAAAGTTAGCCACTTAAAATAAAAGTTACTTCCAGCTATAGAGTAACATACATTATAATGAACAACCTAATGTATTTATCTCAGAAAATTTCAGAAACTCAACAGCATCGGACTATGCAACTTTCCACCAGTATATATGTAACTATGTAAGTCCTCCCTTCTTTGTGTGACGTCACACAAGTTATAATAATAATACTCCACCGCTTATAATTGTGCTGGGAAAACCAATCATGACCGACTGGGTCCAAGATCAAATAGCCCATTCTAAGTGTGATCTTCGATAAAGATACATCGGATATTCATGTCAGGAATACATGTTTAAAATAGCGTGACCAGATCTATAAATACAAAAGTAGTAGGATGGGTTACTCATGTACTGCGATGAACGCAAGTGCCACTGGCGCCCCCTGGTGTTTCATGAATGTAACTATTACAAACCCAGTGTTGCCACCTCTTGACTGAGAGGATAAAACGCATGTGGTCGGCTACTCGTGTTCGTCTGAGTGACGAGTTTGCCTGTTGGGGTGTTATCTCCTAGCAACAGCTAAGGTCATATCAGGATGGGTATTGACTTGTGACAGTGCACACTCATGGTAACTTCATAGTGCTCCCCTACTGGGAGACCATGCCGTGCTGATACCATGACCTGATTCCCCACTCAGGTTGGTTGGTTGTTGGAGTTTTAGGTCCTGGCAACATCTACGGTCATATCAGGACCGGTACCGACTTGTGACAGTGCACACGCATGGTGACTTTATAGTGCTGCCCCACTGGGAAATCAGCCAACTGGCACCATGACCCGATATCCCACTCGGTCACATTATCCTGACACTGAGCTAACCAGTCCTTGTCCTATCCTATTAATGCAGAGTGCGGGCTGGGAAGTAACAAGTATTAATTTTAAAGTCATTGGTTTGACTCATCCGTGAACCGAAGTCCCGACCTTCCATGCAATGGATTAAGCCACCGTGCATACTGTCACATTATCCTGATACTGTGCTAACCAGTCCTTTCTCTGTCCTAGCAATGCGAAGCGCCAGGCTAGGTTGTTACAAGTATCAACTTTATAAGTCTTTAGTTTGACTCTGCCTGGATTCGAACTCCCAACCATCTTATTACTTGCTAATTACTTAGATATCCACCAGGTGGCAGCAGAGGAAATCTTCTTTAGACGTGAACCGGCTCATTCAGCATAGTCCCTTTAACTAATCTGAATATCGTTGAATGTCATTATTAAGAAGTAGACATATATTTCCTAATATGGGGTTTGGGGCTCTATGGAATGTGTATTACCCGAGGCCCAGCCAGCATCAATGCACATTCCATGTAGAGACTCAAAACCAATGTCGTGACCTTGACCCCCGGTCAACCCAGTCGTTGTCATGTCATACTGGTACTAATGCCCCATGTGATCTAGTGGCAAGCGCCAATTTTTGAAGGAGAATAAAGAAGAAAAAAGAACAAAGGCGAGGGGGGGGGGGGGTATTGGGGGTAGCTAGACCTTTAACGATGTGTACTCCTACTTTCGGGAGGGGGTTTAGGGGGCCGCTTAAGCTTAAGCTGGCGGATTTTACACATTTTAGACTTGAGTTTTCGACACTCCGGACTACTCCCTGCCTCCTCTCTCTCTCTTTATTATTTTGTAATTTGATTTTTTTTTTACAAAGGGATGTGGACGTTTTGGCGTACGCGCGTACGCCTAGATACGCCCCTATATATAGTAAACATTTATTTCAATTGACTCTACCGAGGATCGAACCCAGCGACCTGGACCCAGCACGGGAAGCGGACACTCTGACTGTCAGTGCACCCAGTCTGGTACCATCTTCCACGGAGTGGAGGTAATTTTGCTATAAATATTTATGAATAATTTCCTCATTTTTCCTCCATCCCTCCCCCCCCCCCCCCCCCACCCTCACCCACCCTCCGATGAGATGTGCATTGTGGGGCGGGCGGGCTGAGCGCGGTGTGTTGAAGGGTGTGTAGGTGCGTGTGTGTGTAGATGTGTGTGGATATCTGTCGGTGGGTCCAGGTGTGTGACTGGATGTGCGTATAGGCGTGTGGGTGTGATGGGGGTAGGGGTGTATAGGTGTGTGTGGATAATTATGTAGGTGAGGGTGTAGGTACGTAGGCATGCGGTACGTGTGTGGGGTGTGGGGGAGGTGTGTCATGTGTGGGTGGGTGGGTGAGGTGTGTGTAGGGTGTGTGACTGTGAGAGGCGGTTGTGTATGTATGTGTGGGTGTGTTCAGGTGTGTGGGTATGTAGGGGGTGTATATGTGCGTATGTGGTGGTGTAGGTGGCTGAGGTGTATGTAGGGTGTGTGACTGTGAGAGGCGGTTGTGTATGTATGTGTGTGTTTGTGTTCAGGTGTGTGGGTATGTATGGGGTGTGTATGTGCGTATGTGGTGGTGTAGGTGGGTGGGTGTTATATGGTGATGTGGTTGTTCAGGTGTGTGGGTATGTATGGTGTGGGGGTGTATACATGTGGGGATGTGGTGGTGTAGGTGTGTAGGTAGGTGGAGATGTAGGTGTGGGTGTGTAGGTGTTATGTGGTGATGTGGGTGTGTGGGTCTGAGTGTGGGTATGGGATGTGTGGGTGCGGGTGTTCAGGTGTGTGGGTATGTATGGTGTGGGTGTGTATATGTGTGGGGATGTGGTGGTGTAGGTGTGTAGGTGTTATGTGGTGATGTGGGTGTGTGGGTCTGAGTGTGGGTATGGGATGTGTGGGTGCGGGTGTTCAGGTGTGTGGGTATGTATGGTGTGGGTGTGTATATGTGTGGGGATGTGGTGGTGTAGGTGTGTAGGTGTTATGTGTTGATGTGGGTGTGTGGGTCTGAGTGTGGGTATGGGATGTGTGGGTGCGGGTGTTCAGGTATGTAGGGTGTGTGAGGCTCTAGGTGTGTGGGTGGTGTAGGTGTGTGTATGTGGTGGTGTAGGTGTGTATGTGGTGGTGTAGGTAGGTGGGTGTGTAGGTGGATGTGTATGTGGTGGTGTAGGTAGGTGCGTGTGTAGGTGTGTGTATGTGGTGGTGTAGGTAGGTGGGTGTGTAGGTGTGTGTATGTGGTGGTGTAGGTAGGTGGGTGTTTAGGTGGATGTGTATGTGGTGGTGTAGGTAGGTGTGTGTAGGTATGGGTGTGCGGGTGTGGGTGGGTGGAAGGCGGGGGAGGGGGGGTGAAGTTGGTTTCTTATCTGTGGCGAAGGTCTTGGCGACCCGGGAAGGCGCCAACAGGTCAGGCTGCCCGGAGCCTAGTTACTGTTGCCATGGCATCTGCTCATCTTCCCAAGCAAACAACTAAAGCCGGGATTCCATCAACACGTAGTGTGACATGCAGCTTGCAACAAGTGACATGTGACATGCAACGTGCATAATTCTGCATAAAACATGCAAAGTATATGTGTGATGTGCAACATGAATCCTATGACATGCATCATGCAATATGTGACAAGCAAAATGCATCATATAAATGCGTCATGCATCATGCAACATGCATCTGCAACATGAATGGGGAGAGCTAACAGGCAATTTAATACCAAGCCTATTGTGTCAGAGTTTTGACGTGTGTGCCAAAATTAATTTGGCATGTTTGCACTTAAAATATCTCAAAAGTTAAAATAAAAGTTACTTCAAACTAAAGAAAGACAAAAATTTTAAACCATCGGACAATGCAACTTTAATTCAATAAATATACCATTACCAGTGTCTAACTTGGAGATGTAATATCAAATCTCGGTAATTGTTTTGGTTTAGAAAATATTATGCTTTCATCGGACTAAGCAATTATTGCCCGATATGGGCTAATAGTAATACTAATATGACATTGGCTGAGGCGAACTGGAGGTTAATGTGCATTTCGGGAACTGGTGATTCCAGCCCTACATTAGGATAATAAAGCATATAGCTCGCCTATATTACGGATTAGTATTATTACACCGGACACTGCAACACTGTGGGACCACCCCCATCTACTGACACCCTACAACCCATTAGGGAATAGCCAGATCCAATCAGGGAACATGGAACAGGAACCAATCAGGAAATAGAGAGAACCAATCAGGGAATAGCATGGGAACCAATCAATGAATAGATAGAACCAATCAGGGTACAGAAAGACCCAATAATAGAAGAGAGAACCAATCATAGAAGAGAGAGAACCAATCAGGTAATAGCACAGGAACCAATCAATGAATAGAGATAACCAATCAGGGAACAGAGAGAACCAATCAGGGAACATGGAACAGGAACCAATCCGGGAATAGAGAGAACCAATCAGGGAATAGCATGGGAACCAATCAATGAATAAATAGAGCCAATCAGGGTACAGAAAGAACCAATAATAGAAGAGAGAACCAATCAGGGAATAGCATTGGAACCAATCAATGAACAGATAGAGCCAATTTGAGAACCAAAAATAGAAGAGAGAACCAATCATAGAGGAGGGAGAACCAATCAGGTAATATCACAGGAACCAATCAAGGAATAGATAGAACCAATCAGGTAATATAAATAATCTCACAGGGTATAGCATTAGCAGGTGGGAGGGGAGGGGAGGGGAGGGGAGGGGAGGGGAGGGGAGGGGAGGGGAGGGGGGGAGGGGGGGGGGGCTGAAGGTGAGGAGGGGGCTGGTGAAGTGTCCTTCGCGGCCACTCCCCGGACACCACCCCACGGCTATCTCTGATTATCGAGGCGGTGGGGGTGGGGAGTGGTGGTGGGGGGAGGGCACCTTATCTATGCCCACCTCGCTCTTCCTTCCTTGGGCACTCCGCATGCGCATCTTTGGTATAAGTGAGTAGCAGACGACCTGTGGGTTTCACCAATTTGGGTTCACTGCGCAGTCGCCAACCCGAAACCCCGAAACCCGGCTTTAGATACGGACGGGGCTCACTGACTGCGCACTGCGCGCACGGCTTACCCGCCGCCCGCCCGGCCGGGGGGGGGGGGTGTAGGGTGTGTGTGTGTGGGGGGGGGGGGGTGAATGTGTGTGGGTGTGTGTGTGTATGAGTGTGGGTGGGTGTATGGTCATGTCGGTTTGTGTCGGTGTGTGTACGTGTGCTTGTGGGGTTAGGGAGGGTGGGTGTCAGGTGTATCTGTGTAGGGTGTATGGGTGGATGGGTGCATGTGTGGGTATGTTGGTGGGTGGGTGTATGTGTGGTGGGTGGGTGTATGTGTAGAGTGTATGGAGGATCCGCATGAAGAGTGCGCGTGTGTGTGGAGGAGTATGTGTGTGGAGGGTGTGTGTTGGGGGAGGGGGGGATGCGCGTGGGGTGTATGGTATGTACGTGGAGGGTGCATGTGGGTGTGGGTGTGGGTGTGGGTGTGGGTGGAGGATATGTATGAAGAGTGCGCGCGTGTGTGTTAAGAGTATGTGCGTGTGGTTGGTTCCTTATTGGAGTTTTGCGTCCTGGCAACATATAAAGTCACATCAGGATGGGGTGGTGTGCGTGTGTGTGTGGGGGGGGGGGTGCGTGTGTTGAGAGTGTGTGCGTGTGTGAGGAGGGTGTGTCTGTAGAGGTTGTGTGTGGAAGGTGTGTGCGTGTGTGTGGAGGGTGTGCGCGTGTGTGTTGAAGTATGTGAGGGTGTGTGCGTGTGTGAGGAGGGTGTGTCTGTAGAGGTTGTGTGTGGAGGGGGTGCGTGGGGAGGGTGGGGCGGTGGGGGGTGGGGAGGGTGGGCGGGTGGTGTGCGGCTGGGGTGGGGTGGTCGGGGTGGGGGGGGGGGGTGGGGGGGGGTGGGGTGGGGGGGAGGGGGGCGGGGGGGGGGGGGGTGGGGGGGGGGGTGGGGTGGGTGGGTGGAGGGCGGGGGGGTTGGGGCGGGGGTGGGGCGGGGGGGGGGGCGGGGAGGGGGTGGGTGGGGTGGGGGGCGGGGGGTTGGGGCGGGGGGCGGGGTGGGAGGGGGCGGGGCGGGGGCGGGGGGGGGGGGGTGGGGCGGGGGGGGGTGGGTGGGGTGGGGGGGGAGCAGGGGGGTGGGGGGGGCGGGGGGGGGTGGGGCGGGGGGGGGTGGGGGTGGTGGCTGGGGTTGTGAGCCGGGGCGGGGGGTGGTGGGGGTGGGGTGGTGGGGGGAGGGGGGTAGTAGAGGGAGTAGGAGGAGGATGGGGAGTAGGAGGAGGTGTCGGTGGGAGGGGGGAGGAGGAGTAGGGGGAGATGGGGGAGGAGGGGGAGGGCAGTAGGTGGGGCTCAAACGGCGAGGGGGGCAAATGGGGTTAGGCGCCCCACCCCATAAATCAGCACTGACATAGCGGCCGATTTGCCGGCCGCTGCTCAACTATCTCCCGCCCCGGCAAAGCGCTGCCGACCTCCGATAAGCAACAGGTTGTGTACGTAGCGGCGCGCCCAAATCTCACCGGCGCGCCCCGCCCCCGCCGCCCCATATCAAAAACCATTTTTCATTGCGTCTATCAGTTGGAGAAACGTTTAAATATCCTGTCAGATGGCGGCTGGGTGTGGTGGCGGCGGGGCGGGGTGTGTGGGTTTTTCTGGTAGGGTGTTTTTGTTGTTTGCTTTTTTCCATGAATCCCCCCTGCTCAATCTGATAGCGGCGCACCACTCCTCGGTATCGGAGGCCGCCATCGGCTTACCTATGAATATGGTGAAGGTGTAATGCCGCACCGCCGCCCTAACGACGGGGCGCGGCGCCCGCCCGTCCGGCGCGGGAAGGCGGAGGGGCCCCGGGAGGGGGCGCGGGGTGGGAGAGGCCACAGGTGGGGGGACGGGCACGAGGTGGGAGAGGCCATAGATGGGGATGCGTGGTGGGCAGGGCACAGGGTGGGAGAGGCCACAGATGGGGGCGCGGAGCACCGGGTAGGAGGGGCCACAGGTGGGGGCGCGGTGTACGAGATGGGAGATGCCACAGATGAGGGCGCTGGGTGGGGGGCCACATGAGGGGGCGCGGGCACGGGGTGGGAGAGGCCACCGATGTGGCGCGGGGCACGGGGTGGGAGGGGCCACAGATGGCGCAGGGCACGGGTTGGGAGAGGCCACAGATGGGGCGCGCGGGCACGGGGTGGGAGAGGCCACAGATGGTGGCGCGGGGCATGGGGTGGGAGGGGCCACAGGTGGGGGTCTGGGGCATGGGGTTTGAAGGGGTCGCAGGTGGGGGCCGGAGAGATGGACGGAAGGGGCGGGGCAGGGCGGGGCGTGGAAACGGGGATTGCGGCTGTAAGGGGGGGGGGGGGTCTGCAGGACCTGGGGGGCTGGGGGGGGGGGGGCTGAGGGGGAAGGAGGCCAGGGAGGGGGGCTGGGACAAGGTGAGATGGGGCAGGGGTGAGGTAGTGGTGGGGCCAGTGTAGTAAGTTCAAAACACTACCCCACAAAAACACTACGGTAGTGTTTTCAACCTAGTTGAAAGAAGGTTCAAAACACTACTGTGGCCACACTCAAAACATTATCCTTAAGTTCAAAACACTCCCTTTAAGTTCAAAACACTACTCTAATTTTGTGTATACATAATTGCTGCATATATTCATTTTCATTTGTAGTAGGGTGAGGCAGTATGCAGTAGGGTGGGCAGTATGCAGTAAGGTGGGGCAGTATGCAGTAGGGTGGGGCAGGATGCAGTAGGGTGGGGCAGTATGCAGTAGGGTGGGGACAGTGCGCACTCGTGATGATCTGATTGTTCTGCCCCACTGGGAGACCTGGCTGTCAACACATGCTACAAATAGTACAATAGCCCATTCAGGCACGTTATTGTAATACTGAGAAAACCAGTCCTTGCCAGGATGAATATTTACCAATAAACAATTTTTAAGTCATTGGCTTGACTTGGTTAGAGTTCGAACTGACGACCTCCGGCGTGGTAAGCCAGCCATCCCATCTGGCCCGCGTGGTACTGGTAGAGGTGTGGGGCTGTTGACGGGTTGTATGCGCATGCGCATGTTTGGAGGGAGAGGGGGAGGTGGGAGGTAGGTGGGTTGTAGATTAGTGCTGTTAGAATAGAGGAGGTGGCCAGAGGATTCATCAGGTCAATAACATAGGAGTGTGGGCGGGGGTGGAGGGTGTCGGTGACGGGGGATGGGGAGGGGAGGGGATGGGAGCAGCGGGGAGGGGAGGGGAAGGGAGGGGGAGTGGACGGGGGGAGCTAACAGGCAGACGGCTGAGGGTGTAGAGGAGAAGGGTCGCTGAATAAACGGGCCGAGTACTCAGGGTCACTGAATGAGGGGCGGGGAGGGTAATGGGGGAGGGGGGGGTGCTGTGAGAAATGAGGAGGTTGGATGGGCGGGAGCATTATAAACGAAGCTATGTAGGATGAGCTGGCGTTAAATAGAGGTTCAAAGCTTTACTGAAATGTAGTCATTAGGTATTCTATAAGAGGGAGGTGGGGATGGGCGGGGGGTGGGCAGGGATGGGTGGGGGGATGGGTTGGGATGGGTGGGGTGATGAGACACCCAGTGGGATTGGCGGGGAAATAGTTGGTCGGTTGGTTGTTGCAGTTTTACGTCCTGGCAACATCTAAGGTCATATCACTGATTATCAGGACGGGTATTGACTTGTGACAGTGCACACTCATGGTGACTTTATAGTGCTGCCCCACTGGGAAATCAGGCTGCCAGCACCATGAGTTGATATCCAACTCAGTCACATTATCCTGACACTGAGCCAACCAGTCTTTGCCCTATCCTAATAATGCTGACCGCTAGGCTAGGAAGAGACAAGTACAAATTTTATAAGTCAGCGGTTTGACTTGACCAGGAATCGAACCCAAGATCGGCCGGGTGTGCGGTGCTCCACAGTGTAGAGTTGGGACAGACGAACACTGCAGATGGGTAGACGGATGTGAGGAGGGTGTGCCATCTGAGAAAAGCATTATCCTGATCCTGAGCTCATCAGTCCTTATCGTATCCTAGTAATGCCAAGCACCAGGTAAGAATCAAGTTTGTATGTCACTGGTTTGACTCGACCGGGATTCCAACTCCTGACCTTCCACACTTCTAGGCACAATGCTTAGCTATCTGTAGTTGTACTGATATTGCAATTTCATAGATTCACTCCAGTGCATTAAATAACTTCTGATTTAAATATACTACGATTTAGATTTAGATCTCGAGTACAAGCCAGTTTTTCTTTCTTTTTTGTATTCTTTTTTTTAATTATTGTCAGTTCATAGCAAGAATAGAACATGAGTATAGTTCATCAATCATTTGATATATTTTCTTGTTGATATATTTGACTTTTTCTCTATTTAGTGCCGGAAACGTCTCGATTTAAACAGGAGGTAAGAGAAATGGGTTTTTTTCATCGTTTAAAAAAAAAAGTTATTTATACTGGTTCAAAACAAGATTTTAAAAATAAATTATGTGGGACATAGTTGTCAGTGATAATATGTGTTCTTACCAAGTATTTGTTGATATATTTAATATCTCAAGATCTAAATAAGTCAAGATTTAGGTCTAGGCTGTTGCTACAGTTGGTGCTGCTTTAGCGTGTGGTCTACCGTGATTTCAATCCTATCCCTAACTATTTTAGCCTTATGTGTATGATTGAAATCCCGGTACACTGCACGCTAATGTAGCACCATATAATTAATATTGCTGATCATGAACCCCAAGTCACAGATTTATTTATCTATTCATGTTTAAACAAATTATTTATGAACACATGCATTGTATAAATTGAGCTGAATTGTACATATATAATGTCCCACATTTCTATAGTATGAGCTATCACCATAATGCCAGCAGGAGGCGCTGCGACAATTACGAGTAAAATGGGCGATAATACGGGGAAAATAAGGGAATCGATCTTCCTTCTTTCATGATTCTTTGGTCTGGAAGAACAGATCTTTACCGGACAGCTTCACAGCAAAAGCAACAGCAGCAACAGCAACAACAACAGGAGCAACAACAACAACCACATGTTCAGTGCAGCCACACTTGTAAATCTTGATTATTGCCACATTGTCGGAAAGCCTTTCAGAACCCCCCACCCTCACCTTGCCTATCTCGCGCATGCGCAGTGCTCGCCGTCTTTGCAACATCCGCTTTCGCTCACGGTCCTGATCAAGTACACAAATCGCGTGTTACATATGCCAGTCATGTACGGCCATGTGGTGAATGCCCGAGAAGAGGGCGGGCAACACGGCTTCTCCGACTTAATCTTGATTTGATGCTTGACGCCTGGTCGCTATCCGAGACACAAATCCGGCCCGGTGTATTTCACGTCAGGCGCCGGCAGACCGCGTTTTTCTTGTTCGGCGCTAGAAAGGTCAGTGGGCGTGGTTGACCTTGTTTATCCTCGCCGCCGACGATTTTCACAAAGTTCATTGTGAGCGTTAAAGACGGGCAAAGGCCGCGACGGGGATCGTTGGTTACTATTTGGAAAGAAAATATCAACAATAAAGAAAAACACAACCCCCACAAAAAAACTCACATAAAAAAACCATAGACATCACCTTTAAAACACGCAGCCACACACACGCACACACACAGAGTCACTGCATCAATGCAACAACCAATGAAAACATAGGAAAGGCAAGCATGCATTTGGGGGGGGGGGGGGGGTTAAATCATACTTGTTTGGATTAAAGGCCATCTTTCAGTTATATCTAGTTGGTTAGCTCAAATTTGCATTGCAAGACAACTTTTATGTATTATATTTTAGGGCTGCATAGTGTGATGAAATCATAACATTTTCAAAAGCAAAACAATTATCTAGATTTGTATTCTAGTATCTAACTCTCGGTACTGGTGCACTTATTAAATATGTCTTTATCCATAGAAGGGAATTTCATACTAAGTCCATTTAATAGAACCTATTTCTGATGATGCCTATGACCTCACAGGATGGCCGAATGAGCTAGAGCGTCCGTCTCCCATGCTGGTAGATGGTCGGGTCGTGGGTTCGAACCCTGGTCGAGTCAAACCAATGACTTAAAAATTGATACTTGCCACTTCCTAGCCAGGCTAGATGTTGCTAGGATGTAAAACAACAAACAAACAAACACACTTATGACCTCAAAATAGGTCATCTTTTCACATCAAAGTTCTTCAAGTTAGCCATTTAAAATAAAAGCAACTTCAAACTAAAGTGAGGTGCATAATAACGATCAACCTAATACATTTATCTAAAATAACGACTAAGAGTGAGACTCAAAACCATGTAACTATGCAACTTTAAAATTGCATAGTTTGATGAAAGCATCAGTAAACAATTTTTTTTTTTTTAAACGTACCTAAATTTCATCACACCTACACAACTTAGGATGCTATTGTGCCTAGTATTAAAGTTGCATAGTCCGATGGTTTTGAATTTCTGATTTTCTTCTGAGATAAATATAGTAGATCAATCACTAGTATATACTTTACATTAGTTCAAAGTTACTTTTATTTTAAATGGTAAACTTTTGAGATATTTTGAGTGCAAACATGGAAAATTAGTTTTGGCATGCTTGCCAAAACTCTGACACCATAGACTTCTGCAGTAAAAGGTTCTGTTAAATTCGATCAGTATTGCCTTCTGCACAGAAACAAATGCTTAATAAGTGCATCAGTATCTAAGTTAGATATGTAAAATCAAATCTAGATGATTAGTTTGGTTTTGAAAATTTGATATTTCATCGGACTATGCAGCTTTAAGCATTGGTTGGTGTACATAAGGGAATACTAATTCAATTTAATACGTAGACCCGCTAAGGACAACACAAGAACGGATGTGGATAATACATTTATTATTACCATCTGAATAACGTATCTGGCTGGCCTAACCGCCGAATCAAATAAACAAAAACTTTTTCTCGGGTGAGCAAACCGGCGCGCAGGCCGGGTGCGTATCAGGAAGGCGCCGGGCCGGCCGAGCGCCGTGGTTATATACGACTACTGGCACGCCGCCTAGCGAGCAGCGGGCGCAAAATGCTTCGCACGAAGCCAGCGCATTCGAAACGCCGGAATTCGGCCCAGCTCAATATATACAACCGTCAACGCCCGTGGGTGCCTACACTAGCATATACGCATATATCCTACCTGTAGACCCGCTAAGGACAACACAAGAACGGATGTGGATAATACATTCATTATTACCATCTGAATAACGTATCTGGCTGGCCTAACCGCCAATGGCGCACCGCGCCCCCAGCCAACTAATAATTCGACACGGCCGAAGCGACTCTCATGTCAGCTAAAATCCGCTCAGGTAGGGGAGAAGCAATATAAGAAAAGATAGCATCTGAGGACCAATCCCCTCTAGTCCTCAACTCCTCTAACGTAGCACCCTGCATAGCAAGAAACGTACAACCCCCCCCTGCGAAGCGAATGACAAGAAAATAACTCCTTCTGCAACCCTGCGCACTCAGCAAAATATTTAATCGCACAATTCAATGCTCGATATTCCAAAGGCTTGAACCCACCCTTAGGTGAAGGTACTTGAAAAGCCGGTAAAGCGTCCAACACAGAGACCTCCCTAAAGTGTCTCCTGGTCCAATAGACTGCACACAACTCACGATTCATCACTTTAGCCACAGGGATCAACAATTCCCGCTGCCTAAACTGGACAGTTTTAGTCCGCTTTACTGTAATCAACATCCCCCAACTGAAGAACTTAAAGTTCTCCCTAGACAGCACGGAATCCGACCTCGTTAACTGACTCTTTCTCAACAGGCCCCTAAAACCTGTCAATAAGGCAGCGCGAATCGCAACATGACCTACACTGCTTGTCATAAAGGACAAAATCAACAATAACTGTCCAGGTAATAACGGAGAAGCGCGTCTCACCACGCACCCTAGCTGTCTCTTTGCTCCTCCCAAAACTGTTCTGATCAAATGAGAGCTATAATTAATAGGAGGAGAATCTCTAGCCTGTAAAAAATAATTCAGCGCCGACAAGTAATTCGTAATAGAGCTAAACTTTAAAGATCTGGTCAACCAAGTAATATACAACCCCACCTGCACATCAGGGCATAGCAGGGGAGGAAATATACCCTGGAACTCGTCCAAAAACGAGAAATACTTCTTAATCTGGGTCAAACGCGTGGCGCGACTGCTTTCAGTATAGTAGCTCGACTGAAGCAGCGACATCTCTCGACGCAATTCTGGCAAGAAAAAATGAAAAAATAAAGTCAAGCAAACAAATGCCTACAGCACAATCGCCCAGCAGAGTCTACCGACCCAATCCGAGTCCTATCACTACAGTCCAACGACTCAAAGCGTCGCAAATAATATTTCTTTCGCTAGGTACATATACTGAACTAATCTCGAAATTATATTCGCAAGAAATCCAGAATAACTGCCTCACCCACTCCATTATTAATTTACTCTTACATCTTCCAGATGCTAAAGCTGCTCGAACAGTCATGTTATCTGTGACGAACACTACTGATTTGTCCCTCCAATGCTCTCCCCACCTTGTCGCGGCCGCCATAACCGCCCACATCTCACGCACATTAATATGCGCGTCATCGCAAATCTGATTGGAACGTGCGTAATGATGGTGAACTGAAGACTCTAAGTCTCGAGAAGCGTCCGAGTCAAAAACTCTGACGCACCAGTCGTCACCATGCAGTGCGCCAAAACCAGAGGAAGACGCATCTGTATACACAGACACGCACTCCGCGTGGCTCCCCAATATGCATGCATGGCCATTGAAACGGTCTACAAACTCTAACCACCACGCTACCTCCTCCTTAAACGCCTGATTTAGCCTGAACTGATAGTACGGACGCTTCAGTGTCCTAACGGCGTCATATACCCGACTACAAAACGAACGGCCTCCTTCACACTGAAGCACAATGCGCTAGGCGCCCTCCAACCTCTCTAGTCCGTCCGTCGCCTTCCGTCTCCCACAAAGGAAAGCAGATGGGCTGTCAATTTCACTACCTTATCCGCAGGCAGAAACAACTTCATGCGCACCGCATCAATCTCTATGCCCAGGAACCTGGTGCATTGAGATGGAGATAACATTTTAGGGAAACTAACAAAAAAACCAACTGTCTAAGAACTCTCACAATAATCAACTGAGACCGAACACACGCGTCCCAAGACCGATCCGCTACAGCGAAATCGTCCAATAATTTATCACTTCTGACGCACCCCGCCGACTACAAGCACGCACTACGAAGTTACTGATTCTCGTAAATACATACGGACTGGAGGACAACCCAATACACATACGGTTATCTACAAAAAAACGAACACCTGCACCAAAATCCCATTGCAACCCCTGCCGATCTCTATCGCTCGGATGGATCGAGACTGCTCGATACGCATTCTTAATGTCCACTACTGCCATGTAGTCCTGTGAACGCATACCATCGACAAGGTCATCGACGCCCAAATAGGAAAATATCTGACTAACCTTGTCGACGTATGCGTTCACAGACCCACACAACGGAGCGAACAATCAACAACACAGCGTAAACCATCACCCGTAGGCTTCGGGACACAAAAAATATTGTGAATGCAAGGGGGGGGAACCACCACCTCAGAAATATAACCATTGCGTAACTCATTAGATAACTGTTCACCAATAAAGTTATAATGCGCGTCAGAGTGAACTGCTCTATTAAATACAGTGTAACTGGCAACACAGTCAGAATTAATGACCTCAAAGCCAAAAACAAAACCTCTCAATATATAACTCCAATCAGCGTCATGCGACCCAAATAAAAATAACTCGCAGAACGCACGACACGGGCGCAATTGTGTAAGGTTGCCCGCGATGTAATGAGTACAATGGCAACTCCCTAGAAAACATGCATTCATCACACGAAAATCAACAACAAAATCATCGCGATCATCAATGGCATGAACAACAAAACAGTCTAAGTCCACTGAACAACAACCAAGCACTCATTAAGTCAGTCCAATTAAGCAAGCAAGTCTGCCAATCAATGTCTGCAATGTCACATTGAGTATGTTCTATGTAATCAGGCCAGAGTCCGTGGCACTCGACACCCTCAGTTGAAACGCCCCCCGGCCCGTCACGACCAGTCGAGCAAATCAATCAGCGGAGAGTGCGTGGCCCGACGACCACCCTGAGTGGCAACGCCCCCAGGACCATCCTGACCAATTGAGCAATCAATCAATAGATCCGCCCACCGCCGGTTCTCATGAACGTCCATCGACTCACTACCCTCCACACCGGTGCGCCCGACACCACATCAATCTTTTCTACACTTGTCGCGCCGGTGCGATTTCGCACCGCACTTGCCACACCAATGTCCGAACCGACATGTCTGTTCGTCTCGCGAACACCCATCTTCACTATTAAAGACAGACGGGTATGGCCGACCGAATGAGTTAAGCGCGTCCCGTCCCCCGTGCTGGTAGATCGTGGGGTCGTGGGTTCGAGTCCCGGTTGAGTCAAACCATGACTTTAAAATTGATACTTGTTGCTTCCTAGCAGGCGCTCGGCATTATTAGGATAGGGCAAGGACTGGATGTGCTGCAGTGTCAGGATAATGTGACTGAGTGGGATACCAGGTCATGGTGCCGGCGGCCTGGTTTCCCAGTGGGACAGCACTATAAAGTCACCATGAGTGCGCACTGTCACAAGTCAGTACCCGTCCTGATATGACCTTAGATGTTGCTAGGACGTAAAACAACAACAAACAAACAAACAATCACTATTAAACCCATAACAAGGTCGCACACCATCCCTCGTATACTGCTTCGACTCGCCCCCTTTTTTCGACTGACTATAAGTGTTCGTCTTCAAACAGTCAAATCCGTAGTATCGCAAAGTCAATTCAGAATTCCTCCGGGTAAAACGCAGAATAACCGTCCTCCGCCCGCCAAGCGACGAACACCCACGTCATAGTTCACATGCGCAGCCTTTACAAATTTATCAGCCTTAGCCCTACCCGCTAGATAAGCAATATGACGAACAAAACGCCTATAGTCCCTAATATTCGAATCCTTGGTATGAAGCATCCAGTAACAGTTCGCTTCAATGAGCTCATGGCAGTTCTACCTACGAACAGTTTTCTTATCTTCTGTGAAGCGCTTTATAGACCACTTACTTCGAAGACGCCTCTCGCGACTACGCGTCCTGTCTGAGGACGACGACGACAAACAACTACGGCGCCTATGGCGCCTGTGGCGCTTCGAAGGACTCCTGCCCCGCCGCAGCTCCGACTTTCATGCCTCCCGCACCGGCGTCCCCAACCGCCGGCGCGCGTCTGGCGACCTCGACTCCCGACGCTTGCCTGACGAGGCGGCGCGGTCCCTGCACGCACCCCCCTCCTCCGTCGCCCGACATGCTCCGACCGCCGGTACTGGAGACACTCCGACGGTGACTCAACGAACGGCTCCTTCGCCGCCCCCTCGACACGCTCCGCCTGCCACCGCTGTCCCGAGACGCACTCCTGTCCGCACCTCCCAATGACATCAATGAGAGCTCCCTCTCAACTGCTAGTCTTCTCCGCTATCACCGCTTTCCTCTTCTTTTTCTCCAAAACCCTTAACCGCTCAAGCAATGACCGTTCGTCGTCACTTATGGGGTCGTCCGAGACGACTGGCAGACCCAACTGGCTTTAGCAGGCTCAGAAGCTTCTCGCACTTTAAGTTTTTCCTTCTCCATCATTTCTTCAGCCTGACGCGTAGCACGACGCGTCCGATGCCGGTGCGTCGAGTGCCACCGAGGCGCGCGGGTTGTATATAACCACACGGTGCACAAAAGTCCCTCGGCATATGTCTATAAGACAATAACCGACAAGTGACAGTGACTAACCAATGAAGTGCGTATGGTGACAGGAGAAGTCGACAGCTGACAGCAGCCGGTGCAGACGGTGCAGGCCGTCGGTGCAACTTTTTCTCAGGTGAGCAAACCGGTGCGCAGGCCGGGTGCGTATCAGGAAGGCGCCGGGCCGGCCGAGCGCCGTGGTTATATACGACTACTGGCACGCCGCCTAGCGAGCAGCGGGCGCAAAATGCTTCGCACGAAGCCGGCACGTTCGAAACGCCGGAATTCGGCCCAGCTCAATATATACAACCGTCAACGCCCGCGGGTGCCTACACTAGCATATACGCATATATACTACCTGTATTACTGCTGACGCCTATGCTCTCAGAATTAGATTTTCAGGCAACCATTAATTTGTCATGTTTTTATTTCAAATATATCCTAAGTTAACCATTTACATAATAAAGAGTAATGTCCACCATACTAATGAGCCTAATACAAAAAGTAATATATTCATATTTTTGTTTTAATGCAACTTTAATCAAAGTTAATATTTAACATTGCAAGTATTGTATACCTGTCAAATGTATCATTAGCTCCTAGTATGTTACCTGAACAAAATGTGAAAATGAAGCTAGCACTCTGTACAAGATTAAGATTAAGATTGATTTATTTCTACATGATCATTGTACATACAAGCTGATATTTATGTATCATGTATCATTTATCTAATGTTTCGTATGAACAAGGAGAAAGTAGAAGTACAATACTTATGAGGCGCTTTCCCCAGTAAATAATAACACATATCTATTGCTCTAAATTGTATAGAGTGTTAGCATCAAGTAAGATATTAATACATACAAGGAAGCGTATTCTTCAGTGTTATGTGTGGTCTACTCTAATGTATGGGGCTGAGACATGGACAATCTCTAAGAAAATGTACAAACGTTTAGCAGCATTTGAGATGTGGACTTATCGAAGGATGATGAAAATATCATGGACAAAGAAGATCACCAACAAAGAAGTTCTCAGAAAAAGAAAAATAAGAAACGCTTGTTTGCCACTATACAGACAAAGAAACTTATTTATTTTGGCCACATCATTCGTCAGAGTTCAATATACCGTACATTGTTGGAAGGGAAGGTGAATGGCAGCAGAGGGAGCGGGAGACCAAGAACATCATGGTTTACAAATATTTCACAGTGGACAGGCTTGAATTATTCACAGTATATCAGAACAGCACACCATCGGGACAAGTGGAGAACCATTGCAAAAATAAATATGGGTGTACTGTAGCCTATCCATCGCCAGCAATATGAGTGTTAACCACATGAATTCAGCCAATCAGATACAAGAAAGATGGTCTTTAATAAAATGTGAATATCCCTGATATAATATTCGTTATATAAACCAACGATGCAATTTTACATAAGCGTACGCATATGTAATACTAATAGTCGAAGTGGACGAGCTACGTTATTTCAAATGGCTTGAAGCCGAAGGTTGAGGACCATCAGAAACAAATGTTTGGCAAGAATCCCACCACGTTTGGTCATCAGGAGGCATGTGGTTATATGTGCAAAGTAAATTTAAAGCATAGGGCCGATAGACCCCTTTCAATGTTTATAAACATTATGTATGTGCGCGCACCTTGGCTGCAGAACGATGGCACACTGCCATTGAGTTTGCCGATACATGCAGTGCAACACGTCAAATCTATTCAAAATTAATGGAAATGCAGAACCCTAACCATATAAATTTAATATAATCTTTTCGTTGAATATGTTTTCTGTATGTGTGCCAATCGGTTTGTTTCTAGGTGCTGTAGTTTGAGAGATATTTGACTTTTTCTTTATGAAGATTGCTCACGGCCATTGACAATGCATTGAGTTTGCCGATACACGCAGTGCAACACGTCGATTTTATGCACAATGCATTGAGTGCAACGTCGATTTTATTCAAATTCATAGAAAGACAGAAACCTAACTGTATAATTTTAATATAATCTTTTCATTGACTATGTTTTCTGTATGTGTGCCAAGCGGTTTGTTTCTAGGTGTTGTAGTTTGAGAGATATTTGACTTTTTCTGTATGAAGATTGCTCACGGCCATTGACAATGCATTGAGTTTGCCGATACGCGCAGTGCAACACGTCGATTTTATTCAAAATTAATAGAAATATAAAACCCTAACCGTATACATTTATTATAACCTTTTCGTTGAATATGTTTTCTGTATGTGTGCCAATCGGTTTGTTTCTAGGTGGTGTGGTTTTAGAGATATTTCACCTTTTCTCTATGAAGAGTGCTCCTAGCCATTGAGTTTGCAGTGTGACAGTGTCTCGTTCTGCAGCCAAGCAGCATGCGCACTGACCTAAATACCTATGCAGACGTCATATGAAATAGGTCTATAGTGCAGGATATGGCTGGGAGGGGAACCATTCCCACCTTCCGCCGTAGCTGCGACCCAGCGTGCTGCATCTCAGCTTCAGTCTTTACTGAGGGACCAGCGGACCTCAGAATACCAGTGTTGTTTGACTTGATCACAGGAAGCGAGGGAATGGGCTAAAAAAAACAAGCCACTCATTCAAAATGGCCACCCTATCAGTCTCACTAGTCTCCTCCAGGGTTGCTTTATCTAAGTCGGTAGTGTAGACAGACTGGTGTAGATACGGCAAGGAGAGATGAGGTGGAGCAGTCAGCTAGTTCGTGAGTCTAAAGCTTCTGGTATTTGACACCAGGGGGAAGCACCGGAGCTGCCGTGTAAGCTGAATGTGATACAAACGTACAGCGCATATACGTACGGTCCGGTCCGGTGTAACGATTTCAATTTCCCCCCTTTTCAGATTCCCCGGGGGGGGGGGGGCAAATTAAAAACAATTTTCAGATTCCTCCCCCTATTTTCAAATTCCCCCCTCCGGGAATTTAAATTTGTTAAAAAAAACTTTAAAAAACGTTTTAAAATTCAGACCTATAATATTTCTTTCTTAGACATCTTGGAGACTTTTTGTGTCATTTGGGGTGAAATATGTTTTGTTGTACTAGTATTAATTTCCATTATGCTATTCTCTGTGTATTACTATTATTATATTTGTCATGAAATCTTTTTTTAAATAACAAAAAATAATAAAAATAAAGAAAATTCCCCCAAAATGGGGGAGGGAAAGTTAAAACGAGGGAGGGAACTTGAAAACGTTTTCAAATTTCCCTGGGATGAATTTGAAAACGTTTGCAAGTTCCCGGTGGGGAACTTGAATTAGGGGGGAATTTGAAATCTTTACACCGGGAAAGGAGTAGATAAAACATTCACCTCCAGTAGGGATGAACAAATGACCATGTTTAAAGGCAAGCAAAAACTGGTTTAGTATGAATCAACTGTTAACAATCTGTGGTGCCAGCGTGCAGTGTTTATCTATATTAGAGCAGAGTTGATGATCTGGGCGAGGATGACCACAAATGAATATGGCAGCCACTGAATGCGCTCAATTTGACCTTTAAAGTTCAATGTACATCATTTTAAAAAGTATGTAGTCATCCCAAAGGTAGTGCGCTATGATCGATAAGTATTTTAACAATATATTTAACACATTAGATTGCAAAGTCGTGTCGTTACATTTTCTGATAAGACTAAGAGGGATATTTCGCTTAGCAAAACTAATATTTCTAAGCCAAAACATGATGCACTCATTAAGCATGTGTTGCTTCATACAAGAGCATATTAAGAATTTAATAGTAACCTGTCACTGCTGAAGCTTATGATGTCAGAATCTTGACTTGCACACCGACATTAAAGTGTCATGCTTTCATGAACTTAAAATATATCCAAAGTTAGCTAAATTAAAGCTGCATGGTCCGATGAAATATCAAATTTTCAAAACCAAACCAATCATCTAGATTTGATTTTATATATCTAACTTAGATCGTCATGCTGTCGGTCGCAATGTGACAAAGACTGCTTTTATTTCTTAAGCGCCGCTATTTTGTGCGGTTGTGCATTTCATAAAAGCTGCTTGCAAAGTGTTGAAGTGCTGCTGGCTTTTACAAGTTACTAGCAGCACTCTCTTGGGGAGCAAATAGAGGTCTCACACCGGCAAGAACACATCAAGACAGGCGCAAACTATTTGTCCCTGCAGTGGCTGGTCGGAAGATGTTGGGAGTTCCATTCATCACCTCCCTTAATGCTGGCACGGAAGCCATGGTTTTCTGTTAGGGTTTGCTCCCTTAGCCTTTGGTTCTATCAAGTACCTGTACACCACAAGGCAGTGGTTTATAACTTTGCAAGGCAGGGGCGTCAAACTCCCTGAGGTATTTTAGCAGGTAAGTACTGCAATACCCGCATATCTAACTTAGATACTGATGCACTTATTAAGCATTTGTTTCTGGAAAGAAGGCAATACTGAGTCAATTTAACAGAACCTGTTACTGCCGAAGTCTATGGTGTCAAGAGTTTTGGCAAGCATGCCAAAACTAATTTTCCATGTTTGCATTCTTGTTGTTTTATGTCCTAGCAACATCTAAGGTCATATCAGTGTTTGCATTCTAAATATCTCAAAAGATTACCATTTAAAATGAAAGTAACTTCGAACTCATGTAAGGTAGATAGATACTAGTGATCGATATAATATATTTATCTCAGAAAAAATACAGAAATTCAAAACCATCGGACTATGCAACTTTAATGTGGGTGTGCATGTCAAAATCCTGACAGCAGTAACAATAACAGATTGTGTTAAATTATTAGTATTCCTTTATATTCAGAAATAAAGACTAAATAACTGCACCAGTGTATGTAGGATAACATCTGGGCCGCGTTCAGGGTCCGTCTCGGAGGCGCCTCGGTGACGTCTTGGCGATGCTTTTTGGCTTAAATCCGTTCAGGGTACGTCTCGGCGATGCCTCCCTTTTCAATCAGGAGACAAAAAGCGCCTCGAAAATGGCCGCCATGTCCAGTGGTTTCAGCCAATCACAGCGCAGCTTTTCCATTGCAAATGGCCACCGTCTATGGGGCTGGCCATTTTCGAGACAACAAACTGCCTTTGCTGTTCAGACTAGCATGAGTCAGGCCAGTCACGGAGGCGCCTCCGAGACAGAGCCTGAACGCGGCCCTGGGTAAGTGTTGCGGTTTAGAAAGTTTGATCCTTTAATTGACTTTGCAGCTGTAACTGGACCTGATAAGATATCTTGAAGTTGATAAGAACTACCTCGAATCTACCGTGTAGAAAAAATGCACGCTGCTATTGTTATAAACATGTGACTTTTCCCCCATAATATTACACCAGCATGATCCAACGAAATCATCACGTTTTAATAACCGAAACACTTTGATAAATTTGATCGTACATATCTAACTTAAACATTGTGCACTTATTAAGTGGTGTTCTCTGTGGCGGAGTGGTTAGGGTGTTAGACTTTTTTCTAGGTCAGACTCCTAATCTGAAGGTAGGTGGTTCGATTCCCTGTGCCCCCACCTCTGCCAATTTGGATTTCCACCGCTGTGTGTCATTAAAGTATCACCCTTTCACTTCAAATATATCCAAAGTTAGCTAAATTAAAGCTGCATACCATGTCTATGTGGTGTGGGAGGTTAAAAATCCCTTGGGTCGGTAAAAGTGTAAGCTCGGGCTTTCTATCGACAAACTGTCTAATGGTGAAAACAAGTCTGTTCAGACTTGTCCATGATAGGCAGTATAAATCTTCAAGAAAATAAAGAAAAAAGAAAAAGTATTTTCTTGCTGCATAAAAGCGAATACTGAGTTAATTGAATAGAACCTGTTACTGCTGAAGCCTATGGCATCAGCATTTTGTTGTGCACTCCAAAATTAATTTGGTATGTCTTTACACAAATATCTCAAAAGTTAGCAGATTTAAATTTAAAATTAAAGTTACTTAAAATTAAAGTAAGATAGATTATATTGATCAGACAGTGCTTTCAAAATGAGGCGACACGCGTCACCAGCATCGTCTCCATGCTCACCTGCTACCTGTACTTCTCTCCACAACATAGACTATAGGCCTACTCCACTGTCTTGTGTGCCGCGCTGCTAAAGGATCTAGAACTTCTACTTTCACAACTTCCTGAAAGCGCTGTCAGCCTAATATATTTATCTAAAAAAGTAACATTTCTCAAAGTCAACTTGGAGGAAAAAAGAACTAAAAGACACCTGATTGATGATGTATTGTGATGATTTTATTGGTCATGATATATATATAGCACATATTCACATAGAACAACAAATAGCACCCAACTGACTGGCAAACACAGTTGAATCAATCCGCTCAGTGTTCTCTGGGGCGCATTTTATCAACCGTTAATAACAACATAGTTCTGCACTGAACGCGGTGGCACAATCGGTAGAGCGCAGGATTACTATACGGAAGGTCGGAGGTTTGAATCCTGGTCGAGTCAAAACGAATGACTTACAACATTTATACTTGTCGCTACCGAACCTCACGCTCTGCATTTACTAGGATAGGGCAAGGACTGGTTTAACTCAATTGTCAGGATAACGTGAGTAAGTGGGAGATTGGGTCATGGTGCTGGTGGCCTGGTCTCTCAGTGGGATGTTGTTTATCTTTATCTTTTGCTAGCTCAAACCACACCTCTACCTCACAATAGGGGTATTTCGAGTTACACTGGTCCCTCAAGAAGGAATGAAGCTGAGGCCCAGCACGCCGGGTCACAGCTTCAGCGTACACAGCAGAAGGTGGGGCGAGGTGGTAATACGCAGACATAAAGTGGTATTTTATCTCATGTAAAATATTTGCTTAGGACAATTTCCTTGCGATCTACGCTAGAAAGAAATATATAGCAGCAATCAAACTCAGATTGGTGGCATGGCAGTTATGGGTGCAAAGTGTTCGGCTAATACCAATAGGGAAGGGTAAGGCTGGGAGGGGCGCCAACCCTAACTTCTGCTGTGTAAGCTGAAACTGGGGCCTGGCGTGGTGCGTCGCAGTCTCAGTTCTTCATCAAGAACCAGAGGAATTCGGAAATTTCCGTCTTCAGGGAAGGACTAATTAGTACACCAAACATGCACCACGACAAGTTACGGCGGGGGTGGGGGTGGGGGTGGGGGGTGAGAACAGTAGCTGCTGGCGCCGCCAGTGGTAGAATTTAGAACTAGCTAGGATTTTAATAGAATGCCCCTTTAATATTACTCAGAATAATAAAAAAGGGAATATTAAACCATTTAATTTAGATGATGTTCGGTAATCATTTTAATACAATTAAAGGGGACCAACTTGTTCGTAAATGGCTCGTATTGCACAAAATATTAAGGGAACCTATTTTGATTTTATTTACATTCAAAATTGAGCTAAACCTGAAAAGAAAACAGAGTACAGCACACAGTGTGGACGTGTCGGGTGAGCAGCAGAGACGAGTGTGTATTTGGGCAGCAGTTGATGAAATGTTCCCCAGACCCTTAAGTCTTTGTACAATAATACAATCAGAGTTAGCACTAGTATCACCAATACAAGGGTGCCTCACACAATTAAGCACTTGAGAGCGCAAACTTTGTACAGGTTCATGAAGAACAATGTTTCCCTCATTGTTTTTCCATGTGTCTTTAAATTGTTGCAAACTATATATGTATATATGTGTGTATATATAAATATATACGTATGCATATAAATGTATATATATATATAAGTATACATAGATGTATGTTTATATATACACATATATGCATATATTTGTATATATATATATATACATATACTATATGTATCTACACATATATGAGCCTGTCTCAAAAGGTGCTAACTGTTCTTTTTTTTGTCCATAGTAACGATTGACACAAAACAGCACAGAAACGGTTACACTGAAAACACAAGGACATTTGCTTCAAATCAATATGTATTCTATTGGGATTATGAGACACCATGTAAAAAACAAATCAGTTTATCCTGAGCAAATGCATAACTAGATAGTGTGTTGATCGTTACAATGGACAAAGTTTTGTCCCATATTGCTTAGCACCTTTTGAGACAGTCTCATATACACATTTTATACATGTTTATATATACACACACATATATATATATATGCATATATATGTATATACATATAGTATATGTATCTACACCTATATACACAAATTTATATATATATATGTCTACATACACACATATGTATATGCACATGTATATCCACACATATGTACACATAATATATAGTACATACACTTAAAATAATGCAAAAGCCTAATGAAATAAATAACTACAAATACTACAAGTCTTTATATATACTCCCATATATAAATCTGGCAGAGCATGTGTATTCTTGCAATCCAAATATAAACATCATGGTTGATACAGTTAGCACACATTTATAATAATAATTATAATTATTACCATTTAGTTAACTCCCCTGGTAACACTGTAAGTGCTGGTGCACTGCTTATAAGTTAAATCAATAGTTGAGAAGGGATTTGTGAACTCCCAAGACAACTGGGGACAGGGTGTTAGTTAGTATGGCACAACAAAAGGGGGTGGGTGGGTTGAGGGAGGGTGGGTGAGTGGGGGGGTCAGATTCGGAGGGGTTACAATAGCAAGAACACAAATAAACCAGAGGGTAAATGTACAGACTTTCACAGTTCAGGATAATAAATAGCAAACTACTACAAGACTGACATCCACCGACAGACTACCGGGTAAAGGTGTAAAATACACCGACAGACTACCGGGTAAAGGTGTAAAATACACCGACAGACTACTGGGTAAAGGTGTAAAATACACCGACAGACTACTGGGTAAAGGTGTAAAATACACCGACAGACTACCGGGTAAAGGTGTAAAATACACCGAAAGACTACCGGGTAAAGGTGTACAATACACCCACAGACTACCGGGTAAAGGTGTAAAATACACCAGCAGACTACCGGGTAAAGGTGTAAAATACACTGACAGACTACCGGGTAAAGGGGTAAAATACACCGGCAGATTACCGGGTAAAGGGGTAAAATACACCAACAGACTACCAGGTAAAGGTGTAAAATACGCCAGCAGACTACCGGGTAAAGGTGTAAAATACACCAGCAGACTACCGGGTAAAGGTGTAAAATACACCAGCAGACTACCAGGTAAAGGTGTAAAATACACTGACAGACTACCGGGTAAAGGGGTAAAATACACCGGCAGACTACCGGGTAAAAGTGTAAAATACACCAACAGACTACCGGGTAAAGGTGTAAAATACACCAGCAGACTACCGGGTAAAGGTGTAAAATACACCAGCAGACTACCGGGTAAAGGTGTAAAATACACCAGCAGACTACCGGGTAAAGGTGTAAAATACACCAGCAGACTACCGGGTAAAGGTGTAAAATACACCAGCAGACTACCGGGTAAAGGTGTAAAATACACCGACAGACTACCGGGTAAAGGGGTAAAATACACCGACAGACTACCGGGTAAAGGTGTAAAATACACCAACAGACTACTGGGTAAAGGTGTAAATTACACCGACAGACTACTGGGTAAAGGTCTAAAATACACTGACAGACTACCGGGTAAAGGTGTAAAATACACCCACAGACTACCGGGTAAAGGTGTACAATACACCGACAGTCTACTGGGTAAAGGTGTAAAATACACCGACAGACTACCGGGTAAAGGTGTAAAATACACCGACAGTCTACTGGGTAAAGGTGTAAAATACACAGACAGACTACCGGGTAAAGGTGTAAAATACACCCACAGACTACCGGGTAAAGGTGTTACACCTACAGACTACCGGGTAAAGGTGTAAAATACACCGAGAGACTACCGGGTAAAGGTGTAAAATACTCTTCAGAATATGGCGATATCTGTTACTGCATCGAGAGGGCAGTGTTAAAGCTGTGTACCTTTGTTACATACTTAGATGAAGTGGACTGTTGATATGACGTGAGTATGACGCCCAATGTGATGGACAGGGGGCGCCACTGGACAGACGTATCACACGCATGCCCAAATACGGCGAGCCCATTAATTTAAAGCTGAACTGGATTCGCTACATGACGTATAGTTACAACGGAAGAAACCCACAAAGGAAGAAACATACATATATGTATATATTTATTATATATGTATATATATATAATAAATATATATTTATATATGAATATATTTATATATGTACATATGCATATATTTATCTATATATTTATATAGTTTTATGTATATATTAAAAAAATATATTTATATAAATATTTATATAAATGTATATATATGTGCATATATATCATATATGTATGTGCATATATATCAATTTATATACTTATTTATATATATATATATATTGAGAACTGGCAGGCTGAGTAGATCCGAGTGTCAACCAAGTGGAACACCCAACTTGCAGACGTGCTAGGGGGGTACTTCCTATTATCGTGGGTGATAATAAGGAGAACCACAATAGGAAACATTTAGAGTTTTGAGTAGGGCTGTTGGGCCGTGGAAGGCCAACTCAATGGACGAGTCCATTCACAGATGGGGGTGGAGGGTGGCCCATTATTATGGGCGATAATGTGATTAACACTATCCACAGACACGCACACATTATATATATATATATATAGAATATATATATATATATATATATTTATAGAGAGAGAGCGGCTTTCTCTTACTTTGTTTGGGAGGGGAACGGCCTTCCCTCATTATTTCAAATAAATTCAAAACCTGCATTCACCCACTTCTTTTTTTTGGGTCAGGGAGAAGGAAGCACATCCGGGTCCAGCAATCTTTTACATACTTTATAGGATAAAAAATCATCTTAACTATTTATGGATACTATTGTGTTTTCGTTTTGGTTCTAGCGAAATATGATAGTCACGGTAGGGTAGGGTAGGGTGGGCGGGCCCTGACCCACGACTATCCGAGGCTAGTAGCTCGGGAAAACACCAGTTATCCATCATCTGTACCCAGGTAAGATTCATATAACTATACTATTTTACCTCGGTACTACGCCTCTGGCTACTTGTAGCCCAGGGAGAATTTGACGTAATCTCATTTTTTATCCTTTTATAATTTAATGTTGTAATCATACTATATTGTTTTAGTGCAAATTTAAGGACTTGATTATCTAACGCTTCGTGTTCTGAACCATGAAATCGGTCAGGGTAAGTTATGTTATTTTGAATAGGTTCCTCTATCAATGGGATCCTTACCCCTTCAGCTAAACTCAGGATAGTTAAATTATCCGTAATGCTATTCCATTCTGGTAGACAGTTATTGAGGATACCAGCTTGAAATATGCTTACTGGTGTATGCGTTGCCGAATGACTGCCTCTGGCCCCTTCCGCTGGCCTAGAAGCTGAAGTTCGTCCCCAACTGGCCTCCTCGTTGCCCGGTTTGTCTGTTTCAAAAATCCTGCCTCATCTTCTTGAAGCGGTTAGGATTCGCGTCCGTGGACTTCTTCTTGTCTGTTTCCATGTGTTTGCTGCACTTGGAACTCGTCTCCACTTGTTTACACAAGTACTGGAGTTGGCCACCAAACATCTTCGTCTTGTCCAGTGGTTTCCCCTTAATGGGCTCGGGGGAAAGGAATAACGTATATTCCTTCCCATCATTATGTGTGATTTTCTTAGATCTGGCTACCTCCTTGCCTGCGTCCGTGCAGACAGCCTTGAAAACTTTTTCAAAACGTCTGTATGAGAGGAAGTTGCTTGCCGCCGTTAGCAAAGCAATCCCCCCATTCATATCATCGTACAGCGACGATAACTTGTTCTCGGCCATCATCCTATTGGCAATAGGCGCGATGCCTGTGAGGGCTGAGAGTACCACTTTGTGTACTGTATACAGTGCAGATTCAAACTTTTTGTGTTCCTCGTTGAGTTTAACTTCGGGGTCCATTTCTTTAATGGCGTATTCTGGGATCCCTTTGATCCCATTGAATTTCTCGGCCATTTTAATGATTACTTCGGCTGGCTTAAAGGTGTTGAAGTGCCCTTGAATCGTCTTCCTCATAAGTGTCATAATGTGGACTTTCTTGCTCCTCTGGACCTTGCACTTTTTGGTCTCATTTCCACATGATTTCGCGTATTTACCCGCATGCTTAGTGTCCGAGTGTCCGAGTGAGAGCTCATTGCAGACGAGTCTGACGAAGAGTCAGAGGAAGAGGATTTTGTTTCCTCCTTTTCTATGTCTTTTTCTTGCTCTTCTTCATGAGCGGCTTCTTTTTGCGGGCCCTCGTGTACTCATCCCCTTTTGATGAGTGCTCCTTCTTTTTATGTTTGTGTTTTGCGCGCAGACACCACTACTTCCTCCTCTGACTCGTCGTCAGACGAGGCCTGATCCTCTGAGAGGTCCTCCCACTCAGATTCATCAGAGTCCAGTATAATTATACTAGGTATGTATTATGGCATTACAACGGTATTTAATTCAGGCGTATGGCTAATAGACAGTCACAGGATGACGGTATGGAAAACCAACCGATCCAAACAAGGTGTTGGACCAGTGTAGTGGTACCCTCCCACACTCTAAGAACCTATAAACTTCTCCCATCTGTGGCTTTCTTCGCCAACAAGTTGAAGGAAGTACTACAGGACTCGGAGGTACGCCTTAACGAAAACAATAATTGGGGAATCTTAATGAGACCCAGGAATAAATCCTAGCAATGTAAGTGGCTCCTGCCAAACATCTCTCCATTCAGCTCGGGCAGCTTCATTAATAACCGAACAATGAATGCATTGTTCTTACAATCATAAGTAACACGATCAAAACTAAGCTGTAAAACAGTGATAACTTATCGAAAAGTTTGGAAAAAACTTTGTATGCGAATGCTACATGAACTAAACCAATGCATCGATTTTGAAAAATACTAACCTGGTTGGTTTTGTAGTTAATGTCGAAAAACTGCCGGAGCTGCTCACACACATCCTCCTGCTGTGAGCTGATTATGCTAATTGCTGGACCCGGATGTGCTTCCTTCTTCCTGGGCTACGAATAGCCAGAGGTGTAGTACCGAGCTAAAATATATATATGTGTATATATATATAATGAGTGTTTATGATGTATGCATATATATTGTATATATCAATATATATATATATTAGAAGTTCAGGTCAACATTAGAAAATACCCTTTAGACAGTAAACAGCACGTGCACATGAACCAGCACACACCACTCATGGCAAGTAGCGAGGATTCTTATATCTACTATCTGTGGTAGTAGTGCCGAAGTCTACATCGCCGTCCTAGTAAGCATTTTATATCACCATCACATGTTTGACTTCAAGAGAGATAGATTTGAGAGCAGGAAATGGAGTAGGGGGGACCATGATATAAAGTAACAATCCACAGACCATTGTTTTAAATAAAATAAATAAATATAAGTGTCACCGGAAGTGGCTCTATGGAATGGGGTCACAGTTCACGGAGCATTACTGTGTTGCTAGCTTAAAGCTGCATAGTCCGATGAAAGTGTCAAATTTAACAAATTGAAACTCTGACCTAGATTTGATAGTAGATTTATCCAATTTAAACACAGGTGCATTCATTAAACATGTATTACTGCATAGAAGGAGAAATAAGTCAATTTAATGGGGCCTTTTAATCAGTGAACCTTTAACGGGGCCTGTTATTGCTCAAGTGTGCATTATGGAGTCCAGCATTTTGACATGTATGTCCAAATTAATTTGGCATGATTTCATTTTAGATATCTCCAAAGTATCTCATTAAAATCAAAGTTACTTCAAAATTAAACTGAGGTAGATTATAATGATCAACCTAATATAGTGATCTTTAAAAGAGTAATGGCAGAAACTCAAAACTATCAGATTATGTACAACGATTAAGCTGCATAGTCTGATCAAACCCAACGCAGCCAGGTGAGTGATTAGTGTTGAAAGCAGCCGTAGGTGGCGCCAGCGTCAGGTTCAGCTGCTAGGTAGCCCGCAGTGAATAATCGGTTGGTATGGTTCCTATTAATATTCGCATAATAAATTATGCAGCACATGTCAATATATTTGTTAATATTGAAGAAAATTTCAAATATCGGACGATGGAACTTTAATTTCAAAGGTCGATAATTAAAAGTTATTCGGTGATACTCTGTTATAAATGTTATATATATATTTGAGGGGGGGGGGCGGTTATTGGCGTTCAAAGGGATATTTAGGTATCTTTGGTTTGTATCCAATATTCTCCTTTAAGTGTTCTCACATCCAAATCCACACAGTCCAAGACAACACTACACTGGTGGTATTTTAACCCACCCCTCCACCACAAAAACAACAATTAGATCTATTATTCCAACCCTCAACATAATAAATAATTCTATATACAGACAGGCCAGCCTGTCTGTCATGTAATTAAGTCTACCTCAACACGTCACTGAACACCTATCTATCCACCATCTATCTATCTACACACGTGCGGCGCATTTTTCTGATACACCACCCGAGAGAAAATGTCCTACATTACTTCCGGAGGAGCGAAAGCGGCATTTCAATCCATCCCATAATACTTTGCCCGGTAATAACCCGGGAATAGGACACTTCTGCGAGGACCAAATAGGTGGGTTTTTTTTTAACTAACTTTTTACCGAAAAAAATCTGGAAGTGAGGGGTGGGTATGGGGCGTTAAGAGTGAACAATAAGGGGAATAAAATGTCTAGATCTGTTTCAACTGTGCCTTTCAGCCAAGGCAATCAGTAGCCATGAGAAAAATAGGTCGTATAAACAAAATATTTAGCCAGAGAAAAAAAATCAGCGGCGCTTTCTGTGAATAAGGTTGTTACTTTTTTGTTAGTTATAGGAAAGGTGTACATTTTTATTTTATAAAAATGAAAAACTTTAATGTCACAAACGGTGTAAATCTATACTTTAAAAAGTGTTTTGCATTTTTAGAAGGAGAGTCTAAATAAGCTTGTGTTTTGTTATATCTTTTAATAAATAAGGAAAGGATTTCTGCTGTAGTTGTATATTTAAAAAACAATTTTGTTAATTTGCTTACCCCTTCCAACCACCACCACTTGAAGATCCTAGCGAAGAGATTTGTAATTCCTTTTTCAGAGCTTCTCACAAGGCATCATTGGATTGATTGAAATTCAGAAAGAATACATTATATATACGTATATATGTATAGATATGTAATATATATATATATATGCATATATATATATGGATATACACATATATAACCCTGTGTATACAAATATACCTATATATAGATATATTATATAAGTTATGAGCTTCCCACACACAAACTGGTGATGCCCTAGTTTGATTGGTACTGTTGCATGAAAAGGTTCTCCCCGCCCCCCCCCCCCCCCCCCCCCACCATATTTTATTTTGTTCTCGTCTAAAAATGAAACCATGCCAACTCCTTCTGTGAGACCCTTAATGCAATGCGTTTACAAAATTCTATTTTGAGACGAAAATAGTGACGAAATTTGAAGTAAATCGCATCTATTTGCTATTCACTGACAGTGACAGTCAATAGTCAGTCAGTACACGAGGGTGTTGTGAATATCATGGCGAGGTACTATATACACACTATGAACAATTATTATTATTAATTATAATATTATTATCATTAGAAATTGGACTAATCTATGCACTGACGTCACCACAACCACAGTTTACATCACAATTAGGTCAAACGCCCAAAATTCCCAGCACATGTGACTTCTTTAAAATACTCAAATAAAACGGGATGGATTTACTGGAAATAATAATTTGAGAATTAACTAGAGTTAAATTCTGAAATGGAGAGGGGCCGTTAAATATCTTTGGGATAGAATAAACAATTTCAGCATATATTTGAGTAAAATCTTTTTAAGTGGGAGGAGGCAGTCAACTATTGTTATGTAAATGGATTTAATATAATAAAATTGTCCCTTATATGTTTGCACTTGAAAGGGAAAACGGTGAAACTTTTAAAAGGATTCGAACACTGTATTATGTTCATGTACACTATTCATAATTTTGGACATTATCCAATGGTCTTCAGAGCAACTTTCACATATTCCGTCACAAATACAGATTCACTGACTACACGTACATCTCTAATTTGGTTTCCATGGAAATGTGTGTGTGTGTGTGAGAGAGAGAGCGAGAGAGATAGAGAGGTGTGTGTAGGGGCTGAGCATCATTTTTGACAAATGCCCTTATAGTCATAGATTAATAAATTAATAAGCCATTTCAGTGACTCTAAGTTGAGGTATAACATGCATTATTTGTCTTCTTCTTTGTTCTTTAAAAGCGCAATCAGATTCCAGTTCACACACAAGCAGCATTCACATCCAAATGACCTGCTTGAGACTGAATAAGTTGGATAGGTTTGTTTTTTTAGGGGAGGGGTAGTGGAGGTGGGGGAGGGTGGTAATGGCTCATCTATACAGTTCAGTCCATTCTGCCCCCCCCCCCCCCCCCCCCCCCAATCCCCACTTTCCACTCCCCCTTCTCATGTGGGTAAAGCGGATCAAAGATGGTACAGATTGAGAGCGAGGCTCTTAAGAAACCTCCGTCTGGGCGCAGTCGCGCTCACCTGCGTGCGAGCTGCAGTAGTATCGTTTGTGAGCCATGAAGGAGGACATGTAGACAAAGGTAATGTCACACTGCTTGCAGTAATTCGAGCCCGTCTTGTCACCTTTCTTCTGCAAAAGCAACTCAGTTGGGCTGAGCTCGCCATTACCATTGACCGGACTCAGCGGGCTGTTCGGTCGGCTTGACGACAGCTCCTTCCTCGAAGCCAGCGGTGGTGAAGGTGTTCGTGAGCACTTCGCTTTGTTCGGTGGGGCGCTAGGCGCAGTCATTGAGCCCCGAACTGGGCTTCCGTCATCAGCATCCACATGCACAGTAGCGACCGGTGATGGCGATGGCCTTCGTGGCTCGCTGCTCTTGTTTGAAGGACAGCGGTTCTGGTTCAGGTCTCTTTTGATTCGCTCTGGCTTGATGACAATTGGGGCTGCCTCGTGATCGGTCTGCCGGTGGAACTGGACTTGCGGTGAGCTGATGGGGTGCTCCGGCGTTGCCTGGTTTGGGACGGGAGAGGTTTCTTGGCTTACCTGGAGCGGTGACTCGACAAGGTCACCCTGTGAAGTGCGGACAGGGTCACATGATGTACTTCTTGAGTCATGCACTGATTGAATTGGTTCATGTGATGAGCGGTCTGACTCAAGCGACACGCGTCCTTTATCATATGATATGTGACCAGGGTCATTCAAAGCATGGGCTGGGTCATGGCAGGCATGGCCTGGGTCATGAGAGGTATGATCTGGGTCATGGGAGGCATGACCTGGGTCATGGGAAGCTTGATCTGGATCATGAGGTACCTGGTCCGACTCATCAATCAACTCCTTCTTCATTGAGACATTCGACTCAATGCTGTCCGTACTTCGTGAAAGGACGTCAGCGGACTCCGAGTTGTTGTCATTACTGTCATCATTTGAAGACCGCAGCCCCGATTCATGAACTCGCTTTACATGTCGGACGAGACTCGCTTTATCGTTAGTTATGAGCTCACATGAGCGACACGCATATGTCGTGTCCTGCATGTGAATGCGCATGTGCTGTCGAAGCCTTGTCGTGTCCGCGAACGCTTCAGTGCAAGTCATGCAAACGTGTGGTGCATGGCGTCGAATGGGCGAGAAGTTCTCAGCCTTCTCGTAGCCTTTCCTTGACCGGCGACGCTTGTAAGGCTCATTCTTAAGGCGAATGAGGTCTGCCTCCATGTTGACCGGACTCGCCTCGATCGCTGCCGTGCGATGTCGCCGGGGAATCAGCGGAGGCTCTTCATACTCCACCATATTCTCATCAGAAAATGGCTGCCCTTCGTCGACATGTGTCTTTCCGTGCATGCGCATCCCACGCACTGTATTGCCCCTGTAACCGCAGATTGTGCAGCGGTAGACTTTAGTTGGTGCATGGCCCTTGATATGTTCAACTAGCCTGTTTTCGCTTTGGGTGATGAACTCGCAGTAAGGGCAGCGCAGTAAGGGCATATGCGCACTGGCCGCTTTGCAGAAGTGCAGCTTCAGAAGGCGGTATGTCGGATAGGTGTGACTGCAGTGCGGACACGCATACGCATCCCCACCCCCTTCGTGATGATTGTCTGGTGCGTCCGATCCAGACCCGGAGTCTGGCCTTGAACCAGGAGAGACCTCTGTCTGCTCGGGAGTCCCACCGGCGACAGGACTGGTGTGGTGGCGGTCCCTCGAGAGACCATTCTCCACTTGGTTCTCTTTATTGAAGGGGCAGTAGAACTCCTGGTGCGCTGTCAGGGTGTCGATGGAACTGAATTTGATCTTACAGGGGATACAGTAGAACTGGAGGAAACCTTGTTCCATTGGAGGAGGTATGTCTGCCTTGTCTGCAAGCACCGCAGCAACAGGGGACACCATGGCGGGTGGTGTGGTGTGACGTGGTGACATAGACTGGCCATGTCCTGATGACCGGCTTTCACTTGTTGGCGTAAGTGATCCATTATGAGGCTCTGAGTGGTGTCCAGGAACAGGCCCGCCTGGTGAAAGTTCTTTCGCAAGCATGCGCTCTCGCTTCGAGATGCGCCGCCCGGCGCAGTAGTGCTCCTTGTGGATTAAGAAGTTCTCATGCTTGTAAAAGACTATGTTGCACTCGAGGCATTTGCTAATGTTTGGTGGGGCCAGCATCATGGCCGCCGCGTGCTGATTCATCATGTTCATCACTTGAGCGCGTGCTGCAAGAAGTTCAGCAGTGGGCGATGGACCAGCGGTAACGCCCTCTGGTGGCTGCTCTGGTGTTTGCTGACCCAGCAAAGGCTCGCGACCAGCTGGAGACGCTGTCTGCGGGGAGCGGTCAGATGATAAGTTGTGCCACTCCCTCTTGATGCTCAGGTCTTGCGGCTCGGAACTGTCTTTCGCTGGTTCGGTTGAGTCCCGACTGGGACTCTGGGGTACACCATCCAGCATGCCTTCAGACACTGGTCGCACTGGAACCGACACATCGCGCTTGCAGCTCAGATCTAGTGGAAGCTCCACCTTGTCGGCATGTGGACTGACTGCTCTTGAAGAGCTGGCAATGGCGGGTATTGAGAACCCTGGACTGCTTCCTCGTGGAAGCATCTGGCCTTGATGTGCAGGTGTGGTTACAGTCGATGGCATTGCAATGACTGGCTGCAAGATGACTGTCGGGGTGCTGATGTTCCCCATCGTAGTTGGGGTCACCATTGGGGCTGCGACAACAATGGCCGGATGCTGGCCAAGAAGCCTGTTCATTGTCTGCGAAGCGCTTGGAGAGCGCAAGAAGCTCTGGACGACATATGCTGCAGCCTGTGTGGGTAGGAAGGCGGCCATTTGTTGCTGCAGCTCGACATCCACTTGTGAAGCTGCTGTAACAGTAGCCGCAGAGCCTGGGATTGCCGAAGGAACTCCGGCCTCATCGCCCCGTGCCCCAGACATGGCTCGTCCCTGTCGAGTCGCGCAATAATACTCCTTATGGCCGAAGAAGGTCTTTCGCGAGGAGAATTGGATATTGCATTCGCGACAGAACATATCACTATTGCTAATGTCATCAACATCCGGACTGGTGGTCTGCGACCGCGAATTACTGTCATCGCTTGTGTTGTGCATGCGCATATGGCGGTTGAGGCTGATTTTCTTGTCAGACGAATAAGAACAGAAGGGACATTGATAAGTATGCGAAGTCTTGGCCATTTTGTGTACCGGAGCATCTGGTGAGTCATCTCCAGAGGAGATTCTGCGTACGCGTTTTTCCTTCGGTGTCGAAGTGGCACTGCGGTCGCCATCTGACCTGCGGCTGCTGGCTGGGCTGAGCTGCTCTCGCTTCATCTGAGACAACATCGAGTCAATGCCGGCCACTCGCTGTGCCTTGTAGCTCCCCTCATCTGACTTGTGCGAGACGCGGTCAATCTCCATCCCATCACCTGCAACACAGGAAAGTACATATGTACTTATGTGAAAATGGGTTCTGTATGTGGTGGGGGGGGGGGGGGGGGGGGGGAGGGGAAGCATGAGCCTTCTGGGAATGTCTGTGTTAGTTTTATATGTTATTGTTTTCTACTAGACGGAATGAAGCTAGTTGATTGGGAGATGGGGAGGAGGAGCATGTGGGGGGGGGGGGGTGGCGGGCAGGAGCGGGGTAGTGGAGGGAAGGAAGGGAGGGGAAGAGGGGAGTGGAGGGGAGGGTGAGGTGTGAGGGAGGGAGGGGGTAGTGGAGTAGCTGAAGAGAGGGGTGGGGAAAGATAAAGTGGCAGAGGAGTGGTGGCAGAGGGGTGGTGGCAGAGGGGTGGCGGCAGAGGGGTGGCGGCAGACGGGTGGTGGCAGAGGGGTGGGAAAGAGGGATGGGGGGAGAAGGGGAAGGGAGTGGAGGTGGAGGTGCGATGGTTGATAATTGACTGGAATGTTATTTCTGGAATGATATACTAAATACACAAGATAAAGACAAACTACAAAAGAGCCCAAAAAACAGAAAACATGGCCCTCAGAACTGTCTATTAGAGGCAGGGCACTAACGGTGAGTAAACTGCAAGAATAATTGAATATATGTTACCTCCATCAAAGGAGGGATTCACTCATCCTTTCTCTCATTCACAACAGATGCAGAGACTAGTGTAAATAGGTTGACCACAGCACGATAGAAAGACTGTCCCCAAACCAACTACTAACTACTTAATCAAAGCACCGATGTATACAACCTAGTTAAAATGTACCAATCTGCACAGATCCTCACACAGGCACAGTGAAGAGGTTGAAAATAGCAAAAGAACTCACCCCCGAAGTATACCCGCTCTAACGCACTGTGTGTGGGTGGGTGGCAAGGGGAGAGTTAGGTGGTGAGAAGGGGGGGGGGGGGGTTGAGGGTGTGGAGAGGGGATGGAAATGCGTGGTGGAGGAGAAGGGGGAGGGGTGTGAGCAGAGGCGGGGGGTGGGGGAAGAGGGGGAGGAGGGAGGGATGAGGAGGAGGAGGAGGAGGGGGAGGAGGAGGAGGGGGTGGGGAGGAGTGGCGAGGAGGAGGAGGAGGGGGGGGGGGGAGGAAGAGGGAGGGGGAGGGGGGAGGCGGGAGGGATGAGGAGGAGGGGGGAGGAGGAGGAGGAGGGAGGGGGAGGAGGAGGAGGAGGAGGAGGAGGAGGAGGAGGGGGAGGAGGAGGAGGAGGAGGGGGGGAGGAGAAGGAGGGGGGGGGAGGGGGGAGGGGGCAGGGGGGGGGAGGAGGAGGCCCACCCATGAACAGTTGCTGATTGCCATCTCACTGACCAGTCGCAATAATAACTGATAAGCATTTATAGTGTGCAGTGACAAAACACCCGGGGCCTGACAGCAGAGGTTTGCGTTGAGTCACCGCTAGAGGGCGCTGATAAGGTCCGATGACCTCCCATCCCACCCCCACCGCCGACCCACCCCCCACGCTCACCCCTATTCTTACCCACACCCTCTCTCACCCCTCTCTCACCCACCCCACACCCACATCTTCACCCACTCCACACCCACACCCACCCTCATACCCCACCTCACACCCACCCAACCTCATACCGCACCAACCTCTACCCCGTCATCACACGACCACCACCACACCACACCCACCCACACCCACCCACACCCACCCACACTCATACCCCACCTCACACCCACCCAACCTCATACCGCACCAACCTCTACCCCGTCATCACACGACCACCACCACACCCACCCACCCACACCCACCACACTCATACCCCACCTCACACCCACCCAACCTCATACGCACCAACCTCTACCCCGTCATCCCACGACCACCACCACACCCACCCACCCACACCCACCCACACCCACCCTCATACCCCACCTCACACCCACCCAACCTCATACCGCACCAACCTCTACCCCGCATCACACGACCACCACCACACCCACCCACCCACACCCGCCCACACCGGGACACATGACCTAGATATCAATAGACCGGACCAGTGTCGATGTCAGCTCAAGGTCAGCGCAGGGTCAGCGTAGATCGAACAGCTCCAATTGGAAAGGATTACGGCCACTGTGGTCATTGACCGATACTTTGGCGATAGGCGACCTCCATTTGACCCCCGGGCCTAAGTGTCGGGTTTACCTTGGTGGGGCGGGTGGGGGGGGGGGGCCGGGCGGGGACTGGGCGGTGGGCGGGCGGGGAGTAGGCGGTGGGTGGGCGGTGGGCGGGCGGAGGCCGGGCGGGGGTCCGGCGGCGTATGGCGTATGGGCGGCGGCCATCACGGCCCGATACGCGTGGAATAATAGCCGAATCATGCCTTTGTAATTACAACTGATCAATAAGATCAGAGGCGGGCCCGCCCGGCGTCCCGGCATCCCGGGACGCTGGCGGGCCGTCCACAGTCAGACGGTAGTTTCAAGTTTACCATCAGGCGACGACTCCCGGCGGACCAATCAAATGGCGATAAATCAGGCCGAAATCTACATGCGCATGCGCACTGCCGGTGTATCAGAATTATGCGGCGGTTTTATCAGGTGGTGCCAGGCGCGGCGACATGGGGAGGCCCAGGCACCCCCGACTGGTCAAGGACGCCGACCCGGCACCAAGGTCAGCGGCCCGGAGCTGGTAGCTGATGGTAGCCAGTAGGTAGCTGGTAGGTAGCTGGTAGGTAGCTGGTAGGTAGTGGCTAGCCGGTAGGTAGTGGACAACCAGTAACCGGTAGGTAGTGGGTAGCCAGTAGGTATCAGTAGTCGGTAGGTAGTGGGTAGCCAGTAGGTAGTGGGTAGCCAGTAGGTAGTGGGTAGCCGGTAGGTAGTGGGTAGCCGGTAGGTAGCTGGTGGTAGCCAGTGGTAGTGGATAGCCAGTAGGTAGTAGGTAGGTAGTGGGTAGCCAGTGGGTAGCTGGTAGGTACCGGCTAGCCAGTAGGTACCAGGTAGCCTGTGGGTAGCCAGTAGGTAGCAGGTAGCTGGTAGCTAGTGGGTAGCATGTAGGTAGCCGGTAACCCGTAGGTAGTGGGTAGCCAGTAGGTAGCTGGTATGTAGCCAGTAGGAAGTGGGTAGCCGATAGGTAGCTGGTATGTAGTGGGTAGTCAGTAGGTAGTGGGTAGTCGGTATGTAGCCGGTAGGTAGTGGGTATCCAGTAAGTAGCCAGTAGGTAGCCGGTAGGTAGTGGGTAGCCATGAAGTAGTGGATAGCTGGTAGGTAGTGGGTAGCCGGTAGGTAGTGGGTAGGTAGTGGGTATCCAGGAAGTAGTGGGTAGCCGGTAAGTAGTGGGGAGTCCTGAAACCTACACAGCGCCACTCAGTGCTGTGGGAAGGGCTAACTTACAGGTGTGGCCACCTCGTCTGCTGACCATTACCAATTGACGGGTACAGCCGCAGTGCTCTGTTTCTGTGGTCGTGGCGTTGACACCAGTGGTACCCAAATGACTGCTTTGCTTTTCTGGGTAACCTTCCATGTATGTGTATTAATCAATAGGATTTTAAGAATTAACTCCACAGAAGAGCTACAATCAATTATGTTTATTGAAGCCCAATTTTAATATGGTCATTTTCATTTGGAAAGTCGACAAGAAAAGGATTAGGAGGAAATAAGGAAATGTTTACAACTCTAGCTAAGAAAGGTTATACAGGACGTATAATATATGAGCACTGTTCTCACCGTTTGTAACCCCTCCCTCATCCGCAAGTGAGACGCAAAGCGCTACTGCCTTTTAACGTGGCTGGATTTAACTCATCCAAACATCAGCGCGTGGACACTTTGTCATTTGAACTTGAAGCGACAAAGTGAAAGTTGTCGCTTCGCCACTTCGCGTTTGACTTGGCATAGAAATGAAGCCATGAGGAGCAGGCACTGTACCGCTTTGTCATCTGCTCAGGTATAAAAAAGGATACGGTTTTATTGTCGGTGTTGTTCTCTTTGTGTCTGCTTATTCGTCTGAGTCTATCAGTTGTTGTGGCACTGGTATTATAGGTTTGAGCTTTAATAGTTATTCAGACAGGTATCTACCAACGGATGTAACATTAATATAGAATCTATACAGTTTCTTGTTTGATTTTTGTTGTAAATATATATAGGTTATTATATATAATATAATGTATATAATATATATATAATATAATGCATATAATATATATAATATAATGTATATAATATATATTATGTAATATATATATATATCATGTAATATATATATGATGTATTATATATGATGTATTATATATATATAAGCCCCAGTTAACACAACAAACAACAATATATATATATAATTGTTATTAGGTAGTACATGGATAAACTCGCCAGAAAGCTTTAAACAAAATTAAACCAGCGTCCTGCGGCGATTCTCCTTTGCTAACCGGAAGTGGCAGAACCCCTCGCGTGCCACCTGCGTCTGCGACCGTAGTCGCCTCGTCCATCTGGGTGAGACGCAGGGGCGCGCACTACTATCAGATCACTGACCACTTCTTACACAAACAAGAATGGAACTCACCCCCCCCCCCATCCTGTAGCCACATTGCTGTTGCTGTAACCAACCTGCTGTAACCACCTTGCTGGAGCTGTAGCTGCTGAAGCCACCGCCCTCTGACGGCTGTGACCATCCTACTAACTGCTGTAACCACCGCCTGTATCCACCGATGTATCGGTGAGTGCTTAGTGAAGCAGGCTGCCTGAGGCTCTGGTCGGTGAGTGCTTAGTGACGCGGACTGCCCAAGGCTCTGATCGGTGAGTGCTTAGTGATGCAGGCTGACTGAGGCTCTGGTCGGTTTGTTTGTTGTTGTTTACGTCCTAGCAACATCTAATGTAGCAGTCACACTACGACGACAAGGGGCGACGACAGCTCAGCGACAGCGACTTCCGGTCTGTCGCCGAGGGTCGTCGGGTGCCGCGGAGGTGTCGAGGAGGTGTCGCGGAGGTGTCGCCTCGACCCCTCGGCATCACCTCCATTTTCTCTACTGTCGCCGGGTTGTCGTCGGCTTTTTGGACATGTTGAAAAACTTCGACGACACCCGACGACAGCCGGTGTCGCTCGGCTGTCGATACGGTGTCGCTATGCTGTCAGTCCAGTGTCGATACGGTGTTGTCTTTGTCGTTAAGGTGTCGTCTTTGTCGTTAAGCTGTCGTCGCTTCTCTCTCCATAGCAGCTGTATGTGTGTCTCTGTGTCTATGTGTGTGTCTATGCGTGTCTCTCTGTGTATGTCTGTGTGTGTGTGTCTCTGTGTGTGTCTCTGTCTCTCTCTGTGCATGTCTCTGTGACTCTATGTGTGTGTCTCTGTGTGTGTGTCTCTGTGTTGTGTCTCTCTGTGTGTCTGTGTCTCTATGTCGTTGTGTCTCTGTTGCTGTGTGTGTCTGTGTGTGTGTCTGTGTCTCTGTGTGTGTGTCTGTGTGTGTGTCTGTGTGTGTGTGGCTGTGTCTCTGTGTGTGTCTGTGTCTCTGTGTGTGCCTGTGTCTGTGTATCTGTGTGTCTGTGTCTCACTCTCACTCTCACTCACATCCACATCCACATCCACATCCACACCCAGACTCAGACTCAGACTCACACCCACACCCACACTCACTCTGTGTGTGTGTGTCTCTGTGTCTTTGTGTCTCTGTTGCAGACACACAGAGACACAAACAGACACACACACAGACACACACCCATACACACAGAAACACAGAGACACACACAGAGACACACACACAGACACACAGAAACACAGAGACACACACACAGACACACACAGACACACACATAGAGACACACAGAGACAGAGTCACACACACAGAGACACACACACAGATACACACACAGAGACACACACACAGAAGCACAGAGACACACACACAGACACACACAGACACAGAGACACAGACACACACATAGAGACACACACAGAGACACAGAGTGACACACACAGACACACACACAGACACAGACACACACATAGAGACACACACACACAGACACAGAGTCACACACACACAGACACACACACAGACACTGTCGTCCCGCTGTCGTCCCGATGTCGTCGGGCTGTCGTCCCGATGTCGTCAGATTGTCGTCCAACTTAGCCCGAATTTGCATATGTCGTCGGGATTTCACAAAATCCCAGTCACCGGGCTGTCGTCACCCCCTTGTCGTCGTAGTGTGACTGCGACATAAGGTCATATCAGGACGGGTACCGACTTGTGACAGTGCGCACTCATGGCGACTTTATAGTGCTATCCCGCTGGGAAACCAGGCCGCCGGCACCATTACCTGATATCCCACTCAGTCACATTATCCTGACACTGAGCCAACCAGTCGCTCTGGTCGGTGAGTGCTTAATGATGCGGGCTGACTGAGACTCTGGTCGGTGAGTGCTTAGTGACGTGGGCTGCCTGAGGCTCGGGTTGGTGAGTGCTTAGTGATGTGGGTTGCCTGAGGCTTTGGTCGGTGAGTGCTTAGTGTCATGGGCTGCCTGAGACTCTGGTCGGTGAGTGCTTAGTGATGTGGGCTGCCTGATGCTCAGGTCGGTGAGTGCTTAGTGACGTGGGTTGCCTGAGACTCAGTCGTGAGTGCTTAGTGATGTGGCTTGCCTGAGGCTTTGGTCGGTGAGTGCTTAGTGTCATGGGCTGCCTGAGACTCTGGTCGGTGAGTGCTTAGTGATGTGGGCTGCCTGATGCTCAGGTCGGTGAGTGCTTAGTGACGTGGGTTGCCTGAGACTCAGGTCGGTGAGTGCTTAGTGATGTGGGCTGCCTGAGGATCTGGTCGGTGAGTGCTTAAGGGCGTGGGCTGACTGAGGCTCTGGTCGGTGAGTGCTTAGTGGCGTGGGCTGCCTGAGGCTCAGGTCGGTGAGTGCTTAGTGGCGTGGGCTGCCTGAGGATCTGGTCGGTGAGTGCTTAGTGACGGGGGCTGCCTGAGGCTCAGGTCGGTGAGGGCTTAGTGACGTGGGCTGCCTGAGGCTCTGGTCGGTGAGTGCTTAGTGACGGGGGCTGCCTGAGGCTCAGGTTGGTGAGTGCTTAGTGACATGGGCTGCCTGAGGCTCAGGTCGGTGAGTGCTTAGTGACGGGGGCTGTGTGAGGCTCAGGGTGGTGAGTGCTTAGTGACGTGGGCTGCCTGAGACTCAGGTCACTGAGTGCTTAGTGACACGTGGGCTGCCTGAGACTCAGGTCAGTGAGTGCTTAGTGACGTTGGCTAAGTGAGGCTCAGGTCGGTGAGTGCTTAGTGACGGGGGCTGCGTGAGGCTCAGGTTGGTGACTGCTTAGTGACGCGGCCTGGAGGGTCCCTTTAGTGCGGGTCGCAGACAGTGAGCCCCACAGATAGCGGACGCCGGTCACTATCGGCACCGATAAGCCGTGTCCACCCGGCACCCCTGCCACCCGACACCCCTCCCCCGGCACCCGGCCACCCCGCCCCCGACCACCCAGCCCAACCTCCCGGCACCCCAGCACGGGGGCAGCGGCATTAATCACCGGGCCACCCGCGGGGAAGGGGTGAGTGGGGGAGGGTGGTGGTGGTATAGGGGGCGATGGCACTAAGGAGGAGGGGAGAGAGACAGAGACAGAAGAGACAGAAAGAGAGGGGGAGGAGAGGAGAGACTCAGAGAGGGGGGAGGTATAGGGGAGGAGGACTGACTGGTGTGGTGGGGGCGCAGATGGTTATTATGCATGGGGGACAGAAGAGAAGAGGGGAGAGAAGAGAGGGAGGGAGGGTGTGAGAGAGAGAGGAAGAGAGAGAGAAAGAGAGAGAAAGAGAGCAGGACTGGTGTTGTTGGGGCAGAGATGGTGATAATGTGGGGGAAGAGAGAGAGGGGGTAGGAAAAAGAGGAAAGTGGAGAGAGGTGAGAGAGAGGAGTTAGCGGAGGGAGGGTGTGGTGCTGGTGGGTGGGAGGGTGTGGTGCTGGTGGGGTGGGGGTGGTGCTGGTGGGTGTGAGGGTGTGGTGCTGGTGGGTGGGAGGGTGTGGTGCTGTGTGGGTGGGTGGGTGTGGGTGCTGCTGGGTGGGAGGGGTGTGGTTGCTGGTGGGTGGGAGTGGTGTGTGGTGCTGGTGGGTGTGAGGGTGTGGTTCTGGTGGGTGTGAGGGTGGGGTGCTGGTGGTGTGAGGTGGTGTGGGTTCTGGTGGGTGTGAGGGTGTGGTGCTGCTGGGTGGGAGGGTGTGGTGCTGGTGGGTGTGAGGGTGTGGTGCTGGTGGGTGTGAGGGTGTGGGTGGTTCTGGTGTGGGTTGTGAGGGTGGGGTGCTGGTGGGTGTGAGGGTGTGGTGCTGGTGGGTGGGAGGGTGTGGTGCTGGTGGGTGGGAGGGTGTGGTGCTGTGGGTGTGGGGTGTGGTGCTGGTGGGTGGGAGGGTGTGGTGCTGGTGGGTGTGGAGGGTGTGGTGTGGTGGGTGGGAGGGTGTGGTGCTGGTGGGTGGGGGGTGGTGGTGCTGGGGTGGGTGGGCGGTGTGGTGGTGGTGGTGGGTGGGTGTGGTGGTGCTGGGGTGGAGGGTGTGGTGCTGGTGGGTGGGAGGGTGTGGTGTGGTGGGTGGGAGGGTGTGGTGCTGGTGGGTGTGAGGGTGTGGTGGTGGTGGGTGGGAGGGTGGTTGTGGTGGTGGTGGGTGGGAGGGTGTGGTGTGGTGGGGTGGGAGGGTGTGGTGCTGGTGGGTGGGAGGGTGTGGTGCTGGTGGGTGTGAGGGTGTGGTGCTGTGGGTGTGGGTGTGGTGCTGGTGGGTGTGAGGGTGTGGTGTGGTGGGTGGGGTGTGGTGGTGGTGGTGGGTGTGGGTGGTGGGGTGGGTGTGGTGCTGTGGGTGGGGGTGGTGGTGCTGGTGGGTGTGAGGGTGGTGGTGCTGGGGGTGGGAGGGTGTGGTGCTGGTGGGTGTGAGGGTGTGGTGCTGGTGGGTGGGGGGGTGTGGTGGTGGGTGGGGTGTGGGGGTGTGGTGCTGGTGGGTGTGGTGAGGGGTGGGTGTGGTGCTGGTGGGTGGTGAGGGTGTGGTGCTGGTGGGTGTGAGGGTGTGGTGCTGGTGGGTGTGGGGTGTGGTGCTGGTGGGTGGGTGGGTGTGGTGGGTGGTGGGTGGTGGGGGTGTGGTGCTGGTGGGTGTGAGGGTGTGGTGCTGGTGGGTGTGAGGGTGTGGTGCTGGTGGGTGTGAGGGTGTGGTGCTGGTGGGTGTGAGGGTGTGGTGCTGGTGGGTGTGAGGGTGTGGTGCTGGTGGGTGGGAGGGTGTGGTGCTGGTGGGTGTGAGGGTGTGTTGATGGTGGGTGTGAGGGTGTGGTGCTGGTGGGGTGGGGGGTGTGGTGGTGGGTGGGTGTGAGGGTGTTGTGATGGTGGGTGTGAGGGTGTGGTGCTGGTGGGTGTGAGGGTGTGGTGCTAGTGGGTGTGAGGGTGTGGTGCTGGTGGGTGTGGAGGGTGTGGTGTAGTGGGGTGTGGGGGTGTGGTGGGTGGGTGGGTGTGAGGGTGTGGTGCTGGTGGGTGGGGGGTGTGGTGCTGGTGGGTGTGAGGGTGTGGTGATGGTGGGTGTGAGGGTGTGGTGCTGGTGGGTGTGAGGGTGTGGTGCTGGTGGGTGTGAGGGTGTGGTGCTGGTGGGTGTGAGGGTGTGGTGCTGGTGGGTGTGAGGGTGGGTGGTGGTGGGTGGGGTGTGTGGGTGTGGGGGTGAGTGGGTGTGGTGTGAGGGTGGTGGTGCTGGTGGGGTGGGTGGGGTGTGGTGTGGTGGTGGGTGTGGAGGGTGTGGTGCTGGTGGGTGTGGGGGTGTGTGGTGGCTGGGTGGTGGGTGGTGGGGGGTGTGGTGCTGGTGGGTGGGGGGGTGGGTGGGTGGGTGGGTGTGGTGGGGGTGTGGGTGGGTGGTGGGGTGTGAGGGTGTGTTGCTGGTGGGTGGGAGGGTGTGTTGCTGGTGGGTGTGAGGGTGTGGTGCTGGTGGGTGTGAGGGTGTGGTGCTGGTGGGTGGGAGGGTGTGGTGCTGGTGACGGTGCACGGGGGAGGTTAAGAGGGGAGGTTAAGAGGGGGAGTGACATCACTAACACACACTCAACAAACACAGATAAACGTGGGGAAAAGTATTTTCTTACTGATAGTGATACCCGACCCGCCCTCCAGGAAGTTTTCAGTGTCCAGAGATGTTGATCGAGGTGGGCTCTGACCCAGCGAAAGGGACGGCCATTACTATTGTAAAAAAAAGAGGTACTTTTGGAGCAATAGGGCACTTATTGCGTGACTTTCAAAGCTGTCAAAAAGAATGTAAAATATTTGCTTATTTTCAACAAAAGAATTCGTATATTGATATAAGTGAATTACGGCGTTTGGTGCCTCAGTGCTTTATGACATGCTGGTGCCTGCGTCAAAGCCCCAGCTCTCATGTTTTGTATACTACTTACATGATCTTTGCTCATGTGGCTATGTTGTGTCTTATCTGAATGTAGAACCATGTGTGTCATTACACACGTGTCATTACGTCTGTGTGCACACATGTGTGTCACGATGTCTGTGTGTATTATCATTATATGAATGTAGCACCATACATGTATGTGTGTGTTATGTCAGTGTACCATAAGCGTGTCTCTATATCTATGTGTGCTATGTGTGTGTAACACTATGTACCTATGTATGTGTTATTGTGTCTGTGCGTAGTACCATGCACCTATATGCGTGTCTCTATATCTGTGTGTGCTATGTGTGTGTAACACTATGTACCTAGGTATGTGTTATTGTGTCTGTGCGTAGTACCATGCACCTATGTCTCTATATCTATGTGTGCTATGTGTGTGTAACACTATGTACCTATGTATGTGTCATTGTGTCTGTGTGTAGTACCATGCACCTATATGCGTGTCTCTATATCTGTGTGTGCTATGTGTGTGTAACACTATGTACCTATGTATGTGTTATTGTGTCTGTGTGTAGTACCATGCACCTATATGCGTGTCTCTATATCTATGTGTGCTATGTGTGTGTAACACTATGTACCTATGTATGTGTCATTGTGTCTGTGTGTAGTACCATGCACCTATATGCGTGTCTCTATATCTATGTGTGCTATGTGTGTGTAACACTATGTACCTATGTATGTGTTATTGTGTCTGTGTGTAGTACCATGCACCTATATGCGTGTCTCTATATCTATGTGTGCTATGTGTGTGTAACACTATGTACCTATGTATGTGTCATTGTGTCTGTGCGTAGTACCATGCACCTATATGCGTGTCTCTATATCTGTGTGTGCTATGTGTGTGTAACACTATGTACCTATGTATGTGTCATTGTGTCTGTGTGTAGTACCATGCACCTATATGCGTGTCTCTATATCTGTGTGTGCTATGTGTGTGTAACACTATGTACCTATGTATGTGTTATTGTGTCTGTGTGTAGTACCATGCACCTATATGCGTGTCTCTATATCTATGTGTGCTATGTGTGTGTAACACTATGTACCTATGTATGTGTCATTGTGTCTGTGTGTAGTACCATGCACCTATATGCGTGTCTCTATATCTATGTGTGCTATGTGTGTGTAACACTATGTACCTATGTATGTGTCATTGTGTCTGTGTGTAGTACCATGCACCTATATGCGTGTCTCTATATCTGTGTGTGCTATGTGTGTGTAACACTATGTACCTATGTATGTGTCATTGTGTCTGTGTGTAGTACCATGCACCTATATGCGTGTCTCTATATCTATGTGTGCTATGTGTGTGTAACACTATGTACCTATGTATGTGTCATTGTGTCTGTGTGTAGTACCATGCACCTATATGCGTGTCTCTATATCTATGTGTGCTATGTGTGTGTAACACTATGTACCTATGTATGTGTCATTGTGTCTGTGTGTAGTACCATGCACCTATATGCGTGTCTCTATATCTGTGTGTGCTGTGTGTGTGTAACACTATGTACCTATGTATGTGTCATTGTGTCTGTGTGTAGTACCATGCACCTAAATGCGTGTCTCTATATCTGTGTGTGCTATGTGTGTGTAACACTATGTACCTATGTCTGTGTCATTGTGTCTGTGTGTAGTAGCATGCACCTATATGCGTGTATCTATATCTGCGTGTGCTGTGTGTGTGTAACACTATGTACCTATGTATGTGTTATTGTGTCTGCGCGTAGTACCATGCACCTATATGCGTGTCTCTATATCTATGTGTGCTATGTGTGTGTAACACTATGTACCTATGTACGTGTCATTGTGTCTGTGTGTAGTACCATGCACCTATATGCGTGTCTCTATATCTGTGTGTGCTATGTGTGTAACACTATGTACCTCATCATCATGCTGTCGGTCACGATGCGACAAAGACTGCTTTCTTTACTTGACTGCCGCTCTTGTGCGGTTGTACATTTCATGAAAGCTGCCTGCAAAAGTGTTGAAGTGCTGCTGGCTACTATGTACCTAGGTATGTGTTATTGTGTCTGCGTAGTACCATGCACCTATATGTGTGTCTCTATATCTGTGTGTGCTATGTGTGTAACACTATGTACCTCATTATCATGCTGTCGGTCGCGATGTGACAAAGACTGCTTTCATTACTTGACTGCCGCTCTTGTGCGGTTGTACATTTCATGAAAGCTGCCTGCAAAAGTGTTGAAGTGCTGCTGGCTACTATGTACCTAGGTATGTGTTATTGTGTCTGCGTAGTACCATGCACCTATATGTGTGTCTCTATATCTGTGTGTGCTATGTGTGTAACACCATGTACCTAGGTATGTGTTATTGTGTCTGCGTAGTACCATGCACCTATATGTGTGTCTCTATATCTGTGTGTGCTATGTGTGTGTAACACTATGTACCTATGTATGTGTTATTGTGTCTGTGCGTAGTACCATGCACCTATATGCATGTCTCTATATCTATGTGTGCTATGTGTGTGTAACACTATGTACCTATGTATGTGTCATTATGTATGTGTCTACGTCTACATGTGGCTATGTGCGAGTGTAGCACTGTCTACCTACACACGTGTGGACGGCTGTCTGTGTGTCCGTGTGTGCATGGCAGGAGACACCCACGTGACCCAGCTGGGTGGTCAGTGAACTGTGACGTCACTCACCAGATCCCTTTCCCGCCTTTTCCACGCCCACCATTTAGTTTAATGCAGTTCAGATCAAGTCTGCACTCAATCAATGTCAGTGCGGTTCACTAAAAAATAAACATCACACCACCCAAAATTCTACAAACCATACAAGAAAAAGCCAAGCTAAACTAAAACAAACCCAACAATAAGATACCTAGAAAAATAACTTCGAATTTCAGCTGATCAAGTTTTTAGCATGCCCAGATCTATTCTTTAATCTAAAGCTTATTTTCGTGGATTTTATTTCACAAAAAACACAACTATTAAAAAAACCCACGCCGAACTGTTAGTAAATGAAACTGGGCTTGTGACCTCTGCTGGCAGACAGTGATTAAGGTCATCTGCGTGGCATCTATTCATTATTGGTGATTAGTGATTGTTTATCTAGATCCCCACCCACCATGTGTGTGATAAATAATAAAAAGAACAATCAGAAATGTGTGATTTTAAACGGGGGCGCGACTCAGTGTACTGATAGTGCAATTATAGTGCAATTACACCAGTGTTGACACTCCCCGTGACCCCGTCACACCTGTGACAGTCTGAACTTGACAGTGGAGCTGTCAAACCTTCTAATGGCACCAGACGCGGTGGTCTAATCGGTAGAACGCAGGCTTCCCGTGTGGAAGATCTGGGTTCGATTCCCAGTCAAAACTGATCAAATTGATACTTGTCGCTACCTAGCCTGGCGCTCGGCATTAATAGGATAGGGCAAGGACTGGTTAGCACATTATCAGGATAATTCGACTGTGTGGGTTATTAGGTCATGGTGCCAGTGGCCAGGTCTCTCAATGGGGCAGGATGGGATGGGATGGGGTATAAAAGTCGCCGTGAGTGCGCACTGTCACATGACGGTACCCGTCCTGATATTATGACCTTAGATGTTGCCAGGACGTAAGACGTCCAACAAACAAGCAACTTTCTAATGGCTCGTTACCACAATGTTTATGCACTGTGACAGGTAGCATATATCGTTAACGTGATGCACAAGGGTACTGTCTACCACTGTACCACTCTCTATTGTGCCGAATGACACTTGTACCATCTGAAGGTTGTCTTTTTATGGTTTTGCGTGTGGGTCTTTTGGGGTAGGTTTTGTTGTTGTTTTTCGGGGTGGTTTTATTTTGTGGGTTTTTGGGGGGGGGGGGGGGCTACTAGAATATATACAAATTAAAAGACAAAAGACTCAGTTTGGTGGCAATATACCTGTGTAAATGGAAATGAATGTGTGTAAACAAGGCGCATTGAATGTGTGCAAATAAGGAAGCAATGAGTGTGTAAAGACAATATATGTGTAAAGAGGGGTAACGTGTGTGTAAATGGTAATGCATGTGTGTAAATGGTAATGCATGTGTGTAAATGGTAATGCATGTGTGTAAATGGTAATACGTGTGTGTAAAGGGTAATACATGTGTGTAAAGGGTAATACATGTGTAAAGGGTAATACATGTGTGTAAAGGGTAATACATGTGTGTAAAGGGTAATGCATGTGTGTAAATGGTAATACATGTGTGTAAATGGTAATACATGTGTGTAAATGGTAACACATGTGTGTAAAGGGTAATACATGTGTGTAAAGGGTAATACATGTGTGTAAAGGGTAATACATATGTGTAAAGGCTAATATAATAATACATGTGTGTAAAGGGTAACACATGTGTGTAAATGGTAATACATGTGTGTAAATGGTAATACATGTGTGTAAATGGTAACACATGTGTGTAGAGGGTAATACATGTGTGTAAAGGGTAATACATGTGTGTAAAGGCTAATACATGTGTGTAAAGGGTAATACATGTGTGTAAATGGTAATAAATATGAGTGACGGGCAATATGAATGGGGAAATTATGTGTACACAAAAAGTGCAATACATGTGTAATATGAAGGGCAATTAATCTGTGTAAAGGGCAATACATGTGTGTAAGGAATGTACGTAAAAGAAACGCCGTTACCATGGGTTCCCTGTCGAGCAAATCTTTACATGTTCTTCATTCTCCACGAGTACCGCGGAGGGGGGGGGGGGGGTTCTAAGCTTGTTTGATTTAAGTCAAATGTAACAATGCATCGGATCATCTTCCAGCTCTTCTTTCACAAAAGAAAAGGGACAGGAAGGAGTGGCAGTGGTCCGTGATTGACGGCTGCTCGGGGTCATGACCTCTGTGGCCCAGGCAGGACGTGTGATTGAGTGACAGGTTGACGGACGGACACCTCCCCCCCCCCCCACCTCCCGACCCCCACTCCCAACCCTCCCAACCCTTGCTCATCTCGCCGGGTATGATGCCTATCAGCAGCTAAGGGGATTTGTAGATTACCGGCCGGGCACCAGGCGGGCACCAGGCGAGCACCGGCCGGGCACCAGGCGGGCACCAGGTGGCGGCTTGCAGCGGGGATTAGTGCGGCCAGGCGCCTTGTCCGACTAGGCCTCACACCGGGATTAGGACCACTGCACTAGGCGACGACAAGGTGGTGATATGTAAACGAGGCTCGACCAGTGGGTGGGTGGTTGGCAGAGGGTAGGGGTCACATGGGTCAGAGAGCGGGGTCACGATCAGCATATAGTGGGGTCACGGTCGGCATATAGTGGGGTCACGGCCGGCATACAGCGGGGTCACGGTCGGCATATAGCGGGGTCATGGCCAGCATATAGTGGGGTCACGGTCAGCATATAGTGGGGGTCACGGTCGGCATATAGCGGGGTCACGGCCGGCATATAGTGGGGTCACGGTCGGCATATAGCGGGGTCACGGCCGGCATATAGCGGGGTCACGGCCGGCATATAGTGGGGTCCCGGTCGGCATATAGTGGGGTCACGGCCGGCATATAGTGGGGTCACGGTCGGCATATAGCGGGGTCACGGCCGGCATATAGTGGAGTCACGGCCGGCATATAGTGGGGTCACAGTCAGCATATAGTGGGGTCACGGCCGGCATATAGTGGGCTCACGGTCGGCATATAGTGGGGTCACGGCCGGCATATAGTGGGGTCACGGCCGGCATATAGTGGGGTCACGGCCGGCATATAGTGGGGTCATGGCCGGCATATAGTGGGGTCACGGTCGGCATATAGTGGGGTTACGGCCGGCATATAGCGGGGTCACGGTCGGCATATAGCGGGGTCACGGCCGGCATATAGTGGGGTCACGGTCGGCATATAGTGGGGTCACGGCCGGCATATAGTGGGGTCACGGCCGGCATATAGTGGGGTCACGGCCGGCATATAGTGGGGTCACGCCGGCATATAGTGGGGTTACGGTCGGCATATAGTGGGGTCACGGTCGGCATATAGTGGGGGCACGGTCGGCATATAGCGGGGTCACGGTCGGCATATAGGGGGGTCACGGCCGTCATATAGTGCGGTCACAGCCGGCATATAGTGGGCTCACGGTCAGCATATAGTGGGGTCACAGTCAGCATATAGTGGGGTCACGGCCGGCATATAGCGGGGTCACGGCCGGCATATAGTGGGGTCACGGTCAGCACATAGTGGGGTCACGGCCGGCATATAGTGGGGTCACGGTCGGCATATAGTGGGCTCACGGTCGGCATATAGTGGGGTCACGGTCGGCATATAGTGGGCTCACGGTCGGCATATAGTGGGGTCATGGTCAGCATATAGTGGGGGCACGGTCGGCATATAGCGGGGTCACGGTCGGCATATAGTGGGGTCACGGCCGGCATATAGGGGGGTCATGGCCGGCATATAGTGGGGTCACGGTCGGCATATAGTGGGGTCACGGCCGGCATATAGTGGGGTTACGGCCTGCATATAGTGGGGTCACGGTCAGCATATAGTGGGGGCACGGTCGGCATATAGCGGGGTCACGGTCGGCATATAGTGGGGTCACGGCCGGCATATAGTGGGGTCACGGCCGGCATATAGTGGGGTAACGGTCGGCATATAGTGGGGTCACGGTCGGCATATAGTGGGGTTACGGCCGGCATATAGTGGGGTCACGACCGCCCTGTGTGTGTGAATGCATGTCTTGGTCTGTGTCCTGGTATGTGATGGGTAAAACAAAATTAATTTGTTAATTTATTTTTTAATAGATGACTTGCAGGAGCCATCCTAAGGCGCTGTAAAGTTAATGACATATTCACAACTTGGATAGAATAGTCGAAGGATAGACAAATTTAATTTAGCACCAAAAAAAACTTAAGCAGGCGAGTGTTGAAAACAAATTTAAAGTTGTCAATAGATGCTGCTTTTCTTACATCCTCTCTGGCAACGTACTCGACAAAAGTAGCCGCGACCATACAGAAGGCACAATCACCCGATGACTTGAGTGTGTGTCGTGTTGATGAGCGTGCATGTATCTTGGCGGGTGTGTGGGGTGTGGGAGTGTGTGTGTGTGGGGGGGGGGGGGTGTTGGGAGGGGGTAAGTTAACCTGTGACTATCACAGACTCATTCAGCGCTAGTGACCTTTCTCAGCTGCTAAAGTGACGTAGCCCAGGGAAGGTTTACGCAGTTGAACGGGCTTTCTTTATCGAATAGACCCAAAACATGCTTAGACTCATGGATCGCTAATTGTTGAAAGCGGCTATAAAGAATCAGTTCGGTGCAATAAAGTTCCCCAAGGAAAGTTTACCGAAGCCTACTTGGAATAATCTTGAATTTGAAGCCTTTTGACTCTGCCTTCTAACCTCTATATTCAGCCATCCATTCCCTGTGTGACGTCACAGAATATTTTAGCTCTAAACCCAGGAAGCATGTATTGCTGAATATGTATCTATTAAACAAACAGTTGATAGAAACTCAAAACCACCGGACTATGTAACTTTGACCTCCTGGCAACATCTAAGGTCAAATCCTGACACTGACCCAACCAGTCCTTGCCCTATCCTAATAATGCCGAGCTCCTGGCTAGGAAGCAACAAGTATCAATTCTTAAATCATTGGTTTTACTCGACCAGGGTTCGAACCCGTGGGTTCGAATCCTACAATCTACCAAAAAGGGAGACAGGCGCTCAACTCATTCGGTTTTCACGTCAACATTAACAGAGTAGCACAGACAGCTCTCAACACAGTAGTTGCTATGGTAACGATTAGTGTTGGCTGTTTGATAAAAGCGCCTCCGCTCCCCCACCTCGCACCCGCCTGTCTGATTGCACTCTGCCACGACCCTTGAGGGGTGGGCGCATTGTCGGGACAAGTGTAGCGTTAAGACGATAGCGATGTGGTCACCCCGGCCTCACACCAGGCTAACACCGACCTCACACTGGGCTCACACCAGCCTAACACCGGCCTCACACCAGGCTAACACCGGCCTCACACTGGGCTCACACCAGCCTCACACCCGGCTAACACCAGCCTCACACCAGGCTAACACAGGCCTCACACCAGACTAACACCGGCCTCACACTGGGCTCACACCAGGCTAACACCGGGCTCACACCGGCCTCACACCAGGCTAACACCGGCCTCACACCGGACTCACACTGGCCTCACACCAGGCTAACACCGGCCTCACACCAGGCTAACACCGGCCTCACACTGGGCTCACACCAGGCTCAAACCAGGCTAACACCGGCCTCACACCAGGCTAACACCGGCCTCACACCAGGCTAACACCGGCCTCAAGCCAGGCTAACACCGGCCTCACAGCAGCCTCACACCAGGCTAACACCGGCCTCACACCAGGCTAACACCGGCCTCACACCAGGCTAACACCGGCCTCACACCAGGCTCACACCGGCCTCACACCAGGCTAACACCGGCCTCACACCAGGCTAACACCGGCCTCACACCAGGGTAACACCGGCCTCACACCAGGCTAACACCGGCCTCACACCGGCCTCAAGCCAGGCTAACAACGGCCTCACAGCAGCCTCACACCAGGCTAACACCGGGCTAACACCGGCCTCACACCAGGCTAACACCGGCCTCACACCAGGCTAACACCGGGTTCACACCCGGCTAACACCGGGCTCACACCAGCCTCACACCAGGCTAACACTGGCCTCACACTGGGCTCACACCGGCTTCACATCAGGCTAACACTGGCCTCACACCGGGCTAACACCGGCCTCACACCAGGTTAACACAGGCCTCACACTGGGCTAACACTGGCCTCACACTGGGCTAACACCGGCCTCACACCAGGCTAACACAGGCCTCACACTGGGATAACACTGGCCTCACACTGGGCTAACACCGGCCTCACACCAGGCTAACACAGGCCTCACACTGGGCTAACACTGGCCTCACACTGGGCTAACACCGGCCTCACACCAGGCTAACACTGGTTTCACACCGGGCTAACACTGGCCTCACACTGGGCTAACACCGGCCTCACACCAGGCTAACACTGGTTTCACACCGGGCTAACACCGGCCTCACACCAGGCTAACACTGGTTTCACACCGGGCTATCACCGGCCTCACACCAGGCTAACACTGGTTTCACACCGGGCTAACACTGGCCTCACAACGGGCTAACACCAGGGCAATTACCGGCCTCACACCAGGTTAACACCGGCCTCACACCAGGGCTAACACCGGGCAAACACCGGCCTCACACCGGGCTAACACCGGCCTCACACTGCGCCAACACCAACCTAATACCAGGCTAACACCGGGCTAACACTGGGCTAACACTGGGCTAACACCAGCCTCACACTGAACTAACACCCCGCCCTCACTCCGCCCCCGGCCCGCCCCCGGGTGGCCGACCTCACGCACCCCGTCTCAACAAGTCGCCTGCGACCCGTTGATGTGGCTTCGCATGGTCATCGTGTGGCTTCGGCCATTGATGGGGCGAGATGCCGACAAACAGCCCCCCCCGCCCACCCCACCCCGCCCCAGGCCGCCATTCACGCGCTGGTTCACTAACAAATCGCCCATCACTTCCAATCAAATTTTAATAAACCTAAACTAGAAATATCCAAACTATCCCCTTTCAATGAAGAAATACAACAATAATAATCTATCCTTCTAATTAGTTGTTTTTCTAGTCACACAATTCGGCTTTTTCATTTGCATTCTTATTTCAGCTGCATAATTCGATGAAAACATAATATTTTCAAAAACAACACACTTATATATATTTGATCCTACATATTTGTAGTTTTGATTTATCGGGTTTGCTTTTCTCATGATATGCTTCTCTGTGCTCCAAAAAGGGTAAACAAAACAGGCTGTGTCCAGTATTTCGGTGCACAACAGAATTAATTTGGCATGTTTTCACTTCAAATATGTCTAAAGCTAATTCTTTAAAATAAAAGTTACCCCAAACTAAATAAAAGTACATTATAAAATGCTGATCAATCCAATATATTTATCTAAGCAGTATGGCAGAAACTCAAAATTATCAGACTAGGCAACTTGAATAGAATAAGTCTTTACAAAAGGTATTATATATATTTTATCATATATTATATATTATCTATTGGCACATAATTGATTGTCTGCTTTTACATGTAAAAGCGATGGTTTGAACAAAAAACAAACATTTCTCGCCGTGAATATGGCCTATGCTGCCGACACGGCGTAAAGTAACCACCAATCAATCAATCATATTATATATTATATTTGTGTATTATATTTATATAATATATAAATAATATGCATATATTATATTGGGGGGGCCTGGTGGGGTAGACTTTAGTCTCTTATGGGTGAGTTAGTTGTTGCAAACATTCGCGTCGGGAAACTGTTACTAAAACAGCACGTCGACACCTCGAGTGGGAACGCGCGCGAACCGGAAGTGCTTCTCCGCACGGCGCCGTGTATGTGGACGCCGCCGCATTGTCGGCCAGTTCCGCTCCGTCGCTTTTTGGGAAAGGGAGGAGAGGATATGTGGGTGGGGTGTGGTGTGGGGAGGAGGGTGGGTAGGGTGCGGGATGAGAGGGGGGAGGGGGCAGAGGATGGTGGGTGGGGAGAGGGAGGGAGAGGGAGAAGGGAGCGCGTGATGGGGGAGAGGGAGAGAGACTTGGCGGGAGAGGGGGAAAGATGAGAGGCAAGTGGGTGATGGGTGAGAAGGAGGGGGTGGGAGAGGGGGAAGAGGGGAAAGGGGAAAGGGAAGTGGGTGAGAAGGAGGGGTGGGAGAGGGGGAAGAGGGGAAATGGGAAAGGGAAGTGGGTGAGAAGGAGGGGGGTGGGAGAGGGGGAAGAGGGGAAAGGGGGAAAGGGAAGTGGGTGATGGGTGAGAAGGAGGGGGTGGGAGAGGGGGAAGAGGGGAAAGGGGAAAGGGAAGTGGGTGAGAAGGAGGGGGTGGGAGAGGGGGAAGAGGGGAAAGGGGAAAGGGAAGTGGGTGAGAGAAGGGGTGGGAGAGGGGGAAGAGGGGAAAGGGAAGTGGGTGATGGGTGAGAAGGAGGGGGCGGGAGAGGGAGAAGAGGGGGAAAGGGGAAAGGGAAGAGGTTGATGTGTGCAGGTGTGGGGAAGAGGGAGATAGGGGAGGGCTGAGAGTCTTGTCGCTGATATGGGGAACTTGGGCAGAGGGGAGAGGGGGGAGGGGGTCGGGGGGGGGGGAGGAGGGGAAGCCGGGAGGAGGGAGGATGGGAACCGGGATAATGGTATTCGAGGGTGGGATATTAGAAGAGTAGTGAAGAGGGGAGAGAGGGGTAAAGAGAAGGGGAGGAGGGTTAGAGAGGGAGGGATGGAGCGGAGGTGAAAAGAGTGGGGGAGAGAGGGCGAAACAGAGAAGGGTGAGACAGAGAGGGGGCAGAGAGGGCGAAACAGAGAAAGAGAGAGGGTGAGAAAGAGAGAACAGGGAGAGAGGGGTGGGGGAATAGCAGGGGTTGTATTGAGGGGAGACGTGGGAGATGGCGGGTATGTGTGTGTGTGGGGGGGGGGGGGTTAGCATTGAGGCGGAAGTGTGGGGGAGGTGGGTGGTGGGAGAGGGGGGTGGCGGGAGGCAGGAGTATGTGTAGAACGTGAGAATTGTGGTGGGTGTGGGGAGGGGAGATGGCAAGGCGGGCGTCTAGGGGGAGTGTGTGTGGGGGTGGGCGGACGGTGATAGTGACAGTTGCAGTGGCAGTGACAGTGACAGTGACATTGACAGTGACAGCGACACCCTGCCGGCACGCCGCCACCCACCCGGCGCATCTTGACCTCGGGCCGTGGTCAGTGATCGACTGACTGACTGACCACTGGGCGGCGCTGGCGGCCGCAGATCGCGCAGCGCTGCATGAAGCCGATACGCGCTGCGACACGGCGCTGGCGGGCCACCGCTGCACCACGCTTGACAAAAGGAGGCGCGAGGGGGGGGGGGGGCAGGGGCAGGGGGGGGGGGGCATGGCGCGGGGGGTGGGGACAGGGCGGGGGCAGGGCGGGGGGCGGCCAGATCGGAGCGTGGCCAAATTACGAGGCGGCATCGAACATAAAGCGGGCATCTGTAACAATGGTCGATCACCACCACCAGGCGGCGCGCCGATACCGCCAATATGGCCGCCGCGCCCGGCGCCGCTGACCCGGAACGCCGACAAAAGCGCGGGCGCGGGCGCGGCGCGCATGCGTCAGGGGCAAATATGACAGTTGCGGGTGCGCTGACCCCCGTCAATCTATCACGGCGGCGCGCTGATTACACTGAGCGATCTGCGCGCCGTATCTGCCGGCCACCAGGCGGCGCGGCGCCGCCCGCGTAATGACCGCCGTCATTGTGGTCAAGCATTCCTATGGACCGCCCGCCCATTGATCACGTGCACGAGAGCGGCGATAACAGGGGGTGGGGGTGGGGGTGGGGGTGGGGGTGAGGGTGAGGGTGAGGGTGAGGGTGAGGGTGAGGGTGAGGGTGAGGGGGGTCGCCGCCCCGCCCCGACCCACCGAGTTAGAGAAGATGGACACCGGTCGACACATTCAGGGAGCAGCACCGGCAACCCACGGCTGTTTATGTTTATGTTTATATATATATATATGTTATATAACCGGCGACTCATGCCTCTTTATATGTATATGGTTGGTTTGTAGTTATGTAGACAAACTTGCCGGAGCTACTCAACAAACGTCCTCCCGTTGTGAGTAGATTATGCTAATTGCTGGACCCGGATGTGCTTCCTTCTCCCTGGGCTATGAGTAGCCAGAGGCTTAGTACCGAGGTAAAATATATATATTAATCAAAGTACCAGCGACCCACTCCTGTTTATATATTTTTATATATGTACACACACATACATATATATGTACACACACATACATATATATGATAGAAGCCTCTCCCCCCCCCCCCCCCCCCGCGCCTTACGTGGAGTGAATATACACAGCACTCCCGTTAGTTACACATACCGCCGTAGATGGCGCCACGGCTTACACGAGCTTGTATATGGGATGTATAATTAATTATGCGGATATAAATAGGCGGAGTATCCTTTATTTATTATTTGCCATTGTGTTATTCGCAATATATTATAGCCGATCGCTGACCTGCCCGAATTTGCCCCGGTTTGCCTACACTAGCGCCACCAACGGGCGTTTCCGTCGGCGCGCTCGGCTGGGCAGTCACTTCTCTAGGCGATTTCAAACTTGACACTCATCTGTATCCTTCCTCTCTTTACATAGCCCTACTTTATATACATATATATATACATACATTATATATATATATTGAATTAACATAGCACCATCATGAACTGTGAGCATCTGTAGGTGATATGTAGTTATGTAGGAGGTGTACAATGGGATGTCGGGGTTACAATGGGATGTTGGGGTTACAATGGAATGGGGGCGGTGTGTGTGTGTGTAAGTGTGTAGACGTATACTGGTGTGTGAGTATGTGTGTGTATGTATGTGTGTGGGGGGTGAGTAAGTGTGATTTGAGAGTAGATATATGGGGGAGGGGCAGTGCGTGTGTCAGTGTGTGTAGAAGTATACTGGTGTGTGAGTATGTGAGTGTGTGGGTGTGGGTGTGTAGTTTGGATGCAGCTTCAGTGCTTCCCATCTAATTATGCAGTCGTCTTGCCTATCTTAACAACCAGGGACACTTGTTAAAATAGAATAACACTTCTAAAAGCCTATTCTAATCGGTCTTCTACAAGTTGAGCTCAAACTAGAGAATGTCGCAATTGTACGGATCTTATTGAATCAGAATCAAAGCGTGGTTTTGTTGTTGATAAAACAGCGAGCATTTTTTGTGGTGAGTGGGTGCGGTGAGTGGGTGTGAATGAATAGATTGGGGTGTTGAGGGAGGTGTGTGTTTGTTTTGGTGTGTGCTTGTGTATGAGTGGAGTGAGTAAGTGTGATTTGAGAGTAGATGTATGGGGAGGGGTGTGTATATGTAAGTGTCTGTAGACGTATACTGGTGTGTGAGTATGCATAAGTATGTGTGTATGTATGTGGAGAGGGTGAGTAAGTGTGATTTGAGAGTAGATGTATGGGGGAGGGGAAGTGTGTGTGTAAGTGTGTAGACGTATACTGGTGCATGAGTATGTGTGTGTGGGGGGAGGGGGTTGAGTATGTGTGATTTGAGACTAGATGTATGGTGGAGGGGCGGTGTGTGTGTGTGTAAGTGTGTGTAGACGTATACTGGTGTATGAGTATGTGTGTGCATGTGTGTGGGTGAGTAAGTGTGATTTGAGAGTGGCTGTATGTGGGAGGGGGCGGTGTGTGTGTGTGTAAGTGTGTGTAGACATATACTGGTGTATGAGTATGTGTGTGTATGCGTGTGGGTGAGTAAGTGTGATTTGAGAGTGGATGTATGTGGGAGGGGATGGTGTGTGTGTGTAAGTGTGTGTAGACGTATACTGGTGTATGAGTATGTGTGTGTATGTGTGTGGGTGAGTAAGTGTGATTTGAGAGTGGCTGTATGTGGGAGGGGGCGGTGTGTGTGTGTAAGTGTGTGTAGACATATACTGGTGTATGAGTATGTGTGTGTATGCGTGTGGGTGAGTAAGTGTGATTTGAGAGTGGATGTATGTGGGAGGGGCGGTGTGTGTGTGTGTAAGTGTGTGTAGACGTATACTGGTGTATGAGTAGGTACTCCAAAGTCGGCGTATACGGTGTCCGCAGCGCAAAATTTGACTCATTTTAACCGTTTTAAAAAGCCTTGAATCTCCACTAATTCTGCTTGGTTTGAAATAAAAATTATATCAAATTAAAGCTTGTTCTTTTGCCTCTTAGGGTGTCTGATTTTTAATCATCATTATGAAAGAAATCACAGTCAATGGACACTTGTTGGCGGGTACCATCAGCAGCTCTGAGCATGCTTGCCGATTTTGTTTTCATCCAGTCTGAGCTACTCCCTTCCCTAAACTTGATGGCTTGGTGAGTACATTGACCTGAGCTAAAAATAACCACCAATAAAAGATAGAGAAGAATCTAGGCTTCATTAGCATATCAAGCATGAGTGTTTCTGAGTGGGAAATTTGATTGAACTGAAGGAGTGAAAACTTTAAGACATTAATCCTCATTGAAAATTGATCAGGATCGTTTTGAAAATTATATCATCAGAAAGCTTAAGTCTTCCTCTACCTAACCAGAACAATATTTGGTTGAGATTTATATCATACGCATCAAGCATGGTCTGAGAAGTGACTGCTGCAAGAATTTGGCTATTGTCAGCTCGCGATGCTTAAGTGAATGTTGTCTTTCTTTCTCTCTCTCATCAGTTAGAAAATGGTGTCATCATGTAGAGCTTTTAATTCTGGTTATTTTGGTATAAAGAGTGCAGTGATCGGACAATTAGAATGGGAGTTATGCTATTTTTCTTAATTTTATTGTCAGCTTGCGATGCCTAAAATTGAATATTGTCTTTCTTTCTCTGATCAGTTAGAAAATTATGTCATCATGTAGAGCTTTTGATTCTGGTTATTTTGGTATAAAGATTGCTGTGATAGGACAATTAGAATGGGAGTTATGCTATTTTTCTATATTTTACTGAATTTATTATTGGTGGTTGCTGGAAATTAAGGAATTTAGCAAGTTTGACATGAAATTTCAGAAAGAATACTAACAGTGATGGTCTGTAAAAAATTGAGCTTCTTATTTGTATTATAGAGAATGAGATTCTTTAATATTGGACAGATCATATGCAAAATAGCTTCCAGGTGGGACCCTAAAATCCAAGATTTGGCTAATTTGGAAATGTGCACAAATCGGGGCAAAAAAATCAATCTTTAAACACTCATAACTTTGCAGCTATTCAATCAATCTAAATGATTTTTATATCATTGAGATCCAATTTAAAAGATCTGTACAGATATATAAGATGTAATACTGACCTGTTGAAAATAGAAATCACTTTGGAGTACCTAGTATGAGTATGTGTGTGGGTGAGTAAGTGTGATTTGAGAGTGGCTGTATGTGGGAGGGGGCGGTGTGTGTGTGTACGTGTGTGTAGACATATACTGGTGTATGAGTATGTGTGTGTATGCATGTGGGTGAGTAAGTGTGATTTGAGAGTGGATGTATGTGGGAGGGGGCGGTGTGTGTGTGTGTGTAAGTGTGTGTAGACGTATACTGGTGTATGAGTATGTGTGTGTATGCGTGTGGGTGAGTAAGTGTGATTTGAGAGTGGCTGTATGTGGGAGGGGTGGTGTGTGTGTGTGTAAGTGTGTGTAGACATATACTGGTGTATGAGTATGTGTGTGTATGCGTGTGGGTGAGTAAGTGTGATTTGAGAGTGGATGTATGTGGGAGGGGGCGGTGTGTGTGTGTGTAAGTGTGTGTAGACATATACTGGTGTGTGAGTATGTGTGTATGCGTGTGGGTGAGTAAGTGTGATTTGAGAGTGGCTGTATGTGGGAGGGGGCGGTGTGTGTGTGTAAGTGTGTGTAGACATATACTGGTGTATGAGTATGTGTGTGTATGCGTGTGGGTGAGTAAGTGTGATTTGAGAGTGGATGTATGTGGGAGGGGGCGGTGTGTGTGTGTGTGTGTAAGTGTGTGTAGACGTATACTGGTGTATGAGTATGTGTGTGAATGCGTGTGGGTGAGTAAGTGTGATTTGAGAGTGGATGTATGTGGGAGGGGGCGGTGTGTGTGTGTAAGTGTGTGTAGACGTATACTGGTGTATGAGTATGTGTGTGTATGCGTGTGGGTGAGTAAGTGTGATTTGAGAGTGGATGTATGTGGGAGGGGGCGGTGTGTGTGTGTGTGTGTAAGTGTGTGTAGACGTATACTGGTGTATGAGTATGTGTGTATGCGTGTGGGTGAGTAAGTGTGATTTGAGAGTGGATGTATGTGGGAGGGGGCGGTGTGTGTGTGTGTAAGTGTGTGTAGACATATACTGGTGTATGAGTATGTGTGTGTATGCGTGTGGGTGAGTAAGTGTGATTTGAGAGTGGATGAATGTGGGAGGGGGCGGTGTGTGTGTGTGTGTGTGAGTGTGTATAGACGTATACTGGTGTATGAGTATGTGTGTGTATGCGTGTGGGTGAGTAAGTGTGATTTGAGAGTGGCTGTATGTGGGAGGGGGCGGTGTGTGTGTGTGAGTGTGTGTAGACGTATACTGGTGTATGAGTATGTGTGTATGCGTGTGGGTGAGTAAGTGTGATTTGAGAGTGGCTGTATGTGGGAGGGGGCGGTGTGTGTGTGTAGACATATACTGGTGTGTGAGTATGTGTGTATGCGTGTGGGTGAGTAAGTGTGATTTGAGAGTGGATGTATGTGGGAGGGGGCGGTGTGTGTGTGTAAGTGTGTGTAGACATATACTGGTGTATGAGTGTGTGTGTGTATGCGTGTGGGTGAGTAAGTGTGATTTGAGAGTGGATGAATGTGGGAGGGGGCGGTGTGTGTGTGTGTGTGAGTGTGTGTAGACGTATACTGGTGTATGAGTATGTGTGTGTATGTGTGTGGGTGAGTAAGTGTGATTTGAGAGTGGCTGTATGTGGGAGGGGGCGGTGTGTGTGTGTGTGTGTGTAAGTGTGTGTAGACGTATACTGGTGTATGAGTATGTGTGTATGCGTGTGGGTGAGTAAGTGTGATTTGAGAGTGGATGTATGTGGGAGGGGGCGGTGTGTGTGTGTAAGTGTGTGTAGACATATACTGGTGTATGAGTATGTGTGTGTATGCGTGTGGGTGAGTAAGTGTGATTTGAGAGTGGATGAATGTGGGAGGGGGCGGTGTGTGTGTGTGTGTGTGAGTGTGTGTAGACGTATACTGGTGTATGAGTATGTGTGTGTATGCGTGTGGGTGAGTAAGTGTGATTTGAGAGTGGATGTATGTGGGAGGGGGCGGTGTGTGTGTGTGTAAGTGTGTGTAGACGTATACTGGTGTATGAGTATGTGTGTGTATGTGTGTGGGTGAGTAAGTGTGATTTGAGAGTGGATGTATGTGGGAGGGGGCGGTGTGTGTGTGTAAGTGTGTGTAGACGTATACTGGTGTATGAGTATGTATGTGTATGCGTGTGGGTGAGTAAGTGTGATTTGAGAGTGGATGTATGTGGGAGGGGGCGGTGTGTGTGTGTGTAAGTGTGTGTAGACGTATACTGGTGTATGAGTATGTGTGTATGCGTGTGGGTGAGTAAGTGTGATTTGAGAGTGGATGTATGTGGGAGGGGGCGGTGTGTGTGTGTGTGTGTGTGTGAGTGTGTGTAGACGTATACTGGTGTATGAGTTTGTGTGTGTATGCGTGTGGGTGAGTAAGTGTGATTTGAGAATGGATGTATGTGGGAGGGGGCGGTGTGTGTGTGTAAGTGTGTGTAGACGAATACTGGTGTATGAGTATGTGTGTGAATGCGTGTGGGTGAGTAAGTGTGATTTGAGAGTGGATGTATGTGGGAGGGGGCGGTGTGTGTGTGTGTAAGTGTGTGTAGACGTATACTGGTGTATGAGTATGTGTGTGAATGCGTGTGGGTGAGTAAGTGTGATTCGAGAGTGGATGTATGTGGGAGGGGGCGGTGTGTGTGTGTGTAAGTGTGTGTAGACGTATACTGGTGTATGAGTATGTGTGTATGCGTGTGGGTGAGTAAGTGTGATTCGAGAGTGGATGTATGTGGGAGGGGGCGGTGTGTGTGTGTGTGTAAGTGTGTGTAGACGTATACTGGTGTATGAGTATGTGTGTATGCGTGTGGGTGAGTAAGTGTGATTCGAGAGTGGATGTATGTGGGAGGGGGCGGTGTGTGTGTGTGTAAGTGTGTGTAGACGTATACTGGTGTATGAGTATGTGTGTGTATGTGTGTGGGTGAGTAAGTGTGATTTGAGAGTAGATGTATGGTGGAGGGGCGGTGTGTGTGTGTAAGTGTGTGTAGACGTATACTGGTGTATGAGTATGTGTGTATGCGTGTGGGTGAGTAAGTGTGATTTGAGAGTGGATGTATGTGGGAGGGGGCGGTGTGTGTGTGTAAGTGTGTGTAGATGTATACTGGTGTATGAGTATGTGTGTGTATGCGTGTGGGTGAGTAAGTGTGATTTGAGAGTGGATGTATGTGGGAGGGGGCGGTGTGTGTGTGTGTGTGTGTAAGTGTAGACGTATATTGGTGTGTGAGTATGTGTGTGTGTATAGTTCGGATGGGACTTCAGTGCTTCCCATCTAATTATGCAGTCGTCTTGCCTATCTTAACAACCAGGGACACTTGTGAAAATAAAATAAGACTTCTAAATGCCTATTCTAATCTGTCTTCTACAAGTTGAGCTCAAACTCGAGAATGTCACAATTGTACAGATCATGGTTTTGTTGTTGATTAAGCAGCGAACATTTTTTTTCCAGCTACCAACAATTTGTATTCCTCATTCCACTGCCCCAAGTGCCATCCTTGTAATTGTCATTGGTTTGACTCAACTAGGGTTCGAACCCTGTAATGTCGAGCATGAGGGTAAGTAGCGGCAAGTATACATGTTTAAAGTTGCATAGTCGATGGTTTTGAGTTTCTGTCATTTTCTGAGATAAATATGTTTTTTTTTTATTTTTTTTTTTATTTTTTTATTTATTTTTTTTTTTTTTTATTGAGGCTGTATTTATACTGTCCATAGCATATAAGCCTGGGTATTCAGGCTTGTTTTCAATGCTGGCCAGCTGTAGTGTTGGTGTTGTCTTATCACACAGTAGCTGCTGATAAGGTATTTGATTGCCTGTATTTCAGTAGCAGATAGATAGTTGGTTGGTCTGGTTAGTACTATAGTAGTCTATGTTAATTTTTTTGGATTTTCTTGGCATATATGTGCTTTATTTTTTCTACTCTTATTTCTAGACTAGCCTACTCCTATTTACATATCATAGGCTTGTACGCAGCTGTGAGGTGTGTTATCTGGGTGCTTTTGGTATGGTTACCTTCCATTGGGCGTCTCACTGGTGGGCCGTGACATGTATCACCTGCCCCTTTGCGGTGCAGCTTAGTTGGGGGTTCCTAGCCTTATTTTGCACAGATATTTTTTGTATGTTTTTAGGTCGGGAATTTGTCGTTCCTTTACTGTTTGGGCATTCCACACCTTGGCAGCCATTTCTAGCGTGCTTCTCTCG